>MU004182.1:635866-987822 GCA_010093605.1 Lophium mytilinum | reverse complement strand
CCCCCACCGCAGGATGACCTGTTCCCGCGAACTGTGGCGGGACGAAATGGCCGAGTCTGACAGTCAACACCATGTCGCTGAGACTGGAATCTCGACAGCACGCTGCCAGAACCAACAACCGGGCGGCCGTCGAAATTGAATCGCGGTTGCCCCCACCTGCGGTCATCATCATGAAACGGCGAGATGGCGACGTGAGGCTCGAGGACTGGCGCCGGGGAGCCCTGTGGTAGTGGTGCTCGAGATGCGCCAACCCCAACCCACCACGCTCTCGCAACGACGGTCTGTCACCACACACCTGCTCGCCGCCAGTGCGGGCGGTGAGACGTGCGCGCGATGACGGATGGTGGCACATTCCCCACGATGCCCAGCGTCATGTTGCAGAGTCGCTCGTGGTGGTGGTGGGTCACTGAAGCTTGAGCGGTGACTGCGCCTCTGCTCAGAAGGCGTGGCTGTGCCGGCTGCGCTCATTGGTCGCCGACACCCTAAAAATACACCACTGTCCGGATAGGTGCTAGGGCGCAGCTCAAAAGAACCCGGCTCAGCCACGGCATGCCGGGCGGTGATTCGGCGAGCACGCGAAGCCCTCCTCTGGCTTCGCGGCGGACCCGGCGTCAGCGACAACGGCCACTCACAGCACGGGAGGGCTCCCGGCGACGTGGCTCGCATGACTTGGCTCTTGGGCGTGTCTCCCTACCCGAGACTGGCGGGCCGGGCTGGTTGCTGGGATGGCAGGGGCCCCGTGGGACGATTCGGTCTACAGGGCGCCGTCCAGAACCAGTCGAGCACCCGCTTGACATCTCCCGATGCAGTCGGCTTGTGGAGCGGGCGACAGGCATGGGGCGTGCATGGGGTCGCATTTGGGCACGAGCTGCAGGCGGGCCAGGGATGTGTCCGGGATGCGCCTGGGGATTCACCGCTCGGCTTGGGAGGCTGCTGGCTTGCTGGGCCATCGGCGCGCGCGAAAGAGGCGGAGGGCCCGCCGCTGGGCGCGGTGAAGATTGTCTTTCTTATTTTCCTAGCGCGAGTCCTCTGCCACCGCTGCCACCGCTGCCACCTCACGCCGGGGCCTCCACGCCGGCCGTCCACAGGGTTTCGGCATGCCGGTGCACTGCTGCGCATCCACATGGGCCATTTGTCTTCGAGGGGGCTTGCACACACGTCTTATATCTTCGACACGCTCCCAGACTTCGCCCCCTCAGAAATTCCAGGCCCCGATCAGCATAAACAAGACCGCTTCAGGCCTCCCTCGAGTTCCAGGTCCCCGATCCTCTACGCCCTCCATCGCTTCCCGCTTCGGCCCTTCCTCCCAACGGGATCCTACCGCCCGCCCCCCTGCCGACGCGCGACTCTTGTCTCCAGCACCAACCCGACGCCGATCGCACATCACGCTTTCGCGAGATTGACTCGACGCAGGACGCAGCGTCCCTGTGCCCGGATAGCCGCGTGCTAGCCCTGCCCGTAAGCTTTCCTGGTCCGCTACCTGAATGTATATCACCACCTCAGTCCCGATGCTAACCCGGTCCCAGGAGCACACGCACCGAGAGCCTCTTATTCCCGCCCTTGCCCACTGCTTGCTGTGCTCGACATGGTCTCGTACGCCCAGTATCCGCCCACCATGCAGCACGACTTCGAGCTTTACGCCACCCAGGAGCAGCAGTTCGACCTGCTTGCTACCTCGCAGCCCGCCTACCTACCCACCTCACAATATCTTGACCCATCCTTCAGCGCGCCCTTCGACCCGGCTTCGCTGCATGCCTTTTCCGAGGCGCCGCGCTCACAGGACCTCCGCTTCCACTACGATGCCATTGCCCAAGGTGTGAAGCCCAGCTACCAGCAGCAGCAGTATAGCCCAGCCGGCTCGCCCAACTCGGGCGCGCACTCCTTCGACATCCAGCCGCCCAATCTCTCCACCTCATCCGAGTCGGGTGCATCAGTCTCGTCCTCCGCCATGGGCTCGCCCTCGCTCCACCCGCAGTTCCACGACCAGCCGTGGGGCAGCATCAACGGCCTCGGCCTCGCGCCGGGGATTGTGCAGAGCACCTCTGGCTACGACTACGAGAGCTTGGTCGCGACTGACAAGTGTGTTGGTGAGTCTTATGAACTTTCTTCGTCAAGGCCGCGTGTCTCTTCAATCGCTTTCTCTTGCGCGTCATCTGCTGTTTCATCCAACTCTTTCGTCGACCCTATGCGCGAGAACACATCCGGACAGCACACGCCTGCGCTTCAGACTCCTTCTCCCAAGTCGGAGAGCGGCCTCTTCCAGACTCCGACAACGCCGGCCTCGGCTATGCCCCCAGGGCCCCTCTCGATGCGTCGGTCTCCTTCGGGGGCGGCGCATGGCAGAGGGCGGAGGAATTCGTTGCTGTCGACCGAGCTGCTCCCAACCGACATCCTGGACTCGTTGCCGGAAACATCCTTCTCTTCTCCAGTCACTCTTCGCTCTCCGTACTCTCAAAACAATCTCAATTTCATTCCTCCTTTGGAGTCTTCTTGTCGGTTTCCTTCCCGTCCACCTCTTCGTACTTTTTCGCGTCTTTCGCAGCAGTCGTAGAAGACCCATAAGCTAACGTCTCTTCTCCAGACCCCACCTTGATCCAGCCATACCCCACACAACTCAACTTCCCGCAATCACCATATCCCGCCATCCACACAACACCTTCCCCGCGCTTCCCCTTCATTGAGCAGCCCCCATCCCCAGCACCTTCCATGGGCTCCAACCACAGCCACCACGCTGGTTCTCGTCAGTTCAAGAGGGGTTCGCAATCACCCTACCTTCACACTCAAAGCTTCCAACCCTACCACAACGGCTTCAACGGCTCGCGACGGCAATCGAATGCCTCAATTCTCTCGCATCAATCGGTTGCAAGCCGAAAGAGTGGAAGCAGCTACGAGCTAGATGACGAGAGCAGGGAGAAAGGCCTCTGCCCGATTCCAGAGTGCGGCCGTGTCTTCAAGGACCTCAAAGCCCACATGCTCACCCACCAGAACGAGCGACCGGAGAAGTGCCCGATCGGGACGTGCGAATACCACTTGAAGGGATTCGCGCGTAAGTACGACAAGAACAGGCACACCTTGACCCACTACAAGGGCACCATGGTGTGCGGTTTCTGCCCAGGCTCTGGCTCGGCCGCCGAGAAGAGCTTCAACCGCGCCGACGTCTTCAAACGCCATCTCACTTCCGTTCATGGCGTCGAACAGGCACCGCCAAACAGCCGCAAGAGGTCGCCGTCCGGCAAGAAGGCCTACACTGCCACGCAAGAGAACCTGCGCGGTACTTGCTCTACCTGCAGCGTTACTTTCAACAACGCCCAGGACTTCTACGAGCATCTCGATGACTGCGTGCTGCGCGTTGTGCAACAGGCAGACCCAAGCGAGGCCATCAACCAGAAGCTGCTATCCTCGGTTGCCGACGACCTGGATGTGGTGGAGACGATGGACCGCAACGGTCTGCAGAGTGCCGAGGACTACTCGGTGCCTGCGTACGATGAGGACGAGGAAGAAGACGAGGAGATCGACGTGGATGATGAGAACGACGACACATACGGTGTGCGGCGGTCTCGCTCCGGCAAGGGTGGCATCAAGAGCACCAAGAACTCGCAATGACAGCTAGCACATCCCCGGGGTGTCGTTTCATCGCACGCCGGGGGTGGTAACAACAACAAGGTGGCGAAGACCTCAGGTGGGAGGGGTCCTCGGGCTGGGCTGACCTTCTCGAAGGGCGGCGTGGCCATGACGGCGTCCGGGCGCAAGAAGCGCAAGAACTACCCCGTGTCGTGGGGTTGCGCCACGGACAAGATGAAGATGAAGAAGCGGGTGCTGTGTGTGTACGACGGCCCGCGGCGGCTGTGGAAGGACGACATGATGCTGGACCAGGAGTTCGAGGTCCGCATGAAGCTGCCCGATGGCAAGAGCTACATCACGGACCTAGACATCCAGACGCTGAACCGCGCCGAGGCGCTGCATGGCGCGACGGCTGAGGAGAAGGGGCCGTGGATTCCGGATAACATCCGCGACCACCATGGTGGCGAGCTCGAGGACTTCATTGTCTAAGTCCAGATTCCACGATCTACCAACGCGACCTCGGAAAAAAGTTTTAAACGACTTCAACTTAACATACACTGAGACGATATTGTTATGGTTGCTGTACTTTTACGGATGGGCCATTGTTGCCCTTGCTTCTTCGATACCACCTTCTTGTCTCTTCTTTTTTTGCTTCTTAACTTCTTTCCTTCCGCCTCGTCGTTTTATTGTTTAGTGTTGTTCTTCTTCAATGCGAGCGCGAGCTTCGATACCACCTTTTTTCAGTTATTGGGATACGACACATGGATCTATGGATGGTTGGATGGGAGGCAAAGGCTGTGATAACACATGCCATGGTTTACGACCCTCATGGTTTCCCCCGGGGTTTATTGGGTCCTGCGCGCATCGCTTTTCTGCGAGACAGTAATGTTTATGATTCGGGATGCGGGAAACGGCGCTCCATTGAGCCGTGCTGGGCACTGGTTGCTGGGTGGGCTGGTATAGCGTAGTTTTCAAGCCTCATTGAACCGCTCTTCGAACTCAGGAATGCTTTTGATGCTTGTGATTGGGTGAAATGGTGACTTTTGGAGTGACTTATATTTGAAAACTGTAATGTACAGGGAGATGATTTCAGATAGGAAAGATGAGGGTGGGATGGAAGCATGCGAACTGTGAAGAAAAGGCCTGGCAAAACGCCTTGTGACAATGATCCGAGGCTGAAAGAAGAAAATGTAGATATGAAGCCTTGCGCTGAGATTGAGCCTTGCGAATTGGAATGATTTCGAATAATGTGAGATGGAAAAGAGAGAGGAGCACTCAGCTGAGGATGCGGGTAGGCTTTGTACGAACCTGCAAGTTTAGCGGTGAAGTGCACTCTTCTCGACGCCGTCAGCATCCATCAGGTCGAAGCATGCAAGCCGCAACGGAGGAGGCTTGGCAAATCCCAGCAAGGTGAGAGAGAAGGTTGAAGCAGACTCAGCGGGGGGTCTGCGGCTGCCTTTATTAAAATCGGACGACTGGCGGTGAAAGCATGTATGCACACCACCTACGTCAATCCGTGGCAAACCCTCTCGTTTCATACCCCATTTTCTGTGCCGCACGGAAGCAAGCAGCCGCTGCTGATGTGGGAGTATCCTGCTCGGGCATACTCCGTAGGCCATAAAAAGCGAGAGGCTGGCATTGGCAGTGCGGTAGGCTCGTGATGGCTGCGCTTGGCGCTCGAGTTAAGCATGTGGCGACGCGTGTTGCAGCGGCTTGGCGGAGTACCGCTGCTGATGCCAGCGTTTGCCCGTTTTCCGTTTTCGCGATGCTGCCCCGATGCGGGCGTAGGGCGAGGCTGCGGGTTGGCTGGGTTGGGGTGGTTTTGGGCGTGACGATGGGGGTGTGGCGTGGAGAGGTGAGGGTAGCGGGCCAATGGTGGTGAGGGGAGGGCGCCACTGGATGCGGGTGCGAGGTCGATGCTTACGGTATCTTGGAGAGCTGAGGTTTGGATGGCGCGTGAAGTGTAGTGGACTTAGTGCGGAGATGGTACTAGTGTTGGAAATTGATAGGATGTGTAGGAGATGCAGTACTTGGTCACGAATCTGGACACGCCGTAGCTGTGCTTGGGTGCTACTGTTGATGGAACCTTGGAACAACCCTAGCACGTAGCTGGTCAATCAAGACCGATTCGAAGCCAGTTGACTCTCGACCTTCCAGATCTTGACATCCTGTTGTGATTTTCGAATGGTGGGCCGGCGCCTTAAGCAGCGTCAAGTGGATGTACAGTACAGTACATACAGACTTTGCGGCAACGCACTGTATCACCCTAGCTCGACTAGACCTTTTGTGCTTTTCTAGGCTTAGACATTGACACCAGTTTCGGAGCGGCGCGTGCTCGAATCTTTCGACTCAAACCGTTCGTTCTCCCTCTTCTCGAATTCCTAAATGCTGCTCGGCGGCTTTGTCTTATCTCTTGAAAGCGAGACCTGGGGTAGTTGTTAAAGTCAAAGCAGCGGACTACTACTTTAAAACCCTACCGTTGAATTCTGCATGTCCGCATATCTATTAAGAAGCAAAGAGTTTAGGGCAGGAAAGCACTCTGGGACGCAAACTAAAGTGTTAGAAAGCCTACCCACTCCACGCTGGCGAGATAGCAAGGCACCACGCTTCGAGGATCAGGAGATGAGCTAGTTAGCCGCCATTAAGCAGAGCTAAACGGCTGCATAGGATCGCGACTGAGACGGTGGAGATGGGGTGGCTAGTATCTGGCAGCATTCCGGACCGAAGAAGAGAAGACGAGCAGATGCTGAAGCATGTTATTACTGCTTATGCCGTTTGGAGGTACGGTAGCGAAATTGTAGAGCAAACGAGTGGATTCATCGCTGACGATAAGAGTCGTTATTCGCCCTTTGTAGCGATGCAGGGAGACCTCGAAGCTGCACGCAAAGTGTATTGTGGAGCGATGGAACTCTCATCAAGCGTGAAGTCGTTGGTGGTTACGAAGTAGATCATAGCCAAGCCCAAGGCCCGAGCGCCTCCCCAACCTTGCAGCGCAAGACTCACAATTCATGTCTACTCTCACAAAGCTCCCTAATTGCCCGATCATCAACTCCATCACTGTGCCATCGCCGCCATGGAGGGCACCACGCCGCCGACCGTCACCCCACCGAACGACACGCCCGATGGCGTCTGGACGCATGGCCCCGTCCAGCTTGCCCGTGGCAGGGCCGCCAAAGACCCTCACGCTCAAACTACCACGTACAACGTCGCGTCTATGGACGACTTCGAGACGTCGTTGCGCGAGTATCTTGCCAGCCCTCCCGAGCAGCCCGAGCATGCCGAGTGCCAGCTGTCCTTCTGGATAGGGACCAGCTTCATGGTCTCGATGACTCCCAGTCAGCAACAACAGCAACAGCAACAGCAATCGTCCCAAGCTCCTCCTCCACCGCCTCAACCAATACCCCAGGCCCCCCAAGGGTATCAGCCCGCCGCTGGCCTCGATGGCTCTTATGGACCTGCAAACAACGCGTCAATGCCTCCTCCGCAGCCGGCGCAACACATCTCCAACCCTTCCACAGCCTTGGCCATACCACCAACCTCAGGGCAAAAGACCAGCTTGAGCATACTCGAGGCGTTGGCTCCGACAAACGATCCCAAAGAGAAGATGAGAAAGCAGAGAGCCATTGCTAAGACGTGTGTCGAGTCTATACAGAGGACGGACGGATACAGGTACAGTTTTCACAATTGCTGGAACAGCAGGGAAGATGACAGCTTCCGCTTCTCATATTATTGCAACGACTCCTTACTGAATAAGGATCGTGCTGCCAATGGCAAAGGCGCCAAATTTGGTGAGATGTCCCACTAACATCCTCTCGGCCAGTGTTAAGCTAACACGTGGATAGGCAAGAGGGCGACGAAGCCTGTCTACGACTGCAGAGGGGTACTTTCAGTCAAGTTCTCGGCCGTGAAACAGTCGTTGGATGTTTTCTACAAGCATATCCCTATACACAAGACGTATGAAGAGAGAGCGCCCCCGCCACGCAAGGATTCCAAGCGGAGGAAATTTCTGGAGGTCCACAATCCTGAAGTGTATGTAGAGTATACGCCCCCTATCATTTCTTGCAGTTACCTGTCACGTTTCTCCGTTCTGAAGCAATCCAAGACGAGAAATGCTAACTGAGCGTAGTCTGGCAAGAATCGAGCAGAACCGAAAGGAGAGGCCGCCGCCAGATCCCAACGCGCCTCTAAAACCAAAGAGAAAGAGGCCCAAAAAGAATGACGAGTCACAGAAGCAGACCGCAGCCAACTCCATCGAGAGCGACTTGAGAGCACAGAGTCTTCGGTCTCTCCTAGAACTAATTCGTCCTGACGACGCACCTGGAATCATTCCCGAGGAGCCTCAGCCGAGCGTACAGCCCCAACCACAACCACAGCAGCAACAACAACAGCCACCCCAGCCACAGAGAAGGGCAAGACAGGTTTGCGATATGTGCAAGGTCAAGAAAACAAAGGTAAGGAGTGATCAATGCCACAACGCAGTGATCTCACTACTGATACACCGATAGTGCGATGGTCTCCATCCAGCCTGCAAGTCCTGCGATGATAAGGGCCGTTCATGCATTTATTCAGACCGCACCCCAGATGAGATTCGTCAACTACATCCAGAGCTCGTCAACAAAGCTCCCCGAAGGCAAAGCGCCCAAGCACCTCGAGAAAGTACAGGCCCCCAGCCTGGCATGTCCGAGCTAGAAAAACTCAAAGCAGAACTTGCGGCAGCCAAATCCCGTATTGGTCAGCTGGAAGCCGAGAAGAGTCGTCCTGGCAGTGAGGCGAATACACCAGCGCGCACAACGCAGTCAGATCATTCGAATGCTACCCAGCAAGGACCACCGCAGCAAATGCAGACACAATACCAACCGGCGCAGGCGTTCGCGTCTTACCCGACCATGCACCGTCCCTTGCATGGCCAACCTGTCCCACAGCCAACTCAGTCACCAGTCAATCAGCAATTGCATACCCCGACATCGGGTGAGTCCTTCTCTCTCCACAACTGGATGTTCCCGTATGATGGCCCCTCATATTACTTTGCAATGTGGCATCGATGACAATACTAACTGTTGATCATAGCCATAACGGCTGGTACAGAGAGTGATCCGTATAATCGAGTTGGCTGGGCTCCATACTTTGGCTATCAACCACACGCGACTATGACCACGCAGCCACAGCCGCCGCCTCAGCATGATCAATGGGGTCATTCCGCGAGGACTTCTAGCATATATCGTGCTCCTATGAACTAGGTATGGAAATTGGTGCCAGATCAGATCTACCAGCAGACTATACCAGATTGGTATTATTCAGATATCATTCAGGTGTCGCACTGTTCATGTATTTTAGGATTTTCGACGTGTAGATGTTATATTCATAGGTAAAGTAATGCCGGAGGGTCTTCCAGCTGGGTCTAATGAAGATTATGCTTCGAATTAATGGGAGGGAAGGGCTTTCGGTTATCTGGGAGGATATGGACTGTTATGTATACCCAAATTTCAACCTTATTCTCATCATCCTTTCTCTAGTGGCAATGCCGCTCTATCGCTGACATCAATGATCGAAGCCATGCTTGAAATGCAAGAGTCTTCTTGAGAGCGTGAACCACTAAGACTTCTAAGTAGGCAGAACCCAGAACCACTAGAACAGTTATCATGGAGAGTCAGCCTAGGAAAGGAAACTCACTTGCCACCCAATAAACTATTATCGTGACATTCTCCAAAAGTGACTTTATCGGCGTTTCCGGGGTGCTTGTGCAACGACCACTCGAGTGACCCCTGACCTTCTAAGAGCATTCCAGAAGAGACTTGGCCACTCCGTTGTTGTGTGAATGTATAGGAGTAGTGCTCCTACAAAAGACCTTAGGACTGGACCTCAATTTTGTGACGCCATCTCCTTATCGATAACACTTCTAGCGACTTTGTCTTGACGACGAGCGATCTCCAAACCCCCACCTCAACCATACTCTTCACTATTGCAGCCATGGCAACCTCACAAACCGCACCCGTGGCTCTTCCTCGCATTGCAATAACGTTCTGCACGCAATGCCGCTGGATGCTACGTGCCGCCTATGTCCGTCAGCCTTCAATGCCTTTCACTGCCGCCAACCCTTGCGCTCGAAGCTGATGTGTCCCTGGACCCATAGTTCGCGCAGGAGCTTCTTTCGACCTTCTCGACAACTATTGGCGAAGTTGCACTAATTCCGGCCACTGGAGGATTGTTCACAGTTGAGCTGGTAGGGAACTTATTAGGGAATGCCTTATTACGGATGGCTAAGCGCGGATGATTAGACCTACATCCCACTCACTACCGCTCCTGAGAATTCTGCGGATACACCCCCGTCAGACGTGAAGGCCACAAAGGTTTTGCTGTGGGATAGAAAAGCTGAAGGCGGCTTTCCAGGTACATGAGAAATCATAATGGCGATGTGAGAAGCTTTACAGTTGTTAACGCTGGTACAGAGACCAAAGTACTCAAACAGCTCGTCAGGGATCATCTAGACCCTAAAAGAGATCTCGGACATTCAGACAAGCACGGCAAGCAGAAAGTGGAAGAGAAAACCGCACAAGAACCTGTATCAACCGCGACACAGAAGCAAGAAGCAGACGCGCTCACGACTAGGGTAGCAGAGGTCAAGTTGAACTCAGACGGCACAGTCTGCGAAGATTGCAAATAAACAATTTCTCGGGCCGAATTCCGACATAGGAAATAGGCAGTGACCTAGGTCCCATGCAACGTAGGACATCGTCAGGCTTTTTTATCCGCTTATGAAAAAGTTGATCACTAATTAAGCTCACAGGATGAAGGCTTCTATCGAGCCCTGGAATATCCATTTGAATCAAGTGTATTAATTAGAAGCAAAATAGAGAATCTGGTCTTACATTAATCATCAATCCACCTTGACATAGGCACATAACAGCCGCTTAGATTTAGATAGCGCCGAAGCCTATATCCAAACAGAGGCGTCCCTGACGCCATCTCGAACACCATTCTTCTCAGCGCCGTCCCATACACTCTAAAGTCTAAGCAACCATCGAAGCAAGGCCAACCATCCCAAATGAGTGTCTATGTCCGTGAACATTCCGAAAAAAGACGGGCTGCAGACTGCGAAGCGGCGACCACACGCACGGCGTTGCTCCCACGCTTCTTGGAGACTGTCATGGTCACACTTCCTGCAGTACATAGGAATTTCTTCCATGATTCTACCCCAATTGGATCCTCGAGAACGCCAGTAGCCCACATTGGTAGAGTCTTGATGCGCCACCTGCTCGTTGGACGGAGCTTCAAGTTGGTAGAAGTAGTAGAGCCCGAGTCCGAGCCCAGCCAGACATGCCATAGCTAGCATGCAACTCAACTTCTTGGAGATCTTAGGGCATCTCGCGGACCTTGCTTCGTATTGAGTTGGCTGGCTTCCGGTTCCCTCGGATGCGATCGGTAGTGCTGGTGCATTTCCCCGTAGAAGGTCTGTCACTATCGATTCGATATCCGTGGCAGCTTGCATGTCGACTTCTATGGCATTCTGAGGGGTTGAAACATCTTCAGCCTGGGGCTCGGCTTGAGGCTGGATCGCTGTCGTCGAAGCTGAATCTGCCGCGGCGGCATCCTCGGGATTGGTTGCTGGAGCTGAGACACCCTGCTGTTGAACGGATAGTGTGCCGTTCTGGCTAATATCGTGGTCGGTATCGACAATAAAGTTCAGTTCGGCCTCTTCGTCGCTACTGTCAACGCTGCTTGTTGGTGTCGAGAATTGGGCGGACACATCAGGTCTTCTGTCAGAAATTTGGGCCTCCTCTTCGTTCTGAACGCTCTGTTCAACGTCCTTGCCTAGCTCACTTGACTCAGAATTATCTTCATGAATCTGGTCACAGGCCAGGGCTTCTTTGGAGAGGTCAGACTCGCTTACAGAATCTTGACTCTTGTTATCAGCCTGGTTTTTCTCTTCGGATGTCAAATTGAGCTTGTCCTGGAAGGATCGAGAAGCCCCTCCTTGTTCGTCCATGCAGTCAGAATCAGAGTCGTTCGCAATGTCCGAAGCACCCTGTGGCGAAGGCATTTCTGGTTCGGAAGTATCTTCCAGGCTCTCTGTTGGCCTTATACCAGTTGGATGTTCACCAGAAAGTTTGCATTGCTCTGGTGGAGTTGAGTTTCCCTCTAGGAGTCCATTGTGGCCTTGTTTGACACAGGTCGGGACCACTGCGTGATGATAGTCGTCGCTTGTGGTCTCATCTCGCAACTCATCCTTGAGAGAACATCGTCGTCGTGCTTTGGGTATGATCTCCGGTTGTCCAGGTGAACCTCCATCACTGTCTGAAAGGAGGGTATTAACTTCCGGTTCCGATAGTAGTTCCGAGTTAACTTCCCAAAGGTCCGAAGACGGAGGAGGAGACTCCGTCTGCGATTCAGGCGGTCTTTCTATATGAGGCTTTATTCCCTTCAAGAAATCCAAAGTCTCCTTTACATGGCCATAAACCTCCTGAAGGAGTCTTAAGGTCCTCTCGATCTCGATCTGTTTGGACTTCTCGGAGCCAGGAATCTGACTAAGTCCAGTTTCGAAAAGATCTACAACTTCGTCCAGGTTTTCCAAGGTCTTTGCAGTGCACATCCGGATACTGCCTCGATGTCGGCCGATCACTTCGTCTGGAACAGAAGGAAACTATGAATGTTAGCAACCAAGATGCTTGGGGGCTGGGGAGTAAAGTTCTTACCTTGTCTTTGTGCTGTTTAGCCGCTTCTCGAATGAACTTCAAAGCCTGTTGCAGCCTTGTTGACAAATGCTCCACAGGAAAACCGTTGTTGTCGGTGCTTCGAGACAAATGATCGTTCACGATAGCAAAGTCGATATAGCTTGCCTCCGAACTCTCAAAGAGAGCGTTGCGCCTGGACACTATGAAGTTGCGCGCGTCTGATATCTGGTGGCAAGTATCGACCAGGCGCTCAACGAGAATGCCTATCAACTTTTCCGCTGGAATGTCCTTATGTGTTGTTAGCAACAGCATCCTTGAATCTGAGGACAAACATACCTTCGGGTTCAACAACGCAAACTCCTCTTCCGAAAAGTCATTCTCATCCACTTCATAATAAGACGAGCTTCCCGAGCTACCCATGGACTTAGAAGAATCGGCCCCCTTGTCGCCAATCTCTCCGGTCCCATTCTCCCCTGCCTCGCTTCCCTGTTGGGAGGCAACGTGTATCCATTCCGACGCCAGCGAACCGTGTTCAGAGCCACGGTCGCCCCTATCCGACCTATCTGCGTTGACAGGTACGGTTGGCCCGAAGCCGATGTTATCCATGATGTAGTCATCCATGGTGTCGTTGTCCACATCGGGTTGTTCCATGGATGGTGAGGGAAAGACGAATTGGGGCGCGTTGCCTCCAGACATCTCCCCTGGGTGGGGGGGATGATTCGGAGAAGAGAGAGAACCTTGCGCTGCCGAGTGGTCTTCTTGTTGGTCTAAGGGAGCTCGAGCTGCGCGAGAAAGAGATGGGCTTTGCGATTATGGGAGACGGGTGGTGGTGCTGAGTGGTGAGTGGTGGTGGCTAGTGTGGAGGGCGGGAGCAGTGTTGTGAGAAAGCAAGTCATGAATGAAAGAAGCTGGCTTAAATACAGGAGAAGGTTCCCAGTCCAGGCGAAAATGCGAGGAGCGCATGGAGGAGCCGCTTACCTGTGAATTCTTGAGGAACGGGCAGCGCTGGTGATTCGTCTATCCATCGCGGCTCGTGGTGTTTTGATGGTTTTCCTGGAAAGTCGGCAACCAGCGGTCCTCCTACTATCCTTTCCTCCCTCCTCTCTCTCCCTCTATGGTGTTGAAGGTGGTTGAGGTGATGGTTGACATCGAAATTCGTCTCTGGCAGGAAGAAATTTGGACGGGAGCTATTCCAAGACCTCTCATTATCTCCTTTCTTTCTAACTGTTCCGTCTCTTCTACAGTATATGCCGTTGTCTGAGGCGGATACGGTAGAGTCACGTGGAGCATAGCGATTTTTCCTTACCGCACTATCACCGAACCAGAACATTGGCAATCACGAAGGTCTTACCCTGTCGCTTCCTTGAAACACGGTTTACGACACAACGCGCCTGCTTAACCCTTCCAACACGGTGTCAACACGGTGTCAGCACGGTGTCAACATTGTGTAAACATTGTGTAAACATTCTGGTATGATGTAGAGTTGATTTGGGAAGTAACATCAAATACGCCGGGTTCACGATAGTTACGGCCACAGGAGTCGCGGTAATGTTCGGTTATATTATCGACGAACGACTAAGCAGATAGGAAGTGCTAGAACTTTTGAAAATAACATGAAGGCCAGCGATGTAGGCAATCATTAGACCTGCTGGCAGTGAGGATGGTCCATTGCTTGAACCACCTATTCCTAGCTCTCTACCCCATAGGTTCGATCGAAATCGCCATGTAGAACTTCAGCTTGACGCAGCTTCGTGAGAGTGGAGCAACTCAAGTTACAGAGAGAATGGCGCAATCCATGTGCCGAATATTGTTTCAATATCAGGACTACTCGTACCGCTTCCCAAGTCAATCAACACCTCCTGCTTCTGGAAAAACCGCAGCATCTCCTAAGCTATAGTATTAGATTATAAGTTTGGGCAAATGGATATCAACACTGCTTGAGCGCCACCTTTTGCTTTTTTAGTACCACTGTAAAGCGTAACCAAGTTAGTAGGTAATCGAATATTTTAAGCAGCCCATTCCCTGCGGCGTCGATCGTTCCAACTGTCCGGATTTTTCATTTCCTGTAGGGGTACCGCGAACAGTGACGGGTCGATATGCAGAGGCTCTGTATAAGATTTGGTGGAGGGTAACTACGGTAAAGCACAAGATGGAGTAGTCAGCTTGGCTTGGCTAATCGTCATTCGTGATGAAAGGTAGGTAGTAAGTGAGTTATAATGGTCACGTGACCCAAAAAGGCAAATGGCAAAAAGGAGAAGTCTGCGCGACTCGAACCTGGACTCAGCGTCCTTAACTTTCCACAACCTGGTAAGTTTGGGCCATCTGAGCCATAGTGGCATGATCCTTTTATACTAGCTTACTAAAATAATTGTATCTATAACCCTAAGTAATATTATGTTCTATATTATAACTTCTCTCTACCGGCCTAACACTTACGTCACAGTATAGCTGGCTAGTTTAACAACGCTTAAAGTCGATGAGATGGTACGGAGCGTTGTCGGCCGCGAATTCCCAAGATGCCAAGAATCACACATGACATTGCATTCACTAGTGCTGTCTCCCACTCCAAATAAAGTAAAAAGCCCCGCATTCAAGAGAGCGACAGATAGCTCCTCACTATATCGGCACCTCCACAACATTACAACATCATGAGTTTTGGTGGTTTTGAGTCTGCGTCGAATGTGGGTTTTGTAGTGCTGAACTTGGCTCTTTGGGAGCTCGACACGATCGAGGGCTGGCTGGTTGCTACGCGCCGAATTGCCGGTTGAGGATTGAGTGTCCGGAACATGATTAACTAAAAGCTGAATAGATCAGTTCTCATGGGAACCTTTCGTCACACAACAGCGTGAATATCAGTCTTGAACCTTTGCGGTGCTTCGAAGCGGTTCTTGCACTCGCTATGTTTCATTTCTAGTAGTCATTCCTACATAACAAACCGTGGCGCTAGGAATCCAAACTAGGAGACTGCTCTTGCGCGGCCGTCAGCACTACAATAAATCCACACTAATGAACGAAGCTGGAAGGTCCTCCGCTAAAACGAGTAATCACTACAATTACCAACAAAAGCAGCTTGGTGGCGCCAAAGCCACGGAAATAACCACCCTTAATCCCAAAATACTCCATCTTTGTAATAAGTTCGTCTGATAAGCATATATCTCTGCATCTTTGGAACCGTCGACGTCAACACCAATGAGGTCTTAGTACCACAAGCTAGTAGACTCGTCCGAACTTCATTCCCTTCTCAACGTCACTTCAAGACTCATCTTCCAACCCCCTACGCCCTTCACAAACGTCTATACGCCCTTCGAGATCTCTCCTCTCGTAATTCCTGCTAACACCGCCGAATCAAGTCCGAGCAGTACATAAACGCCGTCAATCAGCTCGATTACTGAACAGACTAGACTCAGCACTACGCCCTTGCTTGCTTTATCGGTCAAGAAACGGAGAACGAAGCTCTGTGGTCGGTCTCATATAAATAAAGTGCATCCTCAATTCTCACTAAGACATCCACTCATTACCGAGAACACAAAGGAACGCCTAGAAGCATTCCAAAAGGAGCACTGCCAAGAATATCCCCGCCAACGCCTCTCAGCCAGCGCTATCGCAAATAGTAAGTACTTCCAATTTGTGGTGTGTCTGGACACAGCTGAGCCTTGTCGTTAGTTCTGTTGCGTTCCTATAGTCTGGTTGATTCCCTACCATCAATTCTCTTAGGTTTCTTCGCAATATTACGCTTGATACAATAGTGGACGACCAATTTCAACTATGGGCAGCACAAACCAAGACATCTACGCCGAACTGGCGGCAGAGTTCAAAGCCGCTGGCTCTAAAGCCACGGTCTTGACGCCTGGAATGCCTGGCTACGACGAGAGCATCAAACGCTGGAGCGACACGTGCGAGAAGAGGGCTGTAAGCTACCCGATCCTATCCCTATCCATCTCATCTATCCCATTCCGCTGGATACAAAAAAGTGGCACATTCAGCAAGCACGCTGTGTACACCTGTCTGCCACTACTTGGAGTGCTTCGACAAATTCTACATGGCCCAAAGCTAAGAGCTTCATTTCTTTTGCATTTCTGAAATTGCAAGCACCACAAGCAGCGGCAGAGAAGTGTATATAATGCAGAAAGCCTGCTAATGTGCCACCCTTTTTCATGCCCAGCATGCCCACGTCCCTCTCTTCTACCGTCAACTCACTCAACTCGCCCCCTACCACTCCCCCAATCCCCCATCCCCCATCCCCCATCCCCATGCCCACCACTTTCCTCCACATACTCACACCCCCCAGCACGCAACCATCCACCCCCGCACGACCCCCGACATCCAACGTACCCTCGCCTTCGCCCACACCCACACGATCCCCCTCGTCATCCGCGGCGGCGGCCACTCCACCTCAGGCGCCTCCGCCACCTCCACCGGCATCGTCCTCGACCTCTCCTCCCTCCGCACCGTCACCGTCGACCCCACCGCGCTAACCATCACAGCCGGCGGCGGCACCACCTGGGCCGACGTCGACGCCGCCGCCGCGCGCCACGGCCTCGCCACCGTCGGCGGCACCGTCAACCACACAGGCGTCGGCGGCCTGACCCTCGGCGGCGGCTACGGCCACCTCTCGGGCGCGCACGGGCTAACCATCGACAACCTGCTCGCGGTGCGGATGGTGCTCGCGGACGGCTCCTCCGTGCGGGCGGCGGCGGACGAGCACGCGGATTTGTTCTGGGCGGTTAGGGGCGCGGGGCAGAACTTCGGGGTGGTGACGGAGTTTGTGTTCCGCGCGCACCCGCAGCGGGAGGCGGTGTTTGGGGGGATGCTTGTGTTTCCCGGGGAGAAGCTGGGAGGGGTGGTGGAGTTTGCGAATTGGTTCCATGCGGGGAATGATGGGCGGCAGACGCTGTTGTTTGGGTTTACGGCGCCGCCGCCGCATGGGGTTGCGGTGGTGGTGGTGGCTGTGTTTTATAATGGGACGGAGACCGAGGGGAGGGGGTTCTTTGCGCCGTTGTGGGAGTTGGGCCCGCTGGTGGATGGGACGAGGAGTATGCCGTATGAGGAGTTGAATGGGATTTTAAATGAGGGGCAGGGGTTTGGCGGGAGGAAGTCGTTTGGGGGTGGGAATTTTACGCTGCCGTTGGAGCCGAAGTTGGTGGAGGGGATAAGGGATGATTTTATGGCTTTTGTTCAGGGGCATGAGGACATGGGGGAGAGTCTCATGCTCTTTGAGGGAGTGCCGTTCAAGAAGATCAATGAGGTGGCGAGTGACGCAACGGCGTTTGCGAATCGGGGGGAGTACTACAACGTCGCGACGATGTTTAAGTGGTATGATGAGAAGCTGGATGGGGAGGTGCGCGCATTCAGTAAGGCGTTGCTCAAGAAGGCGAGTGAGGACGCGGGAGTGTGGAAGAAGGGGAAGGAGGGACAGGGTGTTGGACAGTATGCAAACTACGCGGAGTTGGACCACGATGCGACGGAGATGTTTGGGAAGAATACGAAAAGACTAGCAGAGCTGAAGGAGAAGTATGATCCCGGAAATGTGTTCAGAAGTCACCGTTTGGGTGCGAAGCCGGCGGAGGTCATTGTGCATTAGTTTGCTTGGAGAGTCTTCCTGTTAGTTACTGCTATGAGTATACTCCGAAAGTAGAAATTGACATCTTCAACTAAATGAGCTATACCAGAGAATTGATAGTATGAAAGACTGGACGATAATTGTACGGAATAATCTATGAATAGGACTTTGTAATGCCTACCTGTCAACGATGCTTGTCCTGTATCACACTGAATCAGTGATGAACCCACACTAACTGCATACGACCCAACAAGTGGGTTTCCTCGACCAAGATAGCAAATGAAAGTAAGGCCTGCACCAGCTCTCCCGTAGTTCTTACAGAGTGCCGCGTAGTGAGAAAGTAGCACTACAGCATCTCCCTAGTCGCTGCATGAGGAACACTACTGTACGAGACTTGAACAGGACAGCTCGGGGCGACTCTGTCCCATCTTACCTAGGGCTGAGGCTGGCATTCCCCACAGCACACCCACCGCTTCATACGCCCAGTACTCACCGTCACCTATCTCCCACCAGCCATAACAGCATCCGCACGCAACGGTCGACCGGGGTCGGTTTGGTGAGACAGGCCTACTCGTCTCGCTCCACAGTGGCAGTGCCTCGTATAACAGACGCTGCTCTATCCAGTAACGCGTCCTCAACCGTCCATCCAGTCCTCCAGCTCTCCAAATCAGAAACGTAGATGTTCCCACGCTGAGTCTAGAAACTTGCTCATGTTGTTGCAACGGCAATTCGGAGAAATACGCTCGCTTCGAACAGTGACATAAGCCCAGCTGACCCAGGGCGCGAGGCTGGCTGTAGCAGGGCACTTGGCAGCTGGGCCTGAGGCTGATGACAGCTGACTGACGACGGGCTGGTCGCCGTGAACCTTAGCAAGACGACGAGGGCGGACTGGGATGGCGATGTCACCATGCCGTCCATACGCAGCTCTCATCGAACAGCGCGGGCGTCGTGAAGCGGGTGCCCCGTGTAGACATGGCAGTGCGAAGGGACACAGAGGGAGAGGAGTCGGGAGGCGGAAGGCCGCGAGGCTGCGGGCGCTCGGGATGCCGTGACGCACACGGGCGTCGAATCCTTCCCGGGATCGCAAGCAGTCGTCACCGGAAAGATCCGAAGCTTGGCACTTGTCACAGGGTTCGCGGGCACCCGTGGCGTGTGTCGAAACTTAATAGATTTATCCACTATCTAGGGCTTAGACTAGACTATATACATGCATGAGCGGGTGGACTTTCTACTTAGTCCACCCTTACTTTAGCTTCTAAAGTAATCTACTACTACGCACGGTTAATAATCTTAATACTCCCCTTTAATCCGCGCGTAGTAATTACTTTAAGGCCCGCCTACTAATATATCTAAGCTAGTATACTAACTAATAGATAATCCTTTTAATTAACTATTTATATAGAATCTTTTTCTACTTTATATTCTAAGCTATTAAAGACTTAATTAAGAATAAGCTACTTATTACTACCTCTCTAGAGACTAATTTCTTTTCTAAAGTTATTAAACGCTATACTAGATAATAGCTTAGTTAAACTATCTACTAAGTTACCTTTTATTTCTATCTAGTATAGGTTAACTAGGCCCTCTTATTATTTTTTATATATAAAGTAATAGCGTATCTTAATATACTTTATTTAGGTATAGAATTCTAGATTATAGGCTAGTAATAGAGCTCCTTTATTATTACTAAATATTTTAATAGCATTAGGCCCTATATAGCTAAAGTTAGCTACTAATTATTATAACTAGATAGCCTCTTTTATAGCTTCTAATTTAGCGATATATTTTACTTTATAGCTAGATAGCGTAATAGTAGCCTATTACTTTAATGCCTAGCTAATTACTATTCTATATAGTAAGAAAATATAACTACTAAATAACCTCTAGTTATACTCTCTTCTCTAATTTATATTAGTATAGCCCGTAAGTCTATTTTAAACTTAGTTTAAGTTAAAAACTAACCTCTAATTACTAGTGCCTTTTAGGTAGTATAATACCCGTTTAGCTACTATCTAATGCGCATCTATTAGATTTATAGTAAATTAACTAAGCTATAATATAGTATATATAATATTAGGGTATATACCTAATATTAAGTATATTAGTAAGCTAATAACTTATTAGTACTTTATTCTTGCCTCTAGCTTAGTAGTATACCCCTTAGGCGCAGGTTGTAGTACTTTATCCTCTATAGAATAGGTAATAGTATTACTTTCTACTATATTAAAGTCCTTTAGAAGCTTTTTAATATAGGCCCCTTATAAGAGAAATAGATATTTACTATATTAATTTTTACTTTATTTTAATACTATACCTAGAAAATAGCTTACTACTCCTAGGTCTACTATTTAAAAACGCTTAGCTAGTTTACTTTTAACTTATTAGACTTTAGCCTTATTAGCCCTAATAATTAGTAGGTTATTAATATATATAGTAATAAAGATTCTATCTTCTTTTATAAATATACTATAGTTTTTAGCTATATAGATAAAGCTAAGCTTCTTTAGTTTATTACTAAGCGTCTTAAACTAAATTCTAGGTACTTACTTAAGCCTATATAAAGCTTTATATAGCTTATATACCTTTCTTTTAAACTTAATATTTAGGGGTGCCTTAATATAGATATTAGTATTAATATTGCTATAGAGAAAGGCTATTTTAATATCTATTTACTTAATCTACTATCTATATATATATATAAG
This sequence comes from Lophium mytilinum, assembly GCA_010093605.1. NCBI lineage: Eukaryota > Fungi > Ascomycota > Dothideomycetes > Mytilinidiales > Mytilinidiaceae > Lophium > Lophium mytilinum. The sequence goes on along the minus strand of MU004182.1, from coordinate 967,330 downwards.
TATAAATAGAACCTTATAGCTTATTAGCTTAATAACTAATATAAATATTTTATTAAAGTTAATACCCTTATATTACTTAAAACCTTAAACTACCTATCTAGCTTTAAACCTAGTAATATTACCTTAGGCGTCTCTCTTTACCTTAAATATGTATTTACCCCCTAGAACCTAAATACTAGTAGGTAGCTCTACTAACTCCTACGTATTATTTTCTAGAAGTAAGGCTACCTTATTATTAGCCGCGCCGGTCTATTCTTTAACTTATAGACTATTTATTATAGTATAGTATAATTTTAGCTCTATAATATTAGTATCTAGGTTATTATTTATAAGGGTAAGCTATATCTTATCTTACTATCTTTCTATGCAGTATATTAAGGCAATTACTAAGCGCGTAACTTTAGGCTAGTTAATCTTATTCTTTAGTTACTTTAGAAGAATATTAAGTTAATCTTATACCTATAGGCGGCTATTATCTTCTTCTAGCTAGAGCATATTATTAATAACGCTAGTTATAGTTATTAAATACCTTTTAGTAGTATTAGCCTTATTTATTTTACTACTTCTCCCCTTAAATATAGCGGTAGCGCTAGTAAATTATTTATATTATTCTCTTAGAACGGCCGGGTCTTCTATAGGCCTAATGGCCGCTATCTCTAGTAAATCTATTCCCGCAGGTATAAAGTAATCTTATAGAAATACTCCCCTATAAATTAGCTCTACCTAATTTATATCTATATTCTATACCCGGTATTAATTTAAACTAGTACTATACCCTAAGAAATAGTACTTCTAACCGCGGTTATCTAGCTTTTTTATAGTTATTATATAAGGAATAGGCTTCTAGACTTTATACTCTATAACCTAAAGGCTAGTAAGGTTAGATAGTTTTTTAAAGAGCCGCTTATAGGGTATTATATACTTATTAGATAATATAGGCAATAGATTTTAAAGATAATAGACTATTAGTAGAATATTACTAAAGCTATACTTTAGTAGGTTTACTAAAATAATAGTACTTTAGGTTGCCCCTATTAGTACCCCTATACCGCGCTCTATAACTCTATTTTCCTTATAGTTATAGAGAGCTATAAGTTTAATTTCTACTCTATAGGCCTTATATAGCCTCTATAGGTTCTAGATAGTAAATTTACCTCTATTATTACTATAAATCTTTCTAATCTTAACTATAAAGTAGTTTTCTACCTAGGCCTTAAACGCCTTAAACCTAAATATTACTTTATCTTTACTAGTTAAAAGAAACACCTAGTAATAGCGAGAGTAATTATTAGTAATAGATAAGAAGAATTAATTAACTACTTTTTAGCCTTATTATAAGATATTAATTAGGCCTTTAATATCTATATAGAGTTATTAAAATAGCTTTATCTCTCTTTATATAGAGGTTATAAAGTTTACGCGCTTAAGAGTTCTATAGAAATAAGTATTATAGTGCCCTAGGTAATCTATTAGCTTAAAAGTTATACCTATAGAATACTTTAGAAGCTTTCTAAAACGGCCCTCTTTTAGATATCTAAGGGCTAGGTGCTAGTATATTATACTATTATTATTTACTAATATAGTAGTAAATGCGGAGGCGTCTCTATATTAATTAAGTTAAATATTATAGAGATTACTTTTAATAGTATTAGCTATAGTAATAATTTACTTTATTAACTTTTACTAGATTATATATTATAAGGTGTTAAATACTAGAGTAATATCTAAGTTCTAGGTAAGCTACTTAATAGCAATAATATTAAATAAAAGGTTAGGCGTGTAGAGAACATTATTAATATATAGTAGTAGGGTCTCCCCTTTAACTATAGCTAGTAGGCTTACGCTTTCTATACTAATAACTACTACTAAGCCACTAATACCTTTAATATATAATAGTGGGTTAATAGTCCTAATATTTATTAATACGTTCTAGCGGCTAGTTAATAATCTTATTACTTCTAAATTAAGTATCTAATTACTCTAATTTATTTTCTTATTCTTATATATAGCTAGTATAAGGTTCTATTTCTTCTATAGATTATCTATTAGTATACCTAGAAAACTTATTAAGCTATTATAGAGCTCTTCCCCTATATATACTATAGTAACTAGCGGAGCTAATAAGCTATTTAACTCTACTGCTAGTTAGTCTAAAAAGACGTCTACCTTCTTTAATATATCTAAGGGCTTAGTTAATATTAAGCTATTATAGAGCTCTACTCTTAAATATACTATTTTAAGTTACTCTTAACTACTACTATTCTAGGGAGGGCCTACCTAGGTAACTACTAATTTATTACTTTTCTTACCCCCCTTTCTACCCTTATTAACTCTATTAGCGGGATAGTATTTCTTATTATCTAGGTAATTCTAGTAACTAGTAAATCTAACTTTCTATATATATCCGGGTTTCTTATAATACTTATAGAAAAGCTTACTCTTTACTTTCTTAAAGCGCGTTATTACTTTCTCTACTATAGCTATTAACCTAGTACTTGCCGCCGCGGGTATTATTACTATAAGCGCGGTATAAGTATACTAGGCTATAGTAGTAATAGCGTCTTCTTTTACTTCTATACGCTTCTCTTCCTTAATAAACTATAAGGCTAGGTAGTTAAAGTCTATAGACTTATAGGGGTTAATTATAGCTAGTTTATTTAATTTTATAGTAACTAAGTATTAGAACTAGGTACTAAGGTTATTTAGGAACTAGAAGTTAACTTTAAAACCCTTCTTTATATAATTTAAATAAAGGGCCCGGAGGTAATCTTAAATTAGTTTAAGCTCTTTAATAAAAGCTTTTACTAACCTAAGGTTTATATAAGTCGCCCTATACTAATACTATTAAAGAGTATAGTATATTATACCCCCCTTCTATATATACTTTTTTTCTAAAAGACTCTATAACTTCTTAAATATTCTTACTTCTTCTACTAATAGCTATATTTCTTCTTTATAGCCTTACTCTAGTAGACTCTTATACTAGCTATCTATCTTTATAAACTATAGGTTATTAGAGCTAAAATAATTATAGGCACTACTAATAAAACCCTAAAATTATCTAATTCTTAACGCCCGTTCTATTTAGTTACTCTAGCGGCGATATAAATTTAGGCCGTTAAGTTTAGATATTAATCTAATAGTAGTTATAACTATACTAATATTTAGTTAAATAGATTTCTATAGTTTATAGAGGGGCGCTAAGTATAGTTATCTAGGCCTAGATATTAAGAATACTACTACCGCCCCGGTAGGCGCTAAGTATAGTTATCTAGGCCTAGATATTAAGAATACTACTACCGCCCCGGTAGGCGCTCTAATAGTTTAAGAGAAAGCCCCGGAGGGGCTTCTATAGTAGTTAATAATATTTTAAATATTTATCTTACTATTAGTTAATAGAATAAATGGGAATTCTTATAGAAAAGAATTTAGTAGTGCCTAAAAAGGCTTAATATATACTTAGTGCGCGGGTTTAGTTTATACTTACTATGCTTAAGAGGTTTAACTATTATTTTAGTTATTATTAGAGGATTTATTATTATTATTATCTAAAGAGTTATTTAAAGGGTTATTTAAAAGGTTATTATTTTCTACTACCTATACGCCTCTTAATATACTCTTTCTAGCTAGAAGGTAGATTTAGGTAGAAGAGGCTATAATAGATACTTAAAGCGCTTTACTTAAGGCAGGTTTTATTAAAACTTATAATAAATAACTATCTATAGTAGTAGCTTTAAGTTTATAGTTATTTACTACCCCTAGACTATTTACTAGCTTTATTAAAGATAAAGCTTACTATTGCGCTTTTTTTTAATATTAACGTTAATGCAGCAGTAGAAAGGTTATTAGTAGCCTTTTAGCACTTTCTCCCCTTCTTTTCTACTTACTTTAACTCTCTTTTCTACTTCTTACTACTATTCTAGGTAGTTATTTCTATATAAAATAAACTTATTCTAGGTACTTTAGTAGCTTTTAGTATAATTAAAGTAGTAAGTAGCTCTTTAAGAGAAAAATATAAAGATAAAGACCTCTAAGAAAGAAATAATAATAAGAATATAAATAATCTTAAAGAGTAGTTATAGAATATCTAAAGCTATTATCTAGAATACGCTAGAGACTTTTATATTCTACTAGATTAAGAACTATAAGTCTAAGAACTATCTACTTAGTAGGAAAACTTTTCTAAAGAAGTAGAAACCTACCTAATTATATTATATTCTACTTACCCCTTACTACTATAACTTATTATTAAATAGTAAGGAGTTACTTACTTACTACATTTATAGTAGTTTTATAATAAGTTATTTCTTTTTCTTACTATTTATATTCTTCTTACTTTACTTTTATAAGGGATATTTAAGTAGTATTAGTAGACTATCTTTTACCTTACTTTATACCTATAGCTATAAGTAGTTTTATATTCTATAGATAAAATCTATATCTTAAAGATAATACTTTTACCTTTATACCTATAGTAATAATTTATTTTATATTCTTTAGATAATACTTTTATATTTTAGAGATAATATATTTACTTATAAGTTACTTATATATATCTATAGGTATATAATTCTTATAACTCTTCTAGTTTTAAGTAGAATCTAAAGAGTATAGATTTAATAGATAGTTACTTAGTACGCTGTAAAGCGCCGGGCTTATAACCTATTAAAACTTAATAGATTTATTTACTATCTAGGGCTTAGACTAGACTATATACATGCATGAGCGGGTGGACTTTCTACTTGGTCCACCCTTACTTCAGCTCCTAAAGCGATCTACTACTACGCACGGTCAATAATCTTAACAGCGTGTGCGCACCTCGCAGAGTGCAGTGCGGGTTTCTTTTTGGGCTATCAAAGCGGTCCACTCTTTCCACTGCAGCTCGCTGGCATTCCCTTCTGCAGGCGGGCGGTCTGGCCACTCGCAGGGCCGGCGCATGTCTCCAGGCTGAGGAAACCTTGGAAACCCTTGGAAATCGGGGGACTCCCCCCCTCAGCGAACGAATCGGCCGTCAGCTGGCTCATCCGCTCTCGGACGTGGCTGCGTCTGCAAAAAGACAAGGCCGCCGGCTGGGGAGCGAGGCTTACAAGAGGGCTGAAGCTCAGCCTCGCGCGCGCACCACCCACCACTGATCTGCCCGCCCTGCCCTGCTGCTGCTTTTGCTTGCTGCGTGTGCGTGCTGCCAGCCCCGGGCGAGTGCGAGCTCTCTTCTCTCTCTCTCTGCAAATATCAGGCAGAAGGCAGACCACCCACGACTCCAAAATCTTCCCCCCCCCGCACCCTACTACATACTACTGTGCCAGGGCCATGTATGATCCTCCCCCGATTCACTAGCTACGACATCGCTCCGCCCCTCCGCCGCTCCCGCTGCGATACATATCGACCCTCTGACGTCTGCTGCTTGTGCTGCTGCTGCTGCTCTACCCCGGAACCCCGTCGATCTGCCCGTTGAAGCCCTCGCGCCACCCCGTGCCGGCCGTCGAATCTGCTGCCTGTGAGCGTCGCGAAGACCCAATGGCTGCCGCGAAGTCGAGGGCAAAGGCGAAGCAAGAGGCGAAGCAGGCCGAATTGGCAAAGGCCTCCGCGGCGGCCGCCTCGACGGCCCCCGTCCTCTCCCAGCAGCCTCCAGCTCCACCACCACCAATTCAAGCTCCGGTTCCACCACCACCATCGCCCGCGACAGCTGCTCCTCCCCAGGACCCCGTCCCCATCCTCACTCCAGCAGCTACAGCCCCCGCCACCGCCGCCGTCGCCGCACCCGCACCGCCAAAACCCGAGCCCGGCAACAGCACCACCGCCAGCCCGACATCGCCCAACAACAACACCAACAACGCCTTCGCGCCGCCCAAGACCCCCCCAAGGAAGGTCCTGCGCCTGAAATGCCCCACCTGCAACGACTACCCGGACGGCTTCCGCAGCGAGCACGAGCTGCGGCGGCACACGAACCGCGTGCACCGCAAGGCGCGCAAGGTCTGGATGACCATCGACACGTCGCCAGACCAGACTTTCCTCGCGAACTGCAAGGCCTGCCAGTCGGGCAAGAAGTACAACGAGTGCTACAACGCCGCCAGCCACCTGCGCCGCATGCACTTCCACCCGCACAAGCGCGGCGAGCGCAAGATGTCGGCGGCCGAGGCGCGGCGCGGGGGGAAACCCGGGGATCTGGATCCGCCGATGGAGGTGCTGAAGACGAGTTGGCTGAAGGAGGTGGATGAGGTCGTGGGTGGGGAGGATGAGGAGATGGCGGATGCGGAGCCTGAGCCGCCGACGCCTGTTGCCGTGGAGAGGCCGCAGCTGCCTGTGCCGCCGGCGAAAAAGGTTGAGGCCAGGGCGCCGCCCACGCCGACGACGCCGTCGACGAGGAGTATGGCTATCGAGAGTATTGTGGATAAGGTCGATGCGTCATAACCTGAGTTTTACGGCGTTGGCGGGATCCTGACTTCGTGGGTTGAGCGCGGCTTTCAAACGGCCGGGGACAATGACGATAAACGACCGGGAATTGGGGTTTGTTGAGCTGGTGCCGTGGAAGATGGGTCTTCTTGGAGTATTCGTGTGCAATGAGAAGGGGTGACAGCTTTCTGCTGTCTAGCTGTTCTGTTCTTGGTATTTGCTGACGACCGCCGACGATTGTCGCACTATCAAGTAAGGGGCATAGTAGTTTGAGAGGAGAGGAGTTCATACAGGACGGATGTGCACAAAAAGCTGGCACCATGGCCTGTTGAGTATACTGGAAAAAGCAATTGATGAATACATTATGACCGGAGCAATTTAGGTTGCGTGAGTGGTGATGATCACTCTTTTATCCTTACCTCAGTACTACCTTTGTTGAGTTGAAGTCAACAGAAGATCTGGAAAGGGTATCGATAATCGATAGAGTAATATGCTGATCTTATCCTTCTTGAGCATATTCAATGTGATGACCTTGTGCTTCCACGTGAGAGCAGCTGTATTGAGGCATTGAAAGATTCGTAGCAAAGCCTGTCAAGCAGTACTTGTTGTTGTCGAGCATCTCCACCAAATGTCGTTGAAAAACAGCTTGGCCTGATTGGGCTTCGGATGGCCATGTTTGGGGTCCAAAACAGGTGCCCCTGACACAACACAGGACAACGCGTAGCCCGTGTGGAGTGAATAGCCGCTCTCGTCGCTCTGTATCACCACCAACTCATCTTTTGAAAAAACGGAAAGGAATTCCATGCTCTGCAAGAACGTTTGCAAAGTAGCTTTTGAAGGGAGGGAAAGCGCAAGTGTCAAGAAGAAAAGGGTTGGGCGGCTAACGCTAACCTTTTTGTGAGCCGTCTGAATTAAGATGAACAGGTCCGAGCGCCCCACGCCTCGCCTAAGTCGCCTCACTCTGGTTCCGTGGTTAACCATGTTTCATCTTCCAATGCTTTCTGGCGCCTACGTATTGGAGAGTATGGTTGAATGGTACAAAAGTTGAAGGTATGTCGGAGTCATCGTCTGCTCCGTGGAAGATCGGGGGCAGCCCTCGCGTTGTTTAACGAGGTACTCGGTGAGATCTTGGAGGAGAGGCTGCATTTGGCAGAAGATAGCTATAATCCGCCTTAGGACGAAATACGCGTGGAGCGTAAATAGCATGCTAGGTTGGGAACAGCAGGTCCTGATCCATGTTTTCTCAGAAGTACATACGTAATCGTCTACCGTCTCCGAGTCATGTGTTGACGATTTGAAAAGGTGAGTGGGCATGTCGATGATACCGCATCGGAGCCGTTCCGAAGACAATTCTTCCTAATGTTGATATCAGTCGAAGCTGGTGCCATGTTCTACGTCTTCATTGGTCCATGAGTGCTATCGTTAGTGCGTAGGCTAAAGCTGGTTAGAGGCCCCACCAAGACGACGCGCTCCAAACATCGCTCGATTAGGCTACACTGGTAGGGCTGCAAGCTAGCGGGGTTGAAGATATAGGGTATAATATATGTGTGATATAGGTTTCGGTTGAGTCAAGCCTCACCCGTTTCTATATTCGATGGCCTCATTCCCGTTCGCAACGCTTCCTTCCCTTACTCCATCCCAACGACGCTTCGATTAAATGAGACATTACAAGTAACTTCGATCCATGTCAACAATGGTTCGAAATAGCGCCAATCTAGCCCAAGCACCAAAAGCGCAAAGATAACTAAAGAAACTCGAGCGAGTGTGTGGGTATCAAATGTTGTGGTAAGAGATAGCGGAGATCGAGGCGAGCAGCAAGACGAAAACGCTTGAACGAGACAATTTAAGTATCGCTAATGGCAAGAACGCTCACAAAAAATAAGCAAATATGACGCTGTACAAGGTCTAGCCCCACATCCTGAGGCTCAATCTCTTCTTGAGCTTAGGTTTTTGAACTTTGTTCGCGAACTGGGGAGGTGTGGAAACGGACGGCGAAGGTGCGGACTCTTCCGCATATTCCTCAATCCGTTCCTCTTGAGACGTAGCACTACGCGGGAGCATCTGCAGCGCGGCGTAGATGTCTACAGCCGGCGCGGCTTTGCGCATGGTGTCGAACGATTCGAGAGAGATGCTGTGGCGGAGAAGCTGTGGCATTGCTTCGGTGGGAATCTTGTAGGAGTCGATAGAAGGGGAGTGTTTAAGCGAAGGGGTAGTCTCGGAAGTACCATCGAGTCCAAAGTCGAAACCGGCGAGCGATGGTGCTCTATTGACTTGCTGGAGATATATTGGTGCGGCATCGCTAGACGCGCTGCCGAAACTGAAACGAAGCTTTCGTCCACGTGCTGTGGGAGATACAGGGGAGTTGGGGACCGAGCTGTATTTCGAGGTTGGGCTATCCATCGAGACCAGCCCACCAAGAACGTTGCTGCATTCGCTCACAGCCTTGCTGTCGACTTCTTGATTTGATGGCCCGTAACTAGATGCTGATGATGTTGAGCTGGCCCGGCTAAAGACTGGAGTCATGGGCGAACTGGTATCCGAACTGGTGCTCGCTGAGCCTGATGCATTGAGTTCCTGGACGCCGTCAATCTGGAAAGTATCCAAGGTAGGAGTACGCTCCATATCAGGGAGCGAATCGCAATTGAGTTCGAGGTGCATAGGTCTCGTGGCACGGCGACTCTGCCTACTCGAAACGGACCTTCCTGACGCCTCGAGGGTTGGGGAGGGGTCCATAGATATGGTAGGAACAACGCTGGCTAGTTGCTGAGGGGACTCTGATCGGGGAGACGCGGTTGAAGACGGAGGGTCGATGATCGTTTGATTCAATCCGTTCCCATAACCGTGCACGATAATCTCACAAAACGGCTGAGTAGGTGCCTTGACTAACACGCTGTTGCGGCGAGAGAAGCGAGATACTGCAAACTGCTTCATGGATTTGATTGATGTATTGCGAAGGAGTGGGGGGGCTACGCGAAGAGGCGCCGGAACTTCCACAGGAAGCTGATGCTGTAGAGAAGAAGTTGAACCAACGTCGTTATTGGTGTGAGTAAAATAATCTCCCATCTCACAGTCCGGTTGAATGTTAGTTAGAGGAGTCATATCGTCGGTCAAGTAGGAATCTTCATCCGCCTTTACCACTTCCGAGAGATAAGTGGTAAAAGCTTCAGTCGCATTGGCCGATGGCACTACGGGTGTCCTCAATGCGTTGGCTCCAATTTTCCAGGGTGGGGTTCCGGCAACGAGGCAGCATAATGGGTAATTTGCCTCCTCGGTATCGCGCACTTCTTTTGGCGCTCGAATTGCTGAAATGAGAATCTGGAGGGCGCCGTATATCAATAGCCACCGGACTTTCCTCGCATCTGCTATCGACACCTTCTCTTCCCGCTGCTTCACCGCGCACTCACGCTCGAAGCGCATATATGACACAACAAGGGGAGATGTAGTAACCGAGATATCAGTCGTGTTTGTAGCTGCAGTCAGCGCCGCTCGCGTGGTGAGGTAAACATCCGTCTTGGCATTCTTGGAGCCGAGCTTGAAAGCTACTAATGCTCGTTGAGATTGCGTCCGATTAGCCTGGCTAGAGACAAATGGCAGTCTTGGCAGTGGATGAGGTAGTGGAGTAAATTTGTGTCGCCTGTCAAATGCGTGGACATTCTGCAGGACACATATTCCCCCGCTTGCCGGCTTCTGGGTCTGAATGGTGTCGGCTGACTCTACGTCCACCAAGTAGTCATATAGACTCCGGAAGTCGAAGTACATGGATCTATAGAGGGACTTTGAGTATGAAGCGCCTTCAGGAGGCGGCCAATATCCAAACTTTTCGACGTAGAAGCTCTGGAGGAAAGATCGAAAGCGGTCCAGATGAGCTCGCGCTCCCTGACTGAGGCCAAGATTAGAAGCTGACAAGTCATCCTCGAGGAAATGGCTCAGAGCCGCAGCCACTCGTCCCAAATGAAGGTCCATTTCAAGGTAGGCTCTTGTTATGAGCGCCTTCGTCACACGACGTATGTGCTAGAATGATGTCAGCTATACAAAAGCTACGTGTGATCAAATAGTACTGACTTCAAACTCGGGACTCAGACACAGTCGGTCGTTCATTCCGACACAGTGGGCGAAAGCGTCCACCCAAAGGTCACGGAGCTGATAGTGCTCGGCATAATACAGCATTGAGAGAGCGTAATCGGGGGTGTCGACAAAGTTGCGATATCCCATGTCGTCAATGTAGACCAAGAAGTCCTCGTGGTTGTTGATCTGTCCAGACCGGAAAAGGTGCATTCTCTCCTGCAAATCGACCAGAGTCTTGCCGAGATGGGTTCCAACAAGCGGTTTGCTAAGAACAAAGGCGAAGAAGTTGCGCGTTGTAAGATGCCACTGGAAGGACGCCTCTCTGGAGGATTCGTCTGGCGCTGGTATGTAGAGATCACAAGAGCCTTTGGTGGGGATGCGCGAGGAAGGGCTACCTGGCGTTTCCGGGGCCATTTGTGCAAAGCAGAGACTGAACATGGCACCGCAATTGGCATCCCGTAAAGCTTTGAAGGGGACACGAAATGAAGGGCCGCGTCGCGAAGCTCCTCTGGCATAGAGATGAACATGGCAGTCACCGTGTTCGTACCACAACTCGTGGTCCTGAAAGATGCGAATGATTAGCGAAGTTCCGACGTATGTAACTAGAGCTTCTCACCCTTCGTAGCCCATCCCATTCTTCGACGGTCTTAGTTTCGCCGTCCCATCGCTTGACCTTTTCCTGGCGCGTAGGATTCCTCATGGCACCAGGGCCCGTGGGAGCTCTCCGGGAGACCCGCATTGGTGCCATTGCGTCCTCTGGCACGTCCTCTGGGAGGTCGAAATTGGCAGAAGTTCTCACGCGTGAGAAGTTTGGGACCGAGTCGAGCTTAAGAGACTGGGTCGCCTTCGCCTCAGCTAGGATATCAGCCAGGTCCAACGACGGGCCGTCCAAACTGACGCGGGACACGGCTGGGATCTGGCCCTGCGTGCTCGGCTTGGCCTGTTCCCGGGAGCTGGAATTGGTGCCGTTGCTTGTGCTGTCTTGGGAATCGTGAGAGCTGTGGAAGCTGTTGCTGGATGCAGAGCGTGAGCGTAGGGAGGAGCAGCGGCTGGGGACTGGCGGCCGCTCGACCATAATTTAGGATGCTCGCTCAACAGCAGTGGAGACAGTGTTTGAGATGGGCGGGATGGGCGCCTACTGTCTTGGTCTGCCAAAGCTTCGGGAGGGCGGTATTTGGAACATGGACAGGAATCCCCTGGTACGGTTCCCCCAGGCGGCTGGCCACAGCATCATGGATATACAGGGCCTCTCCGCGCGCCTGGCTTTGCAAGCTCTTGGATGCGGCGGGAGTTGGGCGTGCCGGACGCGTTGGCGTGCAGCTGGGTGGCGTAGCTGGGGTTGGGATCGAGACCGAATTCGAGCAGGATTGGCATCAAGGCGAGGCTGATCGCGGTCAAGCGGCACGGCATGGGGCTCGAAAGCGGATTGGCATCGCCAGCAGCTGTGGTGAAGGCTGATGCAGCTGCACCAGCCAGCCGTGGCGGAGAGCAAAGGTGAGGGCATCATTGCGTGGCTTGCGTCGACGATGCAGCTGGAAGCGTCGAGCGACTCTTGTTTGTGGTGAGAGTGCAGCAGCGTGAGATGCAAGCAGCACGACGGCCAACAATCACAATCGGAGGAATCCTGATGGCAGCGACCAATGGGCGGCGCATCCCCCGTCATAATGTCCCGAAGAGGCCAGCTAGCTCGCTGGCCGTGCTCGTTAAGCGCATGTCGATCCTCGGCGACATCAAGTTTGGCATCTGGAGCGGGCTCCCCTGCAAGCCATGCATGTCAGTCCTCAGTCCATCAAGATAGCACGCCACGAAGGCTACGGAAGTACTCAACCGTGCGTCGTTCTTTGCCAAAGGACGACCATAGCACAGCGCCTCTTTCTCCCCAACGAACTCTATCAAGAAACCTCCATGGAGCACAGCGTCGGGTGAAGTGGTTTACACGCGGCAGGCTTCCATCTGGCACGTTCAATCCAGCAGGTTCAATCTCGCATCTTCAATCTAGCAGGCTTCGTCATACAGTAGCAAGCTTCAACCTGGCACCCTTCACGATGAGCATCCCTCGGATCTTGCGTTGCACAAGTCCGCGAGTGATGATGCACCAACTGGACCCTGTCCGTCAAGCCGTGCATCTCCCGCTCGAGCTACCCTTGAACCCTGTATTCCCAGCGCGTCGAGTTCTGATGGTGGTGTCGTGAAGGTCGCGATCAACTCTCCGATTACCACGTCGTCTCTGGCTCGCAACATTCTGGAGAGCTGTATCTGCGTTTCTCAGTCAGCCACCTCTTATCACTTCACACACACTGCAGTCGGAGTCGACTCCCGCTGTCTTCGAGTGCCCCGCCGTCTGCAACTTCGTCGACGTGTAGCCAATGAGCGGCTGTTAATCGCCTAGAGATGATCTTCCCGGTGGGGAGACCGAGCGATTGTCCGGCTCTCCCACGGACGCCAACTGGCCTTGCATCATCGTCGCGCACAACCCGCGCCTCTCATTCGCCCACTACCGCACAAGCGTGAAGCTCCGCATTTCTTCATGTGCTGCATCTTCGAGCCGTGCCATGGTGTTGAGCCCACCCTGCCACGCCTGCTTGAATCTCTCCGGCCGCCCCACGACGCCTCCTCCCGCCAAACAAAGCCCCAATCTAGCAACGGTGGGAAAGGCCACACTGCTTACCCTCTTCCCTTTGCACGTCATGGCAATTGAGGTTTCACTTGTGCTACAAGCCCGCTAACGCCCTCCGATCGGTTCCCGGCCTGTCTCTCGCTAATCGGACTTGTATACTCCATCGCCAGCTTCATTACCTAGCCTCACGCCCCAGGTTTCAAGGAGCTCATCTTCATATCCACTTCTCCTATATTTTGCGCCTCTTACTATTTGGATTCACCGCGTACCCCAACACCACCTGTACGAGGCCATGAAAACCAACATGTTGGGCCTAGGCCTCAACAAACGCCGCGTAACAACCGCCTCACAGCAGCACCCACATATCATCAATTCAAAGGTGGCCTTGGGAAGCACATGGCAGATGCCGGCAGCTGCTATCACAGACGGTTTCGAACCCGACATTAGCTTTGCCGACCTCCATGTTGAACACGTCGCTATCATGCTTGCAATAGTCTATATATTTCAGTAGCTAGACATTGTGCCGCGTCCGCTAGAGACCCTCCTGGGACTAGCCTCCGCACCCCGCAGTGTTTCCCTATCCATGCCACTTCATTTGCTGAGGCCTTCCGTGTCGTGTCTTCTTTCTACCTAGTCCTGACGTCTACCTTATCCACCTCTATGACAACCCTTCTGGATATTTCGGTTGTACTTCCATGAGTAACAGAATCACCGGGAGCTTCTTCCGTTTTCCTCTCTTCTCTTCTATGTTTTACAACTACAATCTTGACGATTTCCCCACGCTTGCAATACGCTCACGCGAGGTCTCTCTTGTCTTGCATTTCCTTGGTAGAATATGTCCCATCTGCGTCGGACTCGTCCGTGGCTGTACTTCCTGGGAGATGTGGCGGCTTTGGGGGCCCCGGGGCATGCGGGGGAGATGGTGTATGCTGCTCTTTCTCCTTTGCTGCGGCTTCTATCTTTCTCCTGAGCTCTTCCTGCTCTTCTTCCTTTTTCTTCTTATGCTCTTCTCTCTCCTTCTCTTTCTGTCGCTGTTCCTCTTGCTTCAGCGTCTCAATCGATTCGATGAGTTCACGCAATGTTGTAGCTTCCTATCAAACATTATACTACGTTAGCTCATCACATCCTTAACACCAGAATATACCACACGGGACGCCAGGACGCACCTTTTTAAGATTCTGGAACTCGGCCTCCAGCCTGTGGACGTTGTTCTTCGTCTTCTGGTCATTCATGACCTCTTTGGTCTTCGAAATTTGATCCTCCAACGCATGGAAGTCGTCGTCTGTTAGCTTCCTGCCGAATTTCGATACCCGCTCATTCAGCTCCTCCAGATATATCGACATGTCCTTCCTGGAAGCTTCTGCTCTCTTCCTCACTTCAACCCGCTTTTTCTTCTCTTCCTCCCAGAAGTCGGCCGCCTCCTCGGGATACAGAGTGTTTTGAAGCTCAATGTCCCACTTATGTCTCTCTGCCATGTCAAGCCACTGCCGCATCCGCTCGTCCCGATTGTCATTTCCAGGAAAATGCACAAGCATGTCTCCCTTTCTCGCTTGCCAGAACTCCACATTGTCGCTCCCGAACTTGGGCTGATACGCGTTGAACCATCGTTGCGGCGTTTTGATTACATTTGGACTGAGTCTCTCGTCCTGGATCAGATAATCTATGGCACTCTGCTCCGCGTAAGGCAGGTCGACGTCCGGTTTATAGAAACGCAGCGCAAGTACCGCAGAGAAGAGCTCCACGCTCCAGTCGCAGACGCGTACCGGAAACACCCCAGCGTTCAATCCGTTCCAGTCATGAGCTACGAGTAGATTCACATCATCCCACTCCGGGTCGTCCGGCGGTAGTAGCGCTTCGATCGGCATCAGCGGGTTCATGATTATGGTATCCGAATCCACCCAGAACAACCACTGCAGTCGGTCCGGCTCCGGCTTGCTCATCTCACGAAGAAGCACATATTGGATGTACGCCGCCTTCGCCCATATGCCATCAAGCATTGGATAACGCAGGATGTGCAGCGGGTAATTGTGTATCTTGTTGTGCCGCTCGTGCGACCGCAGCGCGCGATCGTATACCGGCGAAGGGTGACCAAACTGCATCATCACTTTCCCAATCCGCACCCTAGCACCTAGAGAGGACTCGTCGGGATAGATGAGCAATTCAGATTCCAGGGCCGTTGTGTTCGTATTCGGTTCAACATCACCGTGTTTCGCCCACGGGTTTATTTCCGAGATCTTCTCCTTCCACGTCTTCTCCTGCGGTCTCGGCGCCCCCGTTGCATTCGTCGGTTTCCCGCTCGTCGTATGAGTCTTCGGCCTGTCTTCGAATCGTCCCCGGCTTGGGTCTGGCAAGCCTTCTTCTTCTATCCTCCTCACGCTCGGGCTTTCTAGCATTGTCGATGCCATGTACACCATCACTACGCACACGACCGCGAAGAGGAGCGGCCGCAGACAGCTATTTCCATATCGTCCGCGACTTCGGAAGCTAGAGGCCATATTGCGTGGCGAGGCTAACGTCGGC
The DNA here is from genome assembly GCA_010093605.1 of Lophium mytilinum. Lineage (NCBI taxonomy): Eukaryota > Fungi > Ascomycota > Dothideomycetes > Mytilinidiales > Mytilinidiaceae > Lophium > Lophium mytilinum. The sequence continues at coordinate 951,738 of MU004182.1, read as the reverse complement.
AGTAACGAATCTTCCATCGGACCGGTTTGCCAAAATAAATGAATGAATAGAGTTGAAAACTCGAGAAAATGTTCATGAGCGGCACTCAGGCCCTCAAGTAAGCAACGAATACATCTTCTTATCTGGAACGCTACCGAACGCGTTGTCTCAAAAGGGGTACATTCCAATCCTACGTGATGGAATTTATGACTTGGGCTCCCTTGCTACTCAGTAAGATGATATCACGTGACGAACGCATCAGACCATGAGGTCTCAATTTATCTCAGTTGGCCTAGGCCTCTACGAGAAATATTACCCTGCCTGGGTACGTTTTGGGTGTGTGGTGTTGGTCTTCGGGGGTTGGTCTCGGTGTTGGTGATTCGTGTTGGTTGTCGGGGCTGTGCAACCAGTTCTAAAAGTAACCTTTTCTCTTTCAACGCTGCATATCGTCCCCTAATGGACTAGTTGGTACGGACTAAATATGTAAATTAAGTACTCGAGTTCCTGGATGTTTAATCGCATCGCGCACTGTGATCGTGGCTGGTTGATGATACTCGATTTGTCGGCATATGCGTGATCTAACCAGGAAGAATCGCGCAAGGGGACCAGAGACATGTGCGGGTTTTGCAGAAAAGGTACTCGCGTATCGGCTCATCCCTTCGCACCTTGTAATCTTTCGACAATCAGATCCATGCCAGTCCTTTTTCCCCGCAATCCCTCCCAATGTTCTTCGTTCCAGTCGGTTCCGTGGGCCCAGAGAAGATAGAGATATATCGGGTCGACGTCCCTGGGCATTTGTTTGATTGAGAAGAGAGAGAGTCTTTATATTGAGATATTGGAGCACGCTACGTGGAAGAAAAGGTAGAACTAGTCATGGAAGGTGGTTCTTGAACGGTGTCTTGTAAGATGCCGTATCACTGCCGTACAGGTACCGCGCTCGTTGGCAACGGGAAGCGCCTGCGTATATTAACATCACCATTGAATTGCGGGCCCTTACTGGCCCACAGAAAGCACTTCTCTAGGCCTAGTGGGCTAGTATTCCCACCATTTAGCTAGGGTTCTCACCTGTTTCGTTTCAAGGCAAACCTACCGTGCCTACCTAGATAGAGTGGAGGCTAAATCGGCCTCAGATCGGGGTCTGATGCCCCGCAGTTCATGCCACCATATGCCTCCCCTGCCACCTGCATTTGATACGCTAGAATGCTTCTATCGGCCCGCTTCTCATTACCCCACGTCGTCTCATCGCGTCCAGAATAAACATCAACAACACTCTCAACGTCACTTCTTCTCCCTTTTGTAACCAAAGCACCGGCCCTGGGTGGCCTCATTACCCACAATGCCCACAATCCTCATCACAGGCGCCGCCTCGGGCATCGGTCTCGCATTCCTAAAACACTACCTCTCCCTCCCAGCTCCTCCCCGCATAATAGCAGTAGACCACCACGAAATCCCCCCACAAGAAGAGGCGCAGTACTCACCACACACCCTCGACGTCTCTTCCGAAGCCTCCCTGCAAGACCTTTCATCCAGATTAAAGAACACGCCAATCGACCTCCTCATCCACAGCGTCGGCATCCGCGGCCTCGTCCCCTCTGCCGTCGCTGCACACCCTGGCGACGTACCAGCTACTGAGTCGATAGATGCCATGGATGCTGCGACTATGATACGGACGTTTGAGACCAATACCCTCGGCACGTTCCTAGTAATTCGGGCTCTACTTCCTAGTTTGCGTCTTGCTGCATCGCCGCGGGTTGTTGTGATGGGCTCGCGGATGGGCTCTTTGTCGTATAATACGACGGGTGGTGGGTATGCGTATAGAGCGTCGAAAGCGGCGCTAAATGCGGTCGTGAAGAGTTTTAGTGTTGATGTGCCGGATGTATGGTTTTTGCTGGTGCATCCGGGGCGGGTGGAGAGTGGGTTGGTGGATTGGAAGGAGGAGGGGGCGATTAGTGCGGAGGAGAGCGTGGGGGATATGATGAAGTTGCTTGAGAAAGAGGAGATGGAGAGTGGGAGGTTTGTGGATCGGTGGGGTGTGGATATCGGGTGGTGAGGGTTGTGATTTTGACTGATGAAAGTTGTTTAGAGAGGCGCACTTTCTTGTAAGAGGGAGATGTTTGAGCGACTAGATGATGCATCGTGAGATGAGTCCGGTGTAGTCCATAACGCGAGATATGAAAGAACGAACGAAATCCATAACCCCATATCAAACGCCAGCCTCCCCCATCCAATGCATATGCCCATCCTCCTTTTCCTAAAACTCCGTATCGTCGCATCTCTCAACTCTCCCTCCTCTCCAACCCCTCCCTCTCTACCTCCTTCTCTCCAACTACCCTCCTCAACACCTCCAACTCCCCATCAAACTGCCCCACAATCTTCTCTAACCCCGCGAGCACATTCCCCCCAACAGCCCCCCTCGCCTCCGCCAGCCTCGCCTCCCCCGGCGCCCCAACCCGCTTCCCCACCTGCTTCACCTCCACCCCACCCACCACGAGCATCAACCCCTCCCCACCCGCCTCCTCATCCCAACTCGGCGCCGCCCGCACCGCCGTCTCCGTCACCTGCCACTCTGTGCTCAAGCTCTGCGCATCCGTGATCGCCTGCCCGTCCGCGCCCACGTCGACGACGAGGTAGCGCTCCGTGACGCCCGGCAGCGGTGGCGGCAGCGGCGATTCCCTGATATCGTCCGGGTCGTCAGGGCTGTCAGGTTGTTGGGGATCGGACAGCAGCGCAGCCTCGTCGACGCCGAGTGCGCGCATCGAGGCCGCGGTTAGCAGGATGGGGTCATCGTCGGCGAAGAGGTAGTGCAGCGAGGGGTGGTAGTGTTCACCGGTGGCGGCGTCTTCGATGAGGGTGAAGAAGGGGGAGAAGGAGGGCGGCGGGAGGAGGGTTGTTGAGGTGGGTTCGACGTAGGACGCGTCTGCCTCTGCCTCGGGGTAGGGTTCGTTGGGGGAGGGTTCTGGGACGGCGTCTTGGGTTTGGTGAGGAGAGGGGGAGCGAGGGTTTGAGGTGGCTTCGTCTGGGAAGGGAGAGGGGAGGAGGGTTCGGTTTGGACTCGACATTTTGGTTGTGGTGGATGTTGGGGGTTGGGACAATGCTCAAGCTTGAAGCTGGGGTGCTGGGGAAGCTTTATCGATAAGGGTTCAGCCTTATCGCCTTAAAGAGGCTTGGTGGGGGTTAGTGATTGAGGTCTTTTGGGCTTTTATGATACGAGACTTTTGATTCATATAGGTATGTGTATTTCAGTGGCGTATGCTATGTAGTTGTTGCGAGTCGCGCTATAGATAGCCGCTATGTGCCACTCATTCCGTCAACACCCGACAGCATGCGATCACTTGGATCGACCTCTTCTCCTCCGACGTCGATTTTGCTGTACAGTCTGTCTTCTCGACGTCTTTGAGAGATATTCTGGGCATAAGAGAAGTGTCCACAGCGATACTGTGAGTCGTCCTTACTTGCAACTTCGGTCGTGCTTGTTGCCAAGGTTGCGAGAATCGTCTGTGGAAGATCCCTCTTTGGCCGTGCTACAGACCCTTTACGTTGTCGTCGTTAGGGTATATGTTGTGCTTAAAGTGACATTTGAGGTATCAGGTTGGTAGAGCCGAGTCGTTGTCAGGCTCGGGAGCCTCTCCCGTCGCATCTTGTGCCTTGCTCTTGAACGCTGCGTCAAGCTTTGTTAGTACAAATACTACAAAGACAAGAATGAAACCTTACGCTGCCGGCACATAGGACATTTCTCCTGCGAACTCTCCTGCCGAAGCCACGAGAATATACAGTGCTGCCAAACCTGTAAGCAATGCGCCACAGAAGCAGGCGTAGGTCAACTGACCATGTGGAAAGAGTGATTGCATTCCCCAAGAACTAAGACTGTTTAGTGGATAGCTTCAATGAACGTAGGATAGACGTACGCAGGGGACATTCGTCGCCAGGAAATTTGCACTTAGAACAGGTGCTATCGTATGGATTTCGGCATATGCCACAGACGTCGTCGTCGGGCATGTCCCAGCGCCACGCGGCCACAGCATTCCACTGCTTGATGACGACCTTCATGTTCTGGGTGTTGTAAAGGCGTTGGAGCTGGGAGGAGTGAGGGAGAGAGCCGGATGACCTGGAGTTGATAATTGGTGATAACGCTCAAAGAACGCGACAGTGACCGCGTCAAGTTTTGCCGAAGAGGTCGGCAAAAGCTTCCCCGTCACGCTAGGCATGAAAAAAGTGGCACACCCTTCAAGCACTCTGTCTCGAGTGCACCTATTCACCACTGTTTGAAGTGCCCTAACGACTTATTACAGGGCCCAAAGTGAACAGCCTCTCTCCCCTTTTGAGTTCTGAAAATGCGTTAGGGCAACCCAAGCAGTGGCATACACGCGTACACCGGACATGATACACGCGAAGCAGTCATCAGGAATTCGTGAAGAAGTTCTTATCCTATCTAGGATGAGTGGTAAATGCCCAAAGAAACCAAATAGACCGAGTTCGCCCAAACCTATGAATCCGCAAAGCTCCATCGCTCCAAGCCTCCATATCCAATTTAGACGCACGATCAGATGTGCTATGCCTTGCAAGATTGATTCCATCAAGAAGACCGTCATTACCTGCAACCCCCGACCTTCCAACCAACACTCCCCTGGCAGTCGCACCCCAGCCTTCGAATGTTCCGATCACTCACTCTGAGTCGGCGGATCATCGACCTCCAGAAGCTCACGCTTGAGCCTCTTGATTGCACGACCCGCATTGCCGAAGTCATCCCCGGTCATTCCTCCAAACATTTGACCCACGTCAGCCACTGCTGCTCGAAGCTTGCCATATTTGCGGTTGACCTTGATGTAGGTGTCGGAGATGTTCTTGCACTTCGTTTGTGCCGCTTCGAGCTGTTTTGCGGTCTCCACCGATGATGTTTGATGCTCATTTTGCATCTCATCGTACTTCCTCTTCAAGGTACTTCCCTCCACAGTTCCATCCATGAGAATCTTGTACTTGGCGAAGAGGTCTTCGTACTTCTGCTTGAAATCTGGCTTCACCAAAGAGTCTTCGGGATCACTTTCGGAGCTTGAGTCGTCGACATCTCCACGCCTCTTCTTGAGCTTCTTGTTCTCGGCCCTCAAGTCGACTAATTCGAGGCGGTGGCTCCGTTTGTCGGCATTATGTTGGAGCTGCAAAGCATCTAGCATGGTCTTTGCTGTGTCGCGTTCGATTCTCATAGAGTCTCTTTCCTTCTTGACGGCCTCTCGTTCCTCTCTGATAGCGTCTCTTTCTTGCTGGAGCTGCTTCTGCGCTTCTCCGGGATCGCCGTCGCGGGGAGGAGTAGGCAACTTTGCGCTCTGCAGTTCTTCTACCTTCGACTCGAGCAATTCCAGTTGGTCATTCAGCTCTGCAATTGTAGAATTTGCTGTCTCGAGAAGACTAGAGATTGCTTCGCGGGCTTGCTTCTCCTTCTCGGCACGATCCTGGGCAATCTCGTGGGCCTTGTACATCTTGTTCAGATCGGTCCGAGCAATATCTCGTTCAACTTCCAGAGTCACTCGTTTACCCTCAGCCTGCTTCGCCTGCTCATCCGTTTCTTCCTTCATAGCGTCTCTTTCCTTACAGACTGAGTCATAGTCGCCCTTCCACACTTGGCCCTGCTGCTTCCAAGCCTCCTCCTGGTTGAGGTGCTCTTGGACGGCTTCCTTCAACTCTTGATCTTTCGTAGCCAGTTTCAGCTCAACGGTAGCTTTATCTTTTCGAGTCTCGGCTGATTCTCGCAGAACCTTGGCAATCACTGCCTCTCGTTCCGCAAGATTAATCTTAAGAGTTTCATTCTGTCTCTTGAGATCTTGCAGCTCGGCATCGAACACATTGAAAGAACCTCCGGATGCCCTGGACATGGCCGTGCACCTCGATGGACCCTCGTCGCCATTGAGGGTAGCCTGAAACCGATGATCCGATGAACGGATTTCGTTGCCGCTGCCTTGAGGACCTTGTCTGCCTTGGGTGCTAGGCTCGGCGACCAGGTCTCTCTGTTGCGACACCGAGCTCGAAGGGTTCACGACTGAACCTTCATCAACATCCCAGATCTCGGGACCGTTGGAAGGGACCTTCGAGAAAGACCAACCTGCGTCGGGGATAGTCATGTTTTCGTTTGACGTCGGCGTACTAGCTCGCGAGCTGTGTGATGATGGTATCGGAGCAATCTTTTTGCCCTTCGTGTTCTCTTTCTCCTTCTCCTTTTCCGCTTTGGCTGCTAGTTGTGCAGCTTTCTCCTTCTCCAGTTCAGCAGCAGCTTCTGCAGCCTTATCCCTCTCCGCCTTCGCAGCAGCTTCAGCAGCCTTCCTCTCCTCTTTCTCGATCAACCGTTGAGCCTCCCTAAACTCTCTGTCAAGCCTCGCCAATCGTGCTCTTTCCTTCGCCTGCTTCGCTTTTTCAGCCCGTGCAACCTCTTCCTCTTTAGCTTTCTTGAGTAGTTCCGCCTCCTTCGCCTTAGCCTTCTTGATCAGCACGGCCTCTTTCTGCTTCGCTTTTTTCTCCCGCTCGCGCTCTTTTTCCCGCTCTTTCTGCGCACGCTCGCGGTAGGTCAGCTTTTTCGGAGGCTTAGACTTTGCGTCGCTCGACTTTGCTGACGACGACGGCGGAATCTGACCCTTCCTCGTGTTAGCCGACGGGGGCTTCTCGTAGTCCGGCTTGGCCATCTGGGATTGGTATTAATACATGGGAAGGAAGATGCGTACAGTAAAGAGTGAGTGCCCACCTTCGAAGCAAGTGCAAGACTGCGCGAAGATGGAACGATTGACGATGCTGGACTGGCGCAAGCAAAGCAGTGGGATGCAGAAGAAGGACTTGGGGGTGGCTTGATAGGCTAGTTTGGTTGGAAAGCAGATATTGAGATGTGGCTGGTTTGTGGAGGGTGAGAGATTGGTTGAGGTAGAGGCCTGAGAGATGTTAGAGGAGTGTGGGAGACTTCAAAATCAGGTGAGGTGAAGCAGTTGCGCAGCTCGTCCCGCTTGGTTGAGCAAATGATAAGGAAAGAGCCCGAACAAGAATGGGTAGAGGAAGGAATCAGTCTGATGATAAGGGTCCTGGTGAGGTGATGAGTCAAGTCCGCAAGAAGCGTCCAGGTCGATATGGGTGTGTATGTGGAGAGGGCCAGCGGATGGGAGGAGGTCTTACGAAGTTGACAAGCAGCAGGTTGTTGCTTCTCGGTATCAACAAGAAGAGGAAGATATTAAGGGTTGTTGAAAGACGGACCCTGAGTAGAGTGGTGGTGCAGGAAGATAGTGGTTGGAAGATGGAGGAAGGATGAAGGCAGCGTCGAGGTGAGTAGATAAGCTTAAGTAGTAGCAAGCGTCGCTGAATGAGCTATGGAGAGGGTAGTGGGCCCTTCGAGCTTTTGTAAAGGGTGGTATGGAGGACAGCAGACTGATACGATACGGAGCGAATAGATGTATATGCACGAGGATTTGACTGTTTTAGCTGTGCATGTATCTTGCCATAAACATCTCATACTACGATTTATGTTATTGGCATGCTGTTTCGCAATTGCGAAGCTCTCCCCGCTACAGCACGGTGCTTACAGTAGACACCCAGAGCTTGCCTGATATATAGTCTGGAGCATACAGCATGTCCCTGATATCTGAAGTCCACCCTCCCGCACACACTTGTGAACAACTCTGTCAACTGCGCTGAAAGTATGCCCATACCTTTCAGACGTCGTATCATTACGCTTCAGAGCCTCCCATGCTGTCTTGATGCATAAACGTTCTTATTAAAATTTATGTCGCTTTGGTATACATTTCGGCGAACTAGAATCTTGATTTTGATCGGAGTAGATGGCTCTCGACAGACCGTTCTAGACCCGAACTTGGAGGTATAATTTGTAGTCTCCAAGCGGATTTGGGAGTATGAACTGGCTTTGTAGCTTTCATGAAGTCACAACGAGCGGATACTTGGAGTCGTTTGGTGGCTAACGCCTGATTAGGGGCCTACAACAGACTCCCTAAATCGAGACTGCCAATTAGGCTAGATATGGAATACTTTTGATGAAACGGCCACCTCGTGGACTGTCGATAGCGGTATATTGGGGCAGTCATAACAAGATCCTATGTACCAAGATTCGTAAGCGCCCACGTATTCGAGCACACAAATACAACCGCATTCATAACATCGATTTTGCAGTTGTCATATAGACAACGTATGTACCTCAAACGTGCGATATGATATCTTCTACCATCTAAGCAATACCAAAATTCCTTTTGTCACCCTCGAACGCCCTGCTCCCCCTCGCGTATGAGGAAAACGCCAGCCAACCCAAGCTGCACCCAGACACCAACGAACATTCTGATACAAAGAAAAACGCCTGTACGACCGACTCCTACGCTAGATAAACCCTGTGTGTAGTAGTACAAGTTGCGCACTAGACTTCCGTCAGTCACTTCCGTGCCCACCAAGATCGTCCACACTCCCGCGCCGATCTTTCTCCCGCTCAAGCTGCAGCCGTAGCTCTTCTTTCTCTGCACTGCTTTCTTCTAGCCTCTTCCGTGCCCCGCTGCGGTCAAGTAACCGTGCCTCGCGCTCTGCTTTTAGTCGTCTTTCGAGCTCCTTGAGTCGATGGATCCATCGCTGCTCGCTTGGCTGTAGGGGTGCGCTCACAGGTGGGTACTGCTGGGGCTCCTGCTGTTGTAGAGCTTCGACCGCGCTCGTGGAGTGATGACGAAGAAGAGATGCCGCCATGCTGGCGCGAGCAGAGCTGCGCCCACTAACCGACGGCGAGCGCTGAGACTGAGAGTCGCCCTGTGGCTGTATCTGCCGATTGAGTTGCAGCTCAGCCTTCAGCATCTTGTTCTCGTTCTTCAACTTCGTCACCTCTATGCCATTCGTCTCAAGCAGCCCGCCTCTTACCGTGGATGGCCGGCCGATACTCTGCCGTTGCGCAATGGCGATCTTGTCGAGCTGGTCCATCCGCTTCATACGTATGTCGAGCGTGTGCTCTAGTGTCTGGTAGTCTTTCCACAAGTCCTTCTCGATCCCGCGGATGCGCTGGCGGAAGTTACCGACGATATTCTCGACAGTCTTGACAGCTAGAATAACATTCTTGCTGAAGCCAGGTAGATTTCGCGCGATGATCTCAAGCGACGGTAGTTCACCCGCTACGAGACTATTGCTGCGAGCCCATTCTCCCCCACAAAGAGTCGAGAGGCGATTCCAGAGTGCAAGTAGGAGATTGTTACGCTCAAGAAGCTGGTCCTTGTACTGACGTTCCATAGTCGAGTTCTTGTGGCGTTCTTGGTTACGCGCTGTTTCGAGTTCAAGCACCCGAGTTTCGTGCTGCTGAATCGTCCGTGAGACGGTCTGATGACCTCTTTTCGCGTTGTCGAATTGCGATTGGTCTTGTCGTCGCGCTTGGCGCTCCCGCTCGAGCAGATCGGATAGCCTCCGACTTTCCAACCCAGCGCTCTCCAGTAACGCGTCACGATTCCGCAGAAGCCTGTCCTTTTCTGCGAGATCATTCTTCGTGCTTTCAAGCTCCTGGATTGTAGAGTCAAGGTCCCGCTGCAGTTTAGTAATGTCCTGAACGATGGTGATTAATATATATCGGGGTGATAGTGCAATTATGTTGGGTACCTTTAGCAGGCTGGACTTGGTGCCGTCAAGGTTACCGAGGGCCTCACGAAGGTTACTCTCAAGCTCGTCTAGACGTTGCTTCCATGTGGATGCTTCGACTTCCTTGAGAGAGAGGTTCTTTCGCAGTCTCCTCACCTCGTCCTTTGCCTTTGATGTTTGCAGATTCAAGTCTGTGAGCACCTTCTGCAATTCCTCCTTCTCTTGGCTATCCAGAAGCTCGCGTTGACGCCTCTCTTCTGTCAGACGTTGTTCGAGGTCCCGGAATCTCTCCTTCTCGTCTTGGATAGTTGTGGTCGCGGTGTTGAGTGCAGATTCAAGTTCACCGATTTTGATCTTATCGCCTTCTTGTTCTTCTCGGAGGAATGAGATCTCGCCTTGGCACGACTCGATTTGGATTTCAAGCCTCTCGATCTTTGAGTTGGCATCGCGAAGCCGCTTGTCAAGACTTTCGAGTTCGGAGTTCGCGTCGTCTAGCTCCTGCTCGAGATGTTGAATTTTCCGTAAGCTCGCCTCGCGGTCATCCTCGAGCTGAACCAAGCTCTCGCTGACATTCTTCATCTCTTGTTGTAGAGCGGTAAAGTCCTCATTTTGGTTTTCTATCTCAGTGATGAGTCGGTTCCGTTCTTGTTCTTTTTGCTCAATTTCATCCTCGAGTCTCTCGATGGTGCTGATAGCCTCTTCTCTTAACCTCTCACACTCTTGTTCTTTATCTTGAAACGCCTCTAAAGCTTCGTCACGTTCTGCTTGTAGAGCTTGCAGATCCTCTGATTGTAATTCGATGTCTTTCTTCAGCTCATCCATCTCTTTCTCAGCTTCTTCGAGAATGTTGAGATGTTGGTTTAGTTCCCTCTCAAGATCTTGGTTGACCAACTTTGTTTGCGAGACTTCATCTCGGAGAGCTGCGCATTTGCCCTCGTAATCATCCCGCTCGGCATCACTCAATTGAGTTACTCGGGTGTCTCTGCTAGCCCTCGAGGTAGATCGCTGGTGAGCGCGAGATATCGATCGTTCAAAAATGCTGTCGCCGGCAACGGATCTGACACCGTCGCCACGACGGGCGGTAAGTTTCAAGTCCTCAATCTCCTGCTGTAGTCGTTCACGCTCACGATTTCGAGATGTGAGCATCGACGTCTGGGCTCCGAGATCTCGTCGTAGTTCAGAATTCTCGTTGCGAAGCTGATCGACAAGGGTGCTACTTGTGCCGCTTGTTCCCCCAGCCTGATCATTGGTACCGTCTGAACCTGAGTGTGAGCGAGTAGTGTAGGACGTAAGGTTACGTTTGCTGATGTTGTAGACGTTCTTGACGTTATGATGGGTCGCGGCTGGCTGATATTGCTCTTTGAGACGTAGAACTTCTTCCCGCAGCTTGTCTGCTTCGGTCTCAGCCTGTTCGCGACGGGCTTTCTCGTCCTCAAGATCCTCTTTCCAGATGCCCATGGCTTCATTGATGCCCGCTGATGGCTCCGAAACGTTCCTTTCACCCATGGATTTGATGTATTCTGCCATGCGCCTCTTCTCGACCTCCTTGGCCAGATTGTCTTCGCGTAGCTGCTCTACTACGGTCTCAGTGGTCTCGAGCCGCTCTCTCAGCCAAGATATCTCTTCTTCTAAGTCCGCTTGCCTCGAATCCTGGTCACTCTTGTCTTCTTCGGAGCCGCTGGTCGTCTCTCGCGCCGCTGCTAGTCCATCCTCTTGAGCTTTTAGCTTCCGTTCTAACTCTCGAATCTTACGTCGCATAGACTGGCTCTCTTTCTTTTCATTGGCAAGATCTGTTTGAAGCTGCACATTCTTGGAGATCATTTCCTTGACCCCTTCATCGGAGCGATTCTGGAGCGCTTGGTCAAGAAAGTGAATCTTCAGTTTTAGGTCAAAGTTCTCCTTGCTAAGCTTGTCGATTTTGCTGTTCTGTTCCTTGAGAGTAAGGTTGTGCTTGCTTCGGCTATGAAACTGCATAGCTGAGCTCTGCCTTTTATCGGGAGAGCGGAGGTGTTTCTCTCGGTATTCCCGGGCAATAGTGTCCGGCACGCGGATATCCTGAACGTGCCTGGCAATGACTGTATCGCTTGGCGCAATGGGCTTGACGCTGGGAGCTCTTGGTGTAGCAGGAGGCGTTGTTGACGTTGGCCTTTCTTCGTCCAGTCTTCCAAGATTCTTATCTGTCTGCAAGCCTGCTAGAACCGAAGTGCTGCTGATGCTTCGTGTGCGATCCCAAGCAGGGTTGGAGTCGCTGTAGCCCGACACCGAGGAAGCAATGCTTCCTAGGCTGGGAAGCCGCGACAAGCCAAAGCTAGGGCGATTTTGACTCGAACTTGGCACTGCTCCTCCACTCTGCAGCGCGTAATCTGCACCTAAGGTGGCTTCACTATTCCCTTCACCCGACAAATCTGAGCGATTCGTAAATGAAGAAAGGGAGGACCTCTGGCTCGCGTGCCGATTCTGGAGAAAGCTAGGGCGTTTACTTATACGATCGCCGTTCGAAGACGCTGTAGACATAGGAATAGTGATGTTTTCAATGCTCATATCTTGGTGCTCGGTTGACATGGAGGAACCATCCTCATATGGTGAGAAATCGGGCGCCTTAACTGTGGATGCGCTGGAGGTCGGTCGCTGGGCGTCCAGAGAGTCTTGTTCCCCGGGCTCTTTATCGTGCGCCGCTAAATCTGCACCGCTCTCTCCCTCGACAAATTCTTTGGTGAATGTAGGATTCGATGCCACGCGCGACATGTTGCGCTGTGCTGCTGCTGCGGCCGGAGACGACGGCAGAGGCTCCGAAGTCGTTGTTTCCTCATCTAATTCGTGGCCGGCCTGTGAGTCAGCGTCCTCTCTTCTCGGACCGGGTGTTTTATATGCGTCTGCGGGCGTGGGAGGAGAGTTGGATAACAGGGACGAATCGTGTGTCGCATGGTCGCCCGAAACGTCTGTGTTGCTAGTCACTGCACTCTTCTGGTGCAGAGAAACTTGCGACTGCGGCCTGGTATGTCCTGGTGATCCCCCAAACAAGTATGTGTCGTCTACGCCAACAGGCGGCGGTGCCTCCATATGTATCGACGGCTCTGGTATAAAACTCGATTCAATATCCATCAATTGGCGCTTCATTTCTGGGTCCATCAATGCGCTCCCTTCGCTGGCTACATGGCTGTCCCCAGAGTCACTCGGGGCCCGGAGGAGAATGCTGTCGTCATCATCGACGGGCAGCGGAGGGAGTTCAGCGTCGGACTGGTCGAATAACTTCACGTCCTCTCCTTCCTGGGCGTCGCGAGACATGCTGGGTCCATCGGCAGAAATATCTTGCTGCGGATTAAGGGGAGGATCGGCGCGCTGTAGATTGAGAGCGCCGTCCGGGGTGGTAGTCCGGGGAGGTGTTGACTGCATGTGCTTCAAACGGAGGTTTCAGCGGCGAAGGCGCGTTACTATGAGATGAAAGGCGGCCAGGTCTATGAGGTGTTAGAGCAAGTGACTGGGTGATAGAGACGGAGCGGGCGTTGCGCCGACAACTGGTCGCGTTGACACTGGATAGCAGGGATACGTGTGTGCGGTGAAAGATGTGTTGTTTACCTGCTAGTGGAAAAACTGCGGGCAGCAGGCCGGAAGCAGTGAGTAGGGGCGTCACGAGGGCAGCGGAGCGTCTACCGGCTGGCCATAGTGTGCTGGGAGGTTTGGGTTTCGGAGCGCATGATATGGGAGTCTTGATTTTTGGAGTCTAGCATCGCGAAAGCGCGACGATCCCCTTCTCCTGCGTCAAGGCCGGCGTTGCCAAGAACAACACCATCAAACGCCTATCGCATCTCTATCTAAAATAGCCCCGGCACACCGGGCTGTCAACTGTCGCGCTTAGTCGGAAAGGGCCGAGTTTGCCTGATGTATTGCTTTTCAAACCTCGACACAGTGAAATGCTAAATAGATCAAGATTTCACGTTTTGATTGCCAAGCTACAGGGGACGTATGGTCTTGTACATACATACAAGCTACTTGTATCATACCCCTCGTCTTCACATGGTACTTGTTCCTTAATCCTGCCTCCTGCCTCACAGTCCGTCTGCGCTACGGCGTAGACGATCCTATCGCCTTCTACCACCCTCAAGCAGAGGTGATACTACCACCGGCGATTTAGTGAACATCAGTCGTTGACTGCTCAGCGATGACATGTCGTACCCGCTAACGATGTTCCCCATACTGCACGACCTGACTGAACATCCGTATCGCATATCGCGTCGGAGCCTCCTATGTCTCGTGCCCTCTGCCGCCGCCATGAACTTCTTCCTGCGACTGGGAACGGCATTACCACAGATCTGGCGACAATTAGTTTGCTTAGTAAGCTTTCGTCTTTCGTGAAGGCGAGGCTGTGCTAGAGTTGGTACACTATGAAGGCCAAGCCCCTTCCCTCATGCACCAACCCTGGCTTCATCTCTTTCTCTTTTCCGAGCCTTCTTCTCCGCTTTCCGTTTCTCATGTTCTGGGTCTTTTGACTTCTTGGCCTTCTTCGGCTTCTCGTGTTGGTCTCCATTCGTGTCTTCGTGTTTTCGCTTCTTAGGAGGATGGAGTTTATTGGCACTACTCGGCTTCCTCACCTCAGCCTCGCTGTCTGATGAGCCGATCGTCCCTGGTTCCACATCACCAAACCCAGACGGAAGAAATCGCATCCGAAGCCCTTTTGGCTGTGGCCGTGGAGCTTTAGTAGAGGGAGTCTTGGAGCCACTGCCTTGATTTGCTTGCGCCAAGCTGAGTTTTGGCAACTGAATTATCTGCTGAAGGTTGAGGGTGCGTGCGATTCGGGTAGGGACTAGACTGTTAGAGACACAATTCATATCTTGAACAGGAATAATTGCACCAACCTGTTGTGTAGCCTTCAGGCCCCGGCAACATGACTTTAGTGATGCCTTCTTCTCCCTTCTTTTGGGTCTTAAATCCATATTCAGCGCCCTTGTGGTTTATGACTGCGTCGCCGTTCGCGATTTTGTTGTATGCAACCTCCTTCAGGGACTCAATTGATACTCCTTCCGGGACTGTAATGTGCCATATTTGCTTCTTCTCGGATGCGCTGCCTTGATTGAAAAGTTCCATTACATTCGACGACGCTGCTGGACGTGCGGACACGGCATTGAAGCCTTGCGGAGGTTCGAATGGACGAGCGGCCTGAAGCTGGACCGTGTGGCTTCGAGCGGGGGCGGGTTGACTATACTATTCATCAGCGTTGCCACAACGACTGACAGCGGTGCTTCGCATACGCATTTGCTAATTGAGCGACAAGCCTCTCTTCTGCGACTTCATTCTCGTCATCCCCGCTCTCGCTGTCTCCGCCGCTTTCGCTTTCACTGTCTTTCGTACTGGCGCTGTCGCTTCCCGACCGAACCTCCTTTTCTGTTCCGCTATTGCTATCGCTGTCACTGTCCACTGGAGAAACTTCCGCGCTCTTAGGCTTCGTTGCGCCATTCACTGGCTGAATTTTGTTCGAAGCCTTTTCGATGTGTCCATTGAGCTTCGACTTGGGTTTCGGAGGCTCAATCCTCGTTGTCGATATGAGCGGCTTCTTGCTAGTAGGTGTCTCAAGCTTGTTTGTCTCAGCTCCAGTTTCGGCGTCGCTGCTGTCGCTGTCGTCAATGGTCTCCGCACTCAGATGATATTTCTTTGCTGGCGGCGGTAGGACCTTCGTATCCTTCTTTGAGCTTGTCCGGCCCTTCGGCAGAAGCACTTTCTTCTTCGTGGCCTCCTTCATTGCAAAAACGGTGTCATCGTTCGGCGTTGATGTTTCGCACTCCACTTGTAAAAAAGTTTTGAGACGTGCACAGACCGTATCGGCCAAGCCGCTACTCATTCTGCTTAGTCACCTTCACGTCGCGTTAACCTTCCGTCCACGCCGCCTCAAAGCTCTACCGTCTGGGAGGAAAAGTATCTGCACCTGCTTAGCTCAACAGCGCACAGAGCGGCGCCATGCCGTCTTTGAAGAGGAGAGCTGAAGAGAGTCCTCCCCGCGGTGATAAAGCTAATAGTAAGCCTTCTCTTCTCACTTATTCTAAGCTTTCATTTCCTGATAGTGTCTGTAGCAAAATTGGCAGAAGCTCGACCAGTGAGCGCTTTTGCAGCAGCCCGTCAGCGCACTTTAGAGACTTCGTCAGGTTACGTGGATCTCGCATTCAAAAGTGTGGTTGTAGAGCTCAAAAGCGAGCAACCCTCCGCTAGCAGCTCGGACTATAATCCGCTTGAGGATGCTAACCCTACGTACGAGCTGGATAAAGAACACGACAGCTCCGAAGAGAACCCTCGAGTCGACGCACCCTTGACGACATGGAAGGGAAACCAAACCAATATATTAATTGACACCTACGAGGAGCTAACGATCGAACTTCGGCACCGCGAGACTATTGTAAACATTGGAGTCTACGATATTTTCATCGAATCAGGCGTTGTTATTCTTAATGGTGCCGTCTTAAAGGCAAAGAACTCGCCACAACGCGTCTTCGCTCTATGTACACACTCTTTGCCAGTTGTTGAGGCAATTGGAAGCTCTGTTGTTCGCATGAGAACATGCCCCAGTATGAAGCTATTGGAACAATTTTCCGATTTATTCACGAAAATCGGGGCAGTCGCAAAGAATCAAGATTTTCGCCGCTCCTTTACAACAGCCTATCGGAATGTGGGTGACGAACTCAAGCGCTCGTTCATCCCAGTGGCCGCTCTGTCGCCAGGCCTCATTCTAAAGTTATGCGTTATTAAAAGCCCAAAAATAATGATTGCGGGAACAAAACACAGCGGAAAAAATACGTACGCGAACTGTTCGATCAATCATATGTTGACTTCGATGAAAGACGAATCTGAGGCTTCTGTGTTCTTTTTGGATCTGGATGCCTCCAAACCGGAATATACACCGCAAGGCCAGATTGCTTTGGTTGAGGTAAGGAAGCTCAATTTCGGGCCTTCATATAGTCATCCAGCCCCAATACCTGATGACGGAAAAGACAACCACATAATATGGTCACATTGTATGCCCCTGAACGCTATTGCGGAGTACCCCGAGTACTTCTTCCTCTGCGTTAGCGATCTTATAAAGCGATATGAGGCACTTCACTCCCATCATTCTAAGGCTATACTTGTAATCAACACTCCAGCCTGGGCGCTCAGCAACGACATCGACCCTTTCCTTCGAACCATCAGTCACATACGTCCCACGAGCATTTCTTATTTCTATTCTGGTCAACGAGAAGGACGGCCCGATGAGCAATTTCTCGGCCCAGTACGAGCAGCCTGCGAGAAGGATGGCATAGAATTTAGCGCCATTGAAGCGCACCCAAATGCGATACCACTCCGAACAGACTCTAGGCTGGCAAGCATGCACATGCTGTCGTACTTCCACTGCGAGGACCTTGATGAGGTTACCGGACAGCGGATATACAACCCTACTACGCTCTCCCGGACCAGCCCCTGGGACGTTCATTATGGCCCTGACCCGTCAGACTCTCTCGATTTTATCGGGGTCCTAATGCTAAGCGAATGGACCGACGCCAGCTGCATTGCCACCATTCTTAATGGCTCACTCATTACCATTGTGGAGACTTCAGACCCCGCCATCCAAGCCCAGT
Organism: Lophium mytilinum; assembly: GCA_010093605.1. Lineage (NCBI taxonomy): Eukaryota > Fungi > Ascomycota > Dothideomycetes > Mytilinidiales > Mytilinidiaceae > Lophium > Lophium mytilinum. The sequence continues at coordinate 934,591 of MU004182.1, read as the reverse complement.
ACGGGAATCTCCCTTGCGCCCCCGAAGACGTGACGCTTCGAGCCCATTACGGCCCAGCTTCTTCCATTCCTGCACGGTTAGCTGGCATTCCGTACTTCCCGCCGGACCAGAACAACGTGGTTACCCCCCTGGATCCAGGGACGACCAAAGTGGTGTGCACAGCACTCATTCGGGGCTTTGACGCTCATACGCGGGCTCTCGAGATCCTCGTTCCGTCTACGCATAGTGCCCTTGTTGCGGAACTTGACCCGCAAAAGACAGTGCTTGTTTTTGGATGTTGTGACCACCCCGCGTGGGCGTACCTAGAGGACACACAGTTTGACCAAATGGCGAGGAAGAAGGGCGTTATGGGCCTGAATCCGGACAAAGACGCGGCGTGGCGTGTTGGAAAAAGCGGTATCATTATGGGCCCGTGGGTGGCAGACGCGGAGGAGGTGGAGGGGTGGGGAAAGTTGCACATGTTGCGGAAATTGAGGCGGTTCAAGTAGGAGGAGAAAAGGTTTTTCTACGAAGTCCGGATCCTAGGGACTCGGGATGGTATTTTGAATACAGTTATACCCCGTCGGAGCCACCCATAATGGGTGAAATAAGGAAAAGGAATCTGTGTGTGAATCGAGCTATGAGCTGTGACATTCTGGCGACGTCGATATATCATGGAGACACCCTCGGTATGTCGGAACAGGATCGTGACGAGATGTAAGATTCCACATGCTTCAAATCAGGCTGCCTCTTACACTGCCTTGCTTACATCTACTTGCCACTGTCAGAAGTCCTTCACAGCCTCACATACATGCTGGCTGGTATGCAACAGATCAATTGTCATAAATCAAATCTTCATCTGCAGTGATCAAAAGTGTAGCCAATTGCGATATATTATTCCATGATCATGTCCCAATATTACACAATGTTGGCCCATGAATATCCATCAACTTATTCCGTACTAAATATGCTACCCATTATGTCACCACGAGTGTGAGGCTCTGACCTCGTGCCTACCCATCGTAAGGAACGTGAGGGCCACCTAGATGGCGGCATGCACGAGACATAGTATAGGACTTAGACTGCGGCAGCCAGCAGACCTAGAGCGCCCATGATGAACGCTCCTAGCGTACTGTCCTTCTTCACAGCCGCGCCAGTAAACTGAGCAGCGCTGGTAGTAGCTAGTGTAGCAGTAGAGAAGGACGCGTTGCCGGTCGATGTAGTTGGCACTAGGCTAGGAGCGGAGGTCAAAGGCGCGATGACTGAAGAGGGCACGAAGACCGAAGAGGAGTCGATCGACGAGGGCTCGACCACAGGGGTTGAGGATGCGCTCGAGGCTTCGACGGAAGAGAAGACCGTTGCGGAGACAGCAGGGAAGGTCAGAGTCTGTCGGACAGCGCATTGCTCAGGCGTCTCGCCCTGCGTACTATTAGTGCCTAAGACCGATCGATCTATCAGCGAGGTAGTGTACTTACGTTGAAGCAACAGTATCCGTCGATCGGTGCACAGTACTTCCCGGCAGCACAGTAGTATCCAGAGTCTCCGCAGCAAGTCTACCAATTCAGACTGTGTTAGTTTCGAATGTAAAGGATTGGAATACTACCAACCTCTCCTAGAGTCGGATCGTAGCAATATGTTCCACTGGAGCCGCACTCGGTTGCTCCACCGCCGCAAGCTTCCCGGCACGTATTGCCTCGACCACATGATACTCTCTTGTCAAACATGCCGCCCTGGGCGAATCTGAAGAAATCTTCGGCGAGGGTGCCGCACGCAAAGATGGCTGGGAGTAGGACGGTAGATAGCTTCATGATGAAAGACTGGGAGGTGTTTCTTCAACGAATGTAGTATATTACTTAAAGTTGTTCACTTTTACAATGGACAGAATGTGAAAAAGGAAAGTGCTGTAGGAAAGGTACAGCCTTATATGTGGGCCGCCCCTAGGTGCCTCTCCGCTATTCCCAACAAGAACGCCACGGCTGAGCTGCCCTGGACTGCGACACCTCCTCAAAAGGCGCAGTTAAGAGTTGGCAGAAAGAAGGTTTGAAGCACTATAGAAAGCCAAGTCCGGTGGCGGAAGGGTAAACGAGAAAGCAGGAGTTATACGAGGGTGGCATCCAGTGAAAGCTAGGGGTGATATCGTGCATGGCAAATGCCGACGAGCTGAAGTAAAAACGCATCGTCTCAGCCCCATCGCCAAGTAAAAAGGCATCAGTACCAGAGCGGGACGAAAGCCATATTTCTAGAGGAGCAAATCAGAACCAAACAAGGCTGGGCGAGACCTGCCGTGGGCATTAATGGCTGTCGTGAAGAGCCACTCAACGATGACACCCGTTCGAAGAAGCGCCACAATAAGAGAGTCCCTCGCTACGAAGTGATTGCCGTCTGAATCGAGGTGTCAGTCTGGTTTGAGGCGAGCACGATGGGGAAATGGAGTTGTCAGAAGGTCACGGGTCGGAGGAACGTTGCTGGCTCTCGCTCCACCCCGCTTGGCGTTCCGGTTGGTGGAGCTTGGGGTACACGATCCACACGTCAGCCTTACACAGCAATCAACATGAAGAACAGACCACGCAGGCTCGTGCTCACAGTGCTCATCGCATTTCTATGTTATTCGTACTTTGGCCTACCATCAATACCTTCACTACCCGGCCCGCGCGGCTTCGACACATGGGACGACGCCGCCTACCTGCTATCCAAGAATCACTCGGCGCTTGATGCCTGCAAAGCGCTGCCCAAGCATGCATTCGATAAGATCCAAGTTGTGCTCAAGCTTGGTGCAGGCGAGGTCGAATCCAAGCTTCCAATTCACCTCCGTACTGTCACCTCGTGTGTCCCAGACCTTCTCATCTTCTCCGACTTCGAGGAAACTGCCCACGGCCATCACCTCATCGATGCGCTCGAGAACTTCTCCGAGCAATACGAGCACGACAACCCGGACTTCAAAATCTATGACAGCATCAAGCAGCAGAAGGCGTCGGGCCAGCGTGTTGGCAAGAGCGGGGACGGCTGGAAGCTGGACAAATACAAGTTCTTGCCCATGATGGAGTTAACATGGAAGACGCCGAGGCAGAAAGACTGGTATGTGTTTATTGAGCTAGACACGTATGTTGTCTGGGATAACCTTTTGCGCTTCCTCTCGCATCTGGATCCCGAGCAGCCGTTATATATGGGATCTCCCGTGTGGCCCGCGAAGAAGCCTGTCTTCGGTCACGGCGGTAGTGGGTTGATCCTCTCCCGGAAAGCACTTGGAGAGCTGGCATCATATGGCCGGAAATTCAGAGACGAATACTCTGTGGGCAACCATCAATTTGGACTGGATATGAAGGGAGAATGCTGCGGAGACGAAGTCCTAGCTAGAGTATTCAAAGACATCGGCATCACTTTGAAGGGTTACTGGCCGCTGATAAACGGAGAGAAGGTCTCTACACTTCGTTTTGGGCCGGAGCAATGGTGTGAGCCTATCATCACACTTCACCACTTAAGCGATAAGGATGTGGGCGACCTGTGGGATTGGGAAATGAAGAGAAATTCAACTGTGAGTTCTTAATAACGAGTTCTAATCAACCTCCCGAGGGCACGTGCTCACACTGCTAGACACCACTGCTCTTTGAAGAGCTGTATGGTGCAATAGTAGAGCCCTCTATCACCCCGATAGCCTACAACTGGACGAATATGTCGGAAGACGATGGCGTGAATCCTAAACCACTGTTTGACAAGACTCTGGATCAATGTAAAGACGCATGCAATACCGACCGCTACTGTTTCCAATACGTTCACCACAACACAACTTGCCAACTTGCTCACCACTTTCGTCTGGGCCACAGCCAGTCACCGGACAGGGACACAGAGTTGACCTGGGACTCGGGATGGAATATGGCTAGAATAGACGAGTTTAAGAAAGCTTCCTCATGTGGTGGCACGGCTCAATGGTCTCACTCGAATCCTTGAGGGTTTCAGATACACCACCACAGCACCGACTGATTGTGTACTTGTCCGTAGGACTCTGGCATTTTGTCGTGCTTTGCGGCTTGCATTATTTTGTATTGGTACGACGTCCCCATTCTCTTTACAATTTTGATCTTCTATCCCCTCTATCTAGAGAACTCAGACCCGACTTGTGGTCTTGGAGTTGCTTCCTCAGGATCTTGCCCGTTGGGTTCTTGGGCAACAGTTTCACCTCCCAAACACCGCCTCTGAGTTTTTTATATCCACTCACGCGGTCATCCACCGTTGCATGAATCTCCTTCAAAGCCGTTCTTTTATCCTTCTCAAGGACTAAATGATCCTTCAGGATTACGTACGCTGTCGGTAGCTCCGTGAGCTGGCTCTCGTCAAACACAGGCCCCACACCTGCTTCAGCAACATGGGAATGGGAGTTGAGATACGACTCCAGCTCGGCAGGGCTCACTTGGAAGCCCTTGTACTTGATCAGCTCTTTCGTCCGCCCGACCACCGCGATCACCCCATCTCTTGAAACCGTACAAACATCTCCTGTATTATACCATCCCTCCTGGGGGAACGCCGATTGATTTGCCTCGGTGTTGAAAGCATATCCCCTCGTAATATTGGGGCCCCTCAACCATAGTTCGCCTGGGCCGTTTTCAGGCGCATCATCTTTTCCCTCGTTGATACGCAACGCTACTTCTATGTTTGGCACTAGAGGCCCTACGACCCCTTCCAGTTGATTGTCGGTAGATCTCTGGTACGCAACATACCCAGCGCCTTCCGTCATCCCGTAAACCTGGTTCAACCTCCATGGCGCCTTATTCAACAGCCTTTCAAGCATGTCCCGTTTGAAAGGCGGTCCACCGACGTTTATTACTTCCGCCTTTGAAAAATCGAACCTATCGGCAATGTCCGTATTCGCAAACGAAAGAACAACGGAGGGAACACCCTGGAATATCGTGGCTTTATTTGAATCTACAAGCTGTCCGAATGTTTCAAGATCGTACGCAGGCATGGCTATTTCGCGCCACAATTAGCAAGGAACTAGACATGAGTTTACGTATAACTCACCATGATGCATCATGCCCATGAACGGGCCGAGAAATAAGGGTATTGTTGTGTTTCCGATGTGCGCGAATGGAGTAAAGGCAACAACACGGCTGCCACGGTGGAACTGTGCCGGGTCGTGAGCACGAAGTTGATACACGTTGGATACGAAATTAAAGCTTGAAATCATGTCAGCATCAGCACCAACTACTACGTTGATCTACTTACTGTGTTAACTCTACGCCTTTTGGTTTGCCCGTAGTTCCAGATGAGAGGTGTATTGTTGCGAGACGGCTGACCACCAGATTAGCTTAGTCACAGTCTGACTATCTCTCAACACCACAGCTCACCTTTTCGTATCGCTGAAATGCGGAATGGCTAATTTCTCCGGGGCAAGAAAGTCGTCAGGAATATGCTTAAATCCATCGGCACTCTCAATCACAGTCACAATCTTAGGTGTATCCCATGTCACTCCCTCAGTAGCCAACTCCCTCCTGGCAACCTCCACTGCTTCGAGCACCTTCGATAGCGCTGGCCCGTATACGATAACGAAATCTGGCCTCGTGACCGAAAACGCATGGCCAATCTCTTCCGCCTTGATAGCATGATTTATAGGGCACGCCACTCCGCCGACCCAGAGCACCGCATGGAAGACCTCCAGATACTCGACGCTGTTTGGCAGAATCACAGCCCACCTGCTCTGATCGTGGGGTTTGAGAGTCGAGTTCAGTCCATTTGCTATTCTTCCTGCACGCTGGCGAAGCTCTCCGATGGTAATGCTCCGGTTGGTAAGGCTATCTTTCGTGATGAGGTGGGAAGGAGGGAGAGGTGGGTCGTTGCTTGTGTGGAGGAGCTCGGTGAGATTAAGGTCTTGAGGGATGTCAATGGTTTGGGGGGCTTTGTAGACGCGCATTTCGGCTGGATTGAGTGTTTGATGACGAATTGAAAAGATCGCGATGCTCAAACTTCACGATCACAACGCAGCAACGAGCTTTCCAACCAGAAAAACAGCTCCAACGAGGTGACGAAGAGCTTCGTCCACCTCGAAGCCGTCCTTTCCGCAGCCTACCCCACGGTACTGTCGTACATAGGTACATTTGTGTAAACACCTTACTCGCACCGCTTCTTCCCCACCTCTCCACCTCCGCGTTCTGATATCCGCTTGCCAACGTGCCCCACAATAGCTTACCCCAGCCGCCCCGCGCGCATCCTAGCTACCCCTGCACGCACCCTGCATCCCACTAATGAATCAGTTCCGAGAGCCGCCGTCACTGTGGGAAAAAGATACCCCAGGTACACCGCCGCAGTGCCTCACTAAGGGCAATGATTCAAGCAAGCGCCGAGGTATGATTTAGCGATTCAGCGGTGCAGGATGCATGCGTCGATGACCCGTGGAGCGGAACAGAAGTTAGGCTTCGAGGCTTTGGCGCGTTGGACGATCGTGGATTTCTGTTCTTCTTGTTGGTTTTCGCATTTCTTCGTATCTTGTCAATTGGAGAGCATACACCCAGCTTGTTCAATTGCTTCCATTTGATACATCTACCTTCCGCGATGACGACCCCACGCACCAAAGACCCCGTCCCCGCGTGGCTCGAAAACCCTTACCCCCGCGTGGAGCACTCGCTCATCTCCTTCCCGGCGAAACACATCCTCCAAGTCACCATAAACCGTGCGCAGTACATGAACTGCCTCCCTGTCGAAGCGACCATCGAGCTGGGTGCGTTGTGGAAGTGGTACGATGCAGAGCCGGAGCTTAGATGTGCGGTGTTCACGGGCGTAAGTGCTATATACATCCACATCAGATCGTATGGGAGGAAAAGCTTATATAGGTTGGGGAGATAGGCTGGCAAAAAGGCCTTCTGCGCAGGCATGGACCTCAAGCAGCGCCTCGACCTCATCAAAACCAACGACGTTGCGCACGACTACCCGCACGGCGGATTCGCGGGGATGAGCAATCGGACGGGCAAGAAGCCGATTGTGGTGGCTTGTAATGGACACGCACACGGTAGGCCTCATATCTCGAAAGGAATCCGATTACTGCATGGTAGATGCTGATACCGATAACAGGAGGCGGCTTCGAGGCAATCCTAAACGCAGACGTGATATTCGCGTCGCCAAACGCTACGTTCGCCCTCCCAGAGGTCCTACGAGGTGTCTCTGCGCTTGCTGGTGCTCTGCCGCGGGCGATGCTTCTCTTTGGAAATCACAGGACTATGGATCTGATCCTGACTGGGAGACGGATGTCGGTGGAGGAGGCGGTGAGTTGGGGATTGGTGAAGGAGATTGTACCGCAGGAGAAGTTGCTTGAGAGGGCCATTGCGTATGCGGTTGAGATTGCGGAGAAGAGCCCTGATAGCGTTATCATCTCGAGGCTGGCGGCACGAGAAGCGTGGGAAACAGGCGTTAGTCGCGCGACGATGCGAGGGCAGGAGATATATAGTGAGGCTATGTTGAGGAGTAAGAATGCTGCGGAGGGGTTGGCAGCGTATAGGGAGAAGAGGGATCCGAGGTGGTTGCCTTCGTATTTGTAGATGTTGTATATCCTAGATGATTTGAAAGACCTTTTCAAGATTATATATTTTTCATTTCTGAGTATGGAGACAAGATATGCATTAGATTTAAGGCTAAAGACTACTTTTCAGCGGACTCGCCTGGTTAATGGTAGCAAAACCATTGGATCTGGGTTCGCCATTAGCTTCGTGTAGAACGTCTTACTCTATGATCTAGACTTACAGGGCAATACGTCCGTCTGATTGGACTATTGTTTGGAAGATGAACTCATCTACTCCATCGTTTGTCCCTACTTTCCACATACGCGTCTCCAGAGCATCACCTAGACAAAGTTAGCACTTCGAGACAACAAGAGTTACAGCGGAACATACCAGGGTACACGATATTCGCAAACCTCGCCTTGAAGCTACGAAACCGTGCCGGATCACTCCCGCCAGCTTCCCTCAGGATACCATGGGCCGCGATATTCCAAGTACCCAAGCCCTGCATGAAAGCGCCCTTGAACCCACCAGCCTTCGCAAACTCATCATCAGCGTGTATCGGGTTGTAATCCCCACACAGCCGATACAAGAGCGCCTGCTCCGGCGACGTCTGGAAGACATGCACTGCATCTGGTGCACGCTCTGGAGGCGGGTAAGATTTAGTAGCGGGTCCTCGAGGGCCCCCATATCCGCCCTGTCCGATCCCGAACGCTACGTTGGTCAATTTCGCATAGACGGTGTCTGTCTTCGCGTCCCGCAGCAGATGCTCGGCTTCCAGTATCATGTTGCCTCCCTTGTCGTACACTCCAACGATCGAGCCATTGATCTCCAAGTCAAGGCCCTTTGAGGACGTGGGTATCGGCCGAATGATCTCGATGCCACGCTCGCCATCTACGGATCTTTTGGGGTCGAATGGGGGGACGCCGGGTACGTCGGCTGACACGGTTCGCTGGATGAAGTCGAACACGTCTTGGTCATCCTGCTTGAATGCTAGATTTATAGGGAAGGTAGGAAAGGCTGCGAATTTGGGATGTAGTTCGTAGAGAAAGTGTGGCTCGTCTTTGGTTACTCCAATTGCGTTGGCCTGCTTGACAATCAGTACTAGTATAGTGAGGGTTTGGGGAGAAGTTTCGTACGAAAAGGAGGACATCGCGTCGAAGATAGGCGGCCTTAATGGGAGCGTACTTGTACCCTATAGCCTTCTTGAAATCAACGTTGTCATACCGACCGGCGGCGTTCTTGACGACCTTGTCACTTGAGGAGGTCATTGGTGCTTTTCGAGAATGTTTTGGGTAGCAAATGTACGCAACGACGTAAGTAAAGAGTCGGTCAAGAAGGTAGCTATGAATTCAACCGGCCTCAGCCCGGGGAAGACGTCAAGAGAGCCCATGCCGCTTTCGGATTGCCTAGGTAATGTCGACGGTCGCGGCATGGGTGGGCGTGGAAGATGGGAGGGGATGTGGGGTCGGTGTAGCATTTCCGGACCTTCACTCGGCGGCACTAGAGCATTTGTTCTATTGTCGTCATCGACAGACCAATCAAGACCAGACTCGCGATCAACCTCTCAACTTCATCACTACTTCTATGCGTTGCGTTCTCTTCAATGGTGTTAAGTAGAACTTCTCATTTCGTCCATGTCTGGGGTGGACCTCAAAGTTGTGCTTGAGGTTGTCTCCTCCTTTGCTCAACTTCAAGAAGACCTTTCGGGATATCTACATATCGCGCCCTAATGAACTCCCCAAAACTCTTGCCAAACCCATCCAAGATACTGCTGCTAGAGACGCCATCTTGGAGGATTCCGCGGACCACGAAATGGACAGCCATTAGATGCTCAAATTCGCATCGCTCGACCGAGTACTTTTCACTCCAATCATCGCCTAGCAGCTCTTTCACCTTCTTTGAGGTCAAGAAACTTTGAAGCCATGGCCAGGCTTTGGCGTCTCTTACCCAGATACCAACATTAGCGTTTCCGCCCTTGTCACCCGAACGCCCAAAGACTAGATCGCCGAAAGGACGACGCACTGTCTCTCCGAAAGTGGCTAGGTTCACGGCTTGATGCCTTCCCTCGTAGTCTGGCTGCACTGGAACCTCTTCCGCACAATCCTCGATCCGCTTTGCGGGTACATCTAAGACGTTGCCCGGCTCGCCTACGAAATGGACTGCCAGCGGAGTACCATCTTGCGGGACAAGAGTTGGAAAGTATTTGAGATACATCCGCGGCTCCATCGTCCTCCAGTCCATATGCAGATGTAACCCGCAATACCCCTGGATACCATTGTAAAGGATTGCTCTTTTGAACTCTGTTATCGCTTCCTTCTCCGGTGCCTGGGCAAACATCCGAAGCTGCACTGTGCATTCCTTTTGGGACTTCGGATCCTGAGGCGCTACTCCGTATGTCTCCATGCTGAAAGTCGTGAACTCGTCCGGGTTGATGTATCGTCGCACTTGATCTTTCATCATGTCGAATTTTTCTACAGTATCCAGCCCTGCACTGTATGCTGATAGCTCGGCTTGCCAACCGCCAAAGAGGCTGATTGCTAGTTTTGATGTCGGAGGTGGTGCAGATCCTTTGATTCCAGACAGTCTGACCCTATTCTTTCCCACTTGTTCCAAAACAGCACCATCTATGCGAGCTATAACGTCGGCGTTGAGATAGAAGGGCCCCTGAATCTCGTACAACAGCTGTGCCTTGGTGGTGTCCACGGTCACAGCTCCGTTGCTGTTTTCTGGCATGGTAATAACCACGGATCCATTTGCAGCTATCTCGGCGATGGGGTACCCGAAGGAGTAGCGTTGAGGAATCTCTTTGAACCCGCAGTAGTTTCCTCCCGTCACATACGCTCCGCATTCGATGAGGTGTCCAGCGATAAGACTTCCTGCCATGGCATCGTAGTCCGTGGATTTCCAGTTGTGCCACCAATACGCAAGACCCATGACTGGAGAGGCATCGCAACACCTCCCACAGATGACAATGTCAGCCCCAGCTTCGAGGGCCCGCACCACACCTGCTTGTCCAGTGTATACATTGGCGGCTAACACCTTTTCAGTCTTGACATCCAGTTTTACCCCTCGCAAATCCAAGTGTTGTAGTGCGCCAAAGTTCTCCCCCCTAACCAACGCTGTCACATCATCACCACTGACCCATGCAATCCTCATGTCTTCAATGCCTAAGCTCAAGAAGTAGGCATGAACCTTTTCGGCCAGCCCTTTGGGGTTCAACGCTCCACCGTCATGCGCAACCTTGATTCTCTTCCTCCGCAACAGCTTCGCAGCGGCGCCATCTTGCCATGCTAGCTGGTCGAGAAAGTTGGGCTCGTACCCCAGGTCTGGCTCCGTAGTCAACTCAATCGCTTTCCAGGCAATGTTGAATTCTGCGAGGTAGTCGGCCGTAATTGCGTCCACGTTGCCGTCGCGAGCGAGGCGGTAGACCTGGTCAATGCCGTCTCCGATTGCGCCGGAGGCATTGCCTATGCGGATGGGCCGACGTGTTGTGGTGTTTTGGGAGCTCATCTCGGATACTTCGAGAAGGGACGATAAGAAAGGTGATTGTGGTATGACTTCGATATATTTTGATAGAACAAGCTACCTACGCAGTGCCTGCGGAGCATTGCCTTGAAGTAACGCCGTCGCCGTCGCCGTTCTACCCGTGCTCCCCTCCACCTGGCATGAATGAGGGGACAGCGAGAGTCAGTTTGACGCCGCCAAGCAGGAACAAGAGCATGACTTGATGCAGTTTCGCGTTGGCAGATCGCGGCGTGGGTGGTTTGCGGCTTCTTCCCCGCAATTGGGAGAGACGCTAATGAATCATTAGTGAACGGGGTTAAAGGGTCTCCACCTGCGACTAATGCTCCCCGTGGGGTACTCCACGACTCGTCCTCCATCTTTATCTCACCGCCTGCCGCCACCTACGGAGTCTTACACCCGTCGAGACGGCACGGTAGAGGCGCCTGCTACAGTGCATTAGCAGGGTCTCCCGAGGTCTGCACACGAATCGTGAGACTGATTGTCGTTTCTTTGCAATAATTCTCATGACTCGCGGTACTTTTCCACTCTCAACACCACACCTGGTTTTCTTCATTCCTTCGCATTGCTTGCTATTCAACGAAGTCACAGCGTTAGATTGTACCAGCGTTCATTGGTTCAGCGTTGGAACATTTTCCTTTCTTACCATCAGAATAACCCTCTCACTACGCGTGAACCCTCTCCCTCCAGCATCCCACAATGGCTTCTCTACCAACCACCACCCCTCCACCACCAACACCCACCTTCCTCCTCCTCTCCTATCCCGCGCCCCGCGTCCTCCTCATCACCATGAACCGCCCCAAAGACCTCAACTGCATGAACACGACCGCGCAATGGGAAATGGACGCCGTCTGGAAATGGCTCGACGCCGAGCCCAACCTCTCCGTCGCCATCATCACAGGAACCGGGCGCGCCTTCAGCGCCGGCGCCGACCTCAAAGAATGGAACTCCTCCATGGACGCCGACGCCGACCCCAACAGCCGCATGGGCAACGCGCCAGCCTTCACTCCCCTCTCGCGACGGCTCGGCAAGAAGCCCGTGATTGCGGCCGTCAACGGCCTCGCGATGGGCGGCGGGACTGAGTTCATCGTCAACTGCGATCTCGTGGTCGCGGCCGAGGAGGCGTACTTCGGCCTGCCGGAGGTCAAGCGCGGGATCTCGCCGATCGGGGGCGCGCTACCACGGCTTATTCGCACGATTGGGCTGCAGCGGGCGAGCGAGTTTGCGCTGACGGGGCGGAATGTCACGGCGAAGGAGGCGCTGGCGTGGGGACTTGTGAATAAGGTTGTGCCGAAGAGTGAGCTGGTAGCGGAGGCGGTCAAGTACGCGACGGCGATTGCGGTGAACAGTCCTGATGCTATTATCTGTACGCGGGCTGGAATCAGGCAGGGGTGGGAGACGGCGGCGGTGGAGGAGGCGGTAGGGATCACGATGGATAGGGAGTTTGCGGAGTTGCAGAAGGGTGAAAATATACTGGAAGGGTTGAAGGCGTTTAGTGAGAAGCGATCGCCAGTGTGGAAGGCTAGCAGGTTATAGGGGTGTGATGTGGAACTTGTAATTGTATATTTCTAAAGCTTTGATGATCGTTCTTTTGCTAGTCTTGCGGGCAGCAGACGTCGGAGCACCTTGCCCGTGCCCGTTTTTGGTATCTCGTCGAGTGCTACGACACCTCCTCTGAGCTTCTTGTAGGGCGAGACTTTGCTGTCGACGTGCTTCTGGATCTCTGCCAGCGTGGAAGCAATGTTCTCGCTCGCCGCTCTTCCTTCATCAGTCAAAACGACGTATGCGATGGGAACTTCAGTGCCCTGGTCTTCATCCCAAAGTGCACATACAGCACACTCTCTAACGTAAGGGTGGCCTCCAAGGTACGCTTCGAGTTCCGCCGGTGCAACTTGGTTACTAGAATCGAATCAGTTAGATGTTCTCTCAACTACAACGAGCTTGCATACCCTTTGTACTTGATCAATTCCTATTAGACACGGCATTAGCGAAAGACCTCTCTCCCTTTCCGGTGGACGTACCTTCTTGCGTTCGGTCAGATAGAAGAACCCATTTTCATCGGACCGCAGAATGTCACCGGTCTTCATCCAGCCCTCATGGAAGGTCTCATCTGTGGCTGCCTGGTTTTTCATATACCTGCGAAAGACTGTCGGCCCACGGAGGAGCATCTCGCCTTCCTCGCCAAACTCCACGTCATTCATATCATCGTCGACCAACCTAGCCTCGAGGTTAGCAAAAAGCTTTCCGACGCTGCCTATCATGTGAGCCTGCTCAGGTCTTAGAGTGGTAATGTTCGTTTCTGTCATTCCATAGCCTTGGAAGATAGGAGCGCCCGGAAACCGTTGATTGAAGAATTCGATGATCTTCGGGGGCAATGTTGCTCCAGCGCACATGATCAACTTGATACTCTGTAACTGTGCGAGGTCGAACCCATGATCCTTAGTGATCGCAACCGCAATGGTCGGAAGGATGCGTAGGGTATTGGCATTAACTTTCGCAGAGAGCTCGAGAAGTCTTCCTAGTGTGTACTTCTTCATCAACATGGTATAGTAGCCAATCGATGCTCCCATCAGAGCGGCACTCACGAGTCCTATGCCATGATTAGGATCAGTTTAGCTTCTTCAGACCACTTCGTCACGCACCATATATGTGGCATAGAGGGGCAAAGAAAACTTGTCTGATAGTCTCGTTCCAGAGAGTGGTATCCGACGATCGGATCCCTGCCATGGACGCAACGAGATTGTAGTGGGACAGCTCCACTCCCTTCGCCTTGCCACTGGTTCCAGAGCTAAAGCAGACGCATGCCGTATAATCGCGGCTGTCCCGCTCTGACAAGTCCAGAGGTGGTAAGGCATTGTTAGTCTGGAAGATCTGGGGTAGACGAATAGCCTGGAAGCTATCAGCTTAGTTCGAGGGCGGGGAAGGTGAGACAGGAAGGACATACCGACGGGAAGGGACACGGTCCTGCATCTAGAGACAACGTGGCGAATGTCCCAGCCGCCGGGACTGTCTGACTTGCAGTGAACAAGGTTGGCCATGTGCTCGAGTCGGCGACTAGGATCTTAGGCTCAGATATCCCGAGGCAGTGGGCTACCTCGTACGAGGTGCTAAGCGGATTGACAAGTCTAAAAGCGGAGCATCAGAATCTGGGGCGTTCTAGTTGCCTGTCGAGCTTACACTGCAGTCCCACCACACCACAAGACTGCATGAATCAATAGTACGACGTCCACCTAATTGCTTCATCAGTCCGGAGTGCTCGAAATGCCGTGCCGAGGGCTCACTTACTGAGTTCGGAGCGCATATGAGCACTGGGAGAAATTAAACGGTGTGAACGGCACGAATGTAGGGAAGATTACAACACACCAACTCCTCCCTCCTCCAGATTGAGTAACTGTCTTAGACCGAAGGCGCCTTTAGCACTTTGAGTTCTCAGCCCAGAATATGTTAGACTCTTTCCCGTCCAATCGTCTTGGAAGATAGTTTTGTCGGCGGCTGCATCATCTGGGTTGTATAGCTGAAGATATTGAGATATACTGAGATTTGTCGGAACATGAGGACGGGGATAGTTCGAACGGTATATCTTTGAAGCTGGCATCGCGACTAAAGGAGACGTACTGTATACCGTCACTTTGATACAGGCGCAAAGATCCTCTAAAAGGGATGCGGATACTAAAATTACGAGTAAGTGGAGCTGTGTAAGTGCTAAAGCACGTGATCGGGAGACATTATCCAGCTTTGGACGCGGGGATTTCAACCAGTTGCCGAACATTGCTCCATAAAGCTGACAAGTGCAACTGCGAGTACTTGACGATGTAGTATTTTGAACTCGGCAATACTTTCCTTTCTCCACAATCTGCTACTGGTGGTAGTGCTCGGTCCTTGACGTACTCCGCACGGCGCAAGCTGCAGGGGCCGCTTTATTCAATTCAAATCGTAGGCAGTTCCGCCACTATCCAAGCCAATACAATGTCTTCTCTAAAGGACAAGGTGATTGTTGTATCTGGTGGCGCATCTGGCATCGGCCTCGTTACAGCAAAACTACTAGCTTCAAGGGGCGCCAAGGTATCCATCGGGGATGTGCAGGAAGGACCATTAGACGAAGCTGCGAAGGAGATCCGCTCTGCAGGTGGAGAGGTCATGACGTTCAAAATGGACGTCCGGGACCGGAAGCAGGTAGACGCGTGGATCGACGCAACGGTCTCGAAGTTTGGAAAATTGAATGGTGCTGCCAATCTGGCTGGAGTGACTGGGAACGCTATTGGCATAAAAACGGCTGCGGAGATTGAAGATTCTGATTGGGATTTTGTAATCGGGGTCAACCTTACCGGTCTAATGTTAGTGCCACATTTTCCCCTAATAATATGGGTCTTAACTTGGCGACTCGACAGGTACTGCCAAAGAGCGCAGCTCCAGAACATGGAAAATGGTGGCTCCATCGTCAATGCTGCTTCAGTGGCGGGCATATCAGGCCGAGCGAAGAATGCTTCGTATTCAGCTAGTAAACATGGCGTGGTCGGTCTTACTCGAAGTGCCGCAAAAGACATGGGGTCTAAAGGCATCAGGGTAAATGCCATTGCTCCGTAAGTGATACGACCACGCTCGAACTAAGATTGTGAAAGCTGAAAGGAGATCTAGTGGAACGATAGAGACTCCAATGGTCGCCAAGGCACGAGAGATCGCGGGAGCCGGGAACCCAAATGTCACTTTTGATAATTATGCCCATACTGCACTGAATAGGCCTGGGAAGCCATCAGAGGTAGCAAGTTTGGTAGCCTTCCTTCTAGGCGACGAGTCCACTTTCATAACAGGGGCGATACATTCAGTTGATGGTGGATGGATCTGCTGATGACTGTCTTTTGGGTTCACCTCGCAGGAAGACTAGCTACTGTAGATGTCTGAAAGTCTAAGATGACTGTTAGATTAGCCTATCTTATTGAAGAACGAGAAGAATCCATAACCATGTGATATGAGACCTGAGGTTGTGCATCGGAAGAAGTGGCACGAATGGTAGAGCTCTTTGCGACGCGTTCTGCTGAGTCGTCGGCGAGTGATGTTGCGGTGGCGCTAATTCGGGATTCCATTGACTCGTCGTCGCCTCCTCTAGCGCTTTACCTGAGTCAATTGCTTCACCTGAATCATTAGTGCCTGCAAGACATGAGTCGAAAGGGCATTTTCGAGGCACGCTACGATCTGCAAATCGTTTTCCGGGCTCGTCGGTGACCATATTGACCTGCAGGGTTTCCCCGGTCCCCACTATTATCCCCAAACCCCATATCATCGCTTAGAGAACGTGCGGAGGCCCCGGAGGATGCGGGGACCGAATAGGCGCTCAGGGTGTTTAGAATGCCCGTAGGCCCTGAGATTACGCCAAATGAGGGCGAGGGACTAAGGACGAGGCGTTTGCTATATGTATGGAGCTCCCTTCCTGGTCATGAGACTAGTTCTCTGGGCATTGTGATAGACATCACTTCCACACAGCTCTCTGTCGTCCCTTGATACTCGCACATCTTTCCCTAATTGAGCTCTTGGGCTTTCCTTTCCTCTCCAACGCGTCAACGTCGAGCAGTACCTCCCCCGTCTCGTACGCGGTCCACATGGATCCGCAATCCCATAAGAACATGGCAGAAAAGAACGAAATTGTTGAAGACGAGACCTCCTCGCAAGAGGAGACTCTTTCCATCAATGAGGTGGCGCGTGGCGATACTATACCCAATAATTACTTTTACAGTCTACCATTCCTAGGAACGATGGCTGTAAGAACTCTTCTCACTCTCTCTTTGCAGATCCCGTTCTAACAGCGTAAAGGGACTCTGTCTTGCCCAAATGTCGGCCTACATCTTCCTAATCCTGCCTACAAATGTCTTGACCTACATCAATGAAGACATCGGGCCAGACAAGAACATTGCATGGGTCAATATTGGGAGAACTCTGGCTGAAAGCTGCATGTTCTTGGTCTCTGGTCGATTGAGTGATTTGTTTGGTCAGTTCTGCCTCCTCAGCTCTCGCTCGGCAGTAATTAACGTAAAGCAGGACGTCGCTGGTTTTTCATCGGTGGCAATGTCGTTTGCTTCATCGGTGTTATCGTAGGCTGCACAGCTCAGAACATCACAGCTTTGATTCTCGCGAGCGTGGTCTATGGTCTCGGAGAATGCATTCAGCTCAGCTTTGGCGTCGCAGTCGGCGAATTGGTACCAAATAAGTACCGCCCTGCTGTCATGTCCTTTATCTTCGCGACATCAGCACCGATTGCCACCTTTGGACCAAAAATCGCTAGAGCATTCATCCAGGACCCTTCCCTAGGGTGGAGATGGACATACTACCTTAACCTAATTACTACCGGTTTGGCTGTCGTCCTCCTATTCTTCTTCTACCATCCACCAACTTTCGAGATGTTGCACGAGCACAAATCAAAGATGTCTCAAGCTAAGGAATTGGATTTTGTCGGCATGTTCTTGTGGATCTCTGGCCTCACTTTGTTTTTGATGGGTCTTTCCTGGGTAAGTCTTTCTTCTAACCCAGTATTGCGATTTGTACGTTTAATATCTCGGATTTCTAACCGTGAAAACATAGGGAGGCGGGCTGTTCCCATGGAAATCTGCAGCCGTGATTAGTACCATGGTGATTGGTGTAGTTCTACTGATTTCGTTCGGCTGCTGGGAGGCCTTCGGGAATCAAAAATATCCTTTGATGCCAATGAAGCTCTTCAGAAACCGAGGTTTCATCAGCTTGGTAACTTGCGCAACCGTCGCTAGCATGTTCTACTACTCAGCCGTTCTTCTATGTGAGTATAGCACTCCTAGTGCATGAATCAAAGCTGACCCATGCGACAGGGCCACAACAGGTTTCCACAATGTACACTAGTGATGTGAATTATGCCGGATGGCTATCTGTAAGCAATTCAGCAGCATTCAGGCTCTCTATGAGCTACACTGACCTTCTGTTTTCAGTGCACTGTCAGTGCCGCTACGGCACTCGGCCAGGTATGCGCTGGAGGCATGATCCGCTACTTCGGCAATGCTCGATATTGGACAATCATATCAGCC
Source organism: Lophium mytilinum (assembly GCA_010093605.1). Classification (NCBI taxonomy): domain Eukaryota; kingdom Fungi; phylum Ascomycota; class Dothideomycetes; order Mytilinidiales; family Mytilinidiaceae; genus Lophium; species Lophium mytilinum. The sequence continues at coordinate 916,566 of MU004182.1, read as the reverse complement.
TGTGGGATGGTCTCGTTCGTATCGGCCCTCTCGTCCCTGACACCGAGTACGAAGAGTATGGGTATTGCATTCACCATTCTCGGACCGTTCTTCGTCGGATTTATCGAGCTTGCTGCTTTGTCTATGGCCCCACTGTTCTGCCACGCAGAAGACATTGGCCTTTCGTCTGGCATGCTGGCATCAATCCGAGCAGCTGGTGGATCAATTGCTGTCGCTGTGTATTCGACCATCTTGACAAACAGGCTGTCTGAGACCCTACCTTCCATGGTAGGTGGTGCAGCCGTCGCAGCTGGGCTGCCCTCATCAGAAGTTCCCGCAGTACTAGCAGCGGTGAGCACAGGAAAGTTGGCGGAAGTTCCAGGCATAACAACGGCCGTCATCACCGCAGTAGCAGGTTCTGTTCCGTTCGCGTATGCGGCTGCGTTCAAGACAGTCTACTTGGCGTCCCTGGGCTTCGGAGGTATCGCCATCATTGGGTCTCTGTTTACTAAGGATCCTAAGAAGCATCTTACCAGCAAGATCGAGAGGAGGATGCATGGCAAGACCATCGGAGGGAATCTGGAGCATGATGTCGTTCAGGAGAAAGATGTCGTTTAAGTTCTCCCAATCTGCTATCGAAGAGATCCGAGCATCTGAAAGCATCGCCTAGCCGTATTCTTATGAAAGTTGTTCAAGCTAGCCACTTGGTCGTTTACACATTTTATGGCGCTTTTTTGAATGTGTTCTGTTTCCACGTGCTGCTGACAGACTGGCCGTGGGAGGAGTAAGCTAGAAGCAAATGCTTAACTCCGTACGGTTGGACATATCGAGGATGTGATGAGAAAGGGGAGAGAAGCTCGGTAAAAGCAAAGATCACAGCGCAGGAGCGCTAAGCTGTAGCGGCACGTGACCTTCGGGAACCTACTTCCTTGACCTCCACCTTAGGCAGTTCCCCACAACCCCATTCGACTCCCACCTGGACACATTCCGACGGTCCTATGATGCCGTGCTTTAGCAACTCGTTCCCGCTAGCTTGTCCGCACGTGCAGCCTAGTGGAGGGGACAAAATGAATCGCTGGACACCTTGATGGCGTTTTCCTCCTCGACATCTGCTCAATCGTCAAAATGCCTTCCATTGTTGTGATCGGGCATCTCGCTGCGGCTTCAAAAGAGGCCAAGCGGAAGGCATGTCTCTCTAGCAAGCTCTTGTCGGTAGATGATTGACTAACATGCCGGCGTATAGCTCATCGATGCGCTCACCAAAGTCGGCCACTACTCGCAAGCTCAGGAGCCTGGAGTCGTCAGATACGCCGTAACAGTTTCGACTGATCCCCAGGACGACTTGTCTGTCTACGCTATTGAAGAGTTAGTTCAATAAAGCAATAATACGGCAACAACATGCTGACCATCCTAGATATGCCGACCAGGCCACAGTCGACGCTCACCTGGCTTCGGATGCGGTTCAAGAGTTGATAAAGACCTTCACTACGGAAACTTCGCTGTTCGCGGCTCCCACGAAAGTCTACACAACGGAAACTGCCTTCTCCTTCACCAGACCGGAAAGCAATAAGGCGAGCAATCCCTATATTGTGTTTGCGACACTCGATTATAAGGATGGGACAAGAGCAGGCGCATTCGACGGCTGGAAGGCCGTCACGTCCGAGAGCCAGAACAACGAGCCAGGCACATTGGCGTACGCAATCCTGAAAGACAAGGATCAGGAAAACACCATCAGGACCGTCGAAGTGTACGAGAGCGAGAAGTATCTTTGGGATGTCCACGCGAAAAGTGCAGCTGTGACAAACAATAAGGCAAAGTACGGCGATATCAGGACAAACCTAAAGTTTGCATTCCTCAAAGTTGTAGCTGGCTACCTTCACAAAGAGAGACCGTCTTCTAACCTATAAGAACGACGCGTATATCATAGAAGTCTGTACAGAACTATAGCTCATTCTCAGCGCAATGTGTTTGAATTAAACTACTCTGTTGTGGTAAGACTTCTCGCCGCTCACGGGATAATGACTGGCCCGACGTATATCCGCGGCCCTTGAATGTGTGCCTGGCCCTTCATCGATTCCCAGCGTGTCTTCGGCACGTCTAACAAGTCAGAAAGTCGCGGGGTACACTCAGAATTGTGGCCTAATGACTCATTAGCGTCTCGGATTATGGTGATTAGCGGGATGAATCAGTAGCCATGTCCCACCAGTTGCCACTCCACATTTTCTCGACCCCGCGACCCCTCCACCTCTAAATTCTCATCCAATCAACCCCAGTGGGACTCCTTCGTGTTGGGCCTGGATTGGTATGGCTATTGTCTACCGTACAGAAGACGTTCCCCCCAGCTGGTCCTGCATGAAAGCCCAGCTTTTGTTGCCGGACTTCTAACCCCGGCGTCTTCTATCTGCATACTCCCCGCAAGGTATCTCAAGCATAGCGGGGTGTCATGTGCCGTATTCCTCTTAGATGGATAAGTCGGCAAAGGGGGCTGAGATCTTTCAGGAGATATAAAGCTGTTTTCAAGCCCAGCTCGGCCCTGAACTACACTACGTTCCGACTTTCGAACTAGAATTTTTAAGAGCTGTCACGATACCCTGCCCCTGAATTCAGTCTTTTCACACATACCCAGTCTTCTTGGTTCAACATGGCTGCCAACGGTACCCACAAGAGGCCCATCAATGTGGCAGGATGCTCCGGAGGTGAGAGATATCCTACTTTTATCTAGCATACTTACTGATGTGACTTGCCGTCCAGGTGTTTATGACCGCAAAAGAGCCATTCATGACATGGCCAAGAATGAGCCGCAAGTCGATGTCATCACTGGAGATTGGATGAGCGAGTGCAATATGACCCTCCGTGGCTCCGACAAGCGGGACAAACTCAACAAGAAGCAGCTTTCTGCAGTTGGCGCTGCCTACGAACCATACTTTTTGGAAGAGCTCGACCCTGCCATCCCGTGGTTAGCGAAGAACAAGACTAAGATTTGCGTCAATGCCGGTGCGAGTGATGTCCAAGGTCTTGCAGAGGCAGTCAAGAAGTTGATTATCAAGCACGGTGTCGATCTAAAGGTTGGATATGTGGATGGCGACGATGTCACTGATGCCATGCTAGAGTTGTACAACAAGGGTAAGCCGTAAGAAGTTGCTTCTGGCGAACAACGATCTAATTCGATACAGGCGAGAACTTCCCCAACCTTCCCGCCGGCAAGAACATTCAGGACTGGGGATTCGACCCGATCTGCGCCCAATGCTACCTCGGAGGTACTGGTATCGCAGCCTGCTTTGAGGGAGGAGCAGATATCGTCGTCTGCGGCCGTGTCGCTGACGCGTCGCCCATTGTCGGTGCTGCCATGTGGTGGCACGGCTGGAAGCGAGAGGACGTCCAGGAGCTCGCTGGCGCTTTAATGGTTGGACACATCATCGAGTGCAGCACCTATGCCACAGGTGGCTACTACAGCGGTTTCAAGGACCTCGGCGTCAACGATACCGACATGGGCTACCCGATTGCTGCTCTTGACCACCTCGGCGAGGCCGTTATCACAATGGAGAAGGGCAAGCACGGTCTTGTCAATGTCGCTACCGTTGCTAGTCAGCTTCTGTACGAGATTCAGGGTCCTTACTACTACAACTCAGACGTGACCGCATATATCGAGGATGTCAAGCTAGAACAAGTTGGAGAGAATGCCGTCAAGGTTTCTGGTGTTAAGGGCATGCCTGCCCCATCTACCACCAAAGGTACGCAGTTCCTATTATTTCTAATTCCCAACAAACCGCTAACAAAGTATCTTAGTTGGTATCACCGCCAAGGGTGGCTACCAAGCCGAGTTTCACTTCTACCTTACCGGTCTTAATATCGAGGAGAAGGCAAAGATGATCGAACGTCAAACTTTGGCTGCTCTCGGTGACCACGCAAAAAAATTTACTTGCCTGAAGTTCCAGATTGCTGGTTCGGTGCCAGTAGACCCACAATCTCAGGACGAGGCTACCGTCGACTTGAGGATATTCGCCCAGACCCAAGATCCCGATCTCTTATCCGCAGGTGCTATGATCGACTCCGATCGGGGTTCTTTCGCCCGCTTCTGTATTGAGAACTTGCTCCAAGGTTATCCAGGATCTACCATGGCTCCAGACATGCGCCAGGCCATTGGACGGCCATTCTTCGAGTACTGGGTCAGCTTGATGCCTCAGTCGTTCGTCAAGGAAACTGCTCATCTTCCTGATGGAACCGTCGTCGAAATCCCTACTCCCACACAGATGAAGACATACGACTTCAACCAACCTACATACAACACCCGCAGCCCCGTCGATCTATCACAATTCGGCCCGACTACCCGTGCTCCTCTAGGCTACGTCGTGATGGGTCGATCTGGTGACAAGTCCTCAAACGCCAACTTGGGTCTCTTCGTGCGCAACGCCGATGAGTACGAGTGGTTCCGAACGATGCTTAGTGTCGAGAAGCTTCGTGAGTTGCTGGGCAAGGATGACAAGGGCAAGAACATCGATCGATCTGAGATGCCCAACATCCTCGCCGTACACTTCCTTCTCCGCGACCATCTAGATCGTGGTTTCAATGCTACTAGTGGCTATGACAGCTTGGGCAAGAATCTATGCGAGTACATCCGGTCGAAATATGTGGATATCCCCAACAAGTTCCTTGAGCGTGGCAGGATCTAAAAGAGCGAAGTTCTTTCTTGTTCAATACCTCAGATAGCATTCTTGTTGTATAATTTAGCGTCCTATTCCAATAAATACTACCAAGCTCCGGCATGGCAATGATACCAGACTTTAATAACATTGAGTGATTGGGAGCGGTTTGGAGCGCTACTTTATCATCATTGCAAAGGTAGGGCTACGAATGGCCAACGGGTTCTAATGTCATTCAAAGCACACTACTATCATCGTCTCGGGATCAACCGTCAGCACTAGCTCTGATTCAAGTAATACGTGTTAAAGTAGGGTGAGATTTTAGTTGCCTCGGCACGACAATGGTGTGTTACTTTGCACGCTTCCTCAATACAAGCTCTCTCCGTAGCTACGGAGAGAGCTTGCAATTTCAGCTCATATGCTATGGCCACGATGAATGTTCGCTTATAGCATCGAACGTCGGTGCGATCATTGACTTATCCATAATATCGGTGTTTTTCGCAGTAGTTCTTTTCCGATTAATTATTTCGTAGTCCAATCATGCCTCTTCAGAGAAGCAGTTGAACATACAAACCCGAACTTTGATATTGCGGCAGACTCTGTGGGTTGTGGAGATCTGCATTAGAATAAGACTATTCGAGAATTCGTTTTCTCCAAGCGGCCAGCGAAACGACATTTGATTGCACATGTCAGCCCCTATCCGCGAGAATAAATCAAGGCTCCCCAGGGTGGACACAGCAGGGGCAAAATCTATAAATGGACGAGGGCGATCATTCGAAGAAGAAAACAAGAAGCAGTCCAAAGAATTCCAAGCATTTTCGCAATGTTTCTTTTCACCTCGTACACCGTAGCCTTCACGGCCCTCGCAAGTTTCGTCTCCGCTCAGACTCCAGCAGCACCCATTGCCAGTGTTGTTTCGGACCCGACCAATGTCACAAGCGACGACCCTCCAGCGGGCAAGCAATACTCCCGTGATTCTGGGTTTCCGGGTACAGTTGGAACAAAGTCATTCACAATGAACTACGACACCTCACTCTGCGACACGGACGAGACGAGCAACTGTGTCTTTGTAGCAACGAACAGCTTTGTGGACCATACGGCAAATCCGGCCATTGTTCACGATCCCCCAAATGGCATGAATTTATGCAATACTGGAGACCAGCTCGGATGGGTGACGAATGTGATCGGCGTCAATAGTACCCACGGCGTAGGCTTCTTCACCAACATCACCCACGCCAACGGCGCAGAGAGCGCCCACGGCAGTCGTCCCATCATCATGGACGTCTCAAACGATACTCCCGTGTGCACAAACATTGACAATGCCGTTGAATTCTGGACACTCAGCAATCACGCGGCTTACAGCAATGGCGGTGTGATCAATGGCACAGATGGATACATCTACCTCTACGGCACCAACAACACCGACATCTACCTTGCTCGAGTGCTCCTCAATGTGAAGAGCGTCTCATCTCTGTCGGCCTACCAGTACTGGAACGGCGATGCGTTCGTGTCGGATGAGTCGGCAGCCACTCCCGTACTAACGAATACGTATGGCGGATCTCCTTTTTTCAGCACCCATTACAACAGCTATGTCTATCTCAGCGAGGCAGCCTACTTTGCCGGTGTGCTTGCGGCACGTGCAGACCAACCGCAAGGACCCTTCAGCAGTTTCACCAACCTTTTCAATGATCCTGACCGTGGTGGAGTGTATCTGCCATACGCCCTGCCACAGTACGATACCACGGGCCAGACCGTGGCAATTGTTTACTCTGTGGTAGACAACTTTTCTCAGAGAGTACGCACTATAACATGGGGCAATTAGGGGCTAGGGATCGGCGCGCAAATCAAATGTCGGGGGTAAACGAACGCCACCCGTTGATACGATGTTTGGGGGGGGGGGGGGGGGGGGGCCAGTTCTCGAGCAGACTTACTCTCCGATTGAAAACAGCCCAAAGATGATCTGCGCGACTTTATCATCCATGCAAGGGTAGAGTGACGTGTGGCTGATAGGTTCCAATGTTGTCTAAAGGCTGTACCGTTGCTAAACAATCGAAAGCGTACCTTACAACACATTCAAAGGCTTTTTTATAAAATCTCCCTAGCTTGACATAGTGTGTATAGTATGTCTTTTTATCCCTCCGTAAAGGCATAGTGATGCTAAATCATTGGTGATAATGCAAGACTATTGAGGTCTGTTTTTTAATCTTCTTCCAGCTAGCCAATTCGGCTCCCAGAGTTTTACAAAGAAAATGGCCTCGTGAACAAACCATCAGATGACCGGCCGTTTCCTTTGGAATTGCTGCCTTTCCAATTAGATACGGCCATGATGGCTTCTAAGGAAGTAAGCTACAAAGCTTTGGATCGCATTAACGATGACTCTAGGAATCGTTGTAGAGAATTGATCTCGAACGTCTTTAAAAACAGACAGAAGCTTGCTTACAGAATTGGGCGTTTGACTGTGGTTGGACAACAACCAAATTGTTGAACGCTCTGAAAGAAGTTCAGGTAATCAGATTAGGTAGACACGATCTTGAAGTTTGGCATGCATAGTTAATTACGTACTTATCTTGTTTCGATGCTATGCTTATCCATACTGGAGTCATCTTAGACCTGGAACTCTCTTCCTGCCTCGTCAATCAGGGTCTGGGCAGTCCATTCTGGGTTGCTGATGAACGGAGAATGCCCAGAGTCCACTTTAATCAAGTTATCAATCTTATGGGGTCCACTTGCTTTCCCCGAATCAACCAGGTATTGTGCAGCAGTTACTGTGGATGGCTTGTCTCCGGTGCACAGGACGTAAGTTGTTGGGATATAACGCCAAGCAGCAAATGTAGTCGTGCTCCAGAAGGCTCCCAAGCTCTGTGGGCGCAGGTCTTTCGCAAGCTCGGCAACTGCATCGTCCTCTATGTCTTGATAAAACATAGCCTTTGCGTCTTCTGGTCGCACAGTAACGGAATTGGCCTGTTAAATATGGTCAAAAATGGTAGGATGGAGACGGGCGGTCACTTATGGGACGCACATCAAGATCAGTGATCATCTCCGGCACCATGTTGTCTCTAGTGCCTTGAGGGGAGTGCTGGAATCGCTCTGGTACTAGGAAAGCAATGATGTAAACCAATCTCACAACTCCCCCTTTCAGACCTTTGGACTTGCAGGTCTCTTTGTCGAGTCCCTCCAGAGCAGTACCACCAGTCATACCACTAAAGCTGTGCGTGACCACGATCACATGGTGCTCCTGGACAAGATCGGTCACCGTGTTGCGAATTATCTCGACATCTTTCGACCAGTCTGGGAGTGGTGGATTATATCCAGAGGATGGCAGGGCAGGCGCGACGGCCGAGTGGCCCGACTTTTCTAGTTGAGCAATCAGGCGGTTCCAACATTTGGGGCTATGCCACGCGCCGTGAAGAAGCACAAATACTGGGTTGGACATGATAACTGCAATCAACGAGTGGGATGGATAGTGTTCTCAAAATGCGAAATCAACTATGCGCTGCTTACATTAGGCGCCCAGATCCCGTCAGCGCCGAGGCCCGCTCCTTCCGACCCAATTTCAGAGGGTGATTCCACTAGAATCAAGTTGGATAATGCGAGAAGCTCCTGAGACTGTGCCGTAGCCGGCGGGGAAGGCTGAGCAAGGCTGAGCAGACCTGAGGAGAATTGAGCCGAAGCTGAGCCGGGCTTGAGCTGAACTTAGCCACAGCCGCGCTAGGTCACGTGCGCAGAGGGCGAGGCGCGTCTCTCCGCAAAATGATCGGCAACGTTGTAAACGTCGTCACCGCGCCAGCACCCACCCCACATACACCACTACCACCAGGCTACTCGTCTCGGTATCCGATTGCAAATACAAAGCCCCTGCGACAAATGCAATATGGCTGAGACGCGCGAGACGCGCACAACACGGGCCAGAGCGGCGCAAGCAGCGGCCGTGGTCGAAACGCCTCCCCCGAAGTCCAACCCTTCAAAGCGACGGAAGAAAGAATCGGATGTCCTACCGATCGTATCAATACCGGTTGATGGGCCAGAGCCAGCTCAGGAGTCCCTACCGATAAAGCTGGTGGATGGACAGCCTCTTCCGACGCTCAGTCAACCCCAACCGGCCGACCTGCCCGTGGACGAGTACCAGTCTATCATCCAAAGGTATGAGAGAATATATGCCCAGCTATCAGCATCCTGCTAATCTACTGTACACTAGTGGTGTCCTCAATGCATCCCTCAAACGATCGCGAGAAGTTTGGCTCAGTGGCTGCCACTTCAAAAAATACTACACCAAGCCTACAAATGTCAAGAAGTTGAAGGAGCGCACACAACAGGACAAGGATGCACTAGCAAGGGACAAAGTGCTTCTCAAGTCCATGATCAAGATTGGAGACGCCAATTTTACCGTGGATCCCCACATCTTCACGGTCTCAGTCTACACCATCAAGGACATGGCGCCACCAGCTCCGAGATACACTCCGCAGTACGGCTCTACGTTCGCCTACCAGCCACTGCACCCTCCTGCAACACCTCAATACAAACCTTCCCCAAATCAACAGCCTAGGCCAACTCCGATACCACAGAAGCAATCCGTCGCCCCTAGTACACCCACTCCAGCCCCAGGTACTCCTGCGTCGGCAGCCGCTGGAGCACAAGCTGCCCCGGACCCCGTCATCCACATGCTAGCACAGCGAGCAGGGACGGATCCCGAACTGAAGTCGGTCATGAAGATTGTTGCAAAGGGTGAAGCCACACCGCAACAACTCGAATTCTTCCAGAGTCACATCAACGGGTTGACCAAGATTCTCGAAACACAGAAAGCAGCACAGGCAAAGCAAGCAGCAGCAGCCCCTCCCACGCCTGCTCCACCTCCACCACGGCCGACTCAAACTCCACTTCCAGCTCCACAAGCTACCCCAGCACGTCCGAGTCCAGCTACACCAGTGGTACCCACTCCTACACCCGTCCCATCCGCATGCGCACCTCAGACTCCTTACAACGCCTACGGCACTGCCCAATCGAACCCTCACAACAGCCCTTACGGGCCCCCAGCCCAACCTCAGAAACCTGCTTTGCGTCCCATCGTCTTCGAGTTCCACGAGAACAACGCAGACAAGCTATACTTCCCCGAACACAGCATACTCGAGTTCCTCCCAGGCGGCCGCCAGCTACGAGCATCGTTCCTAGTCACCAAAACCCAGGAGCAGCTCGACGCGGCCCAGAAAGGCAGCGCGGAGCCCACGCCGACCCCCAAGCCGACCAAAGCAGCACCGAAAGGAGCTCTTGCGGCCGCTAACGGCGCGAGCCCAGCTACCTCTAACAACTCTGCGAGCGCAGCCAACGATCAAGAGAAGACCAAGAAAGAGGAGCCAAAGGTAGTTCTCTACCAACCCGTCACCGCCCTCGTCGCGGCCAACGACCCCCGCGTGATCGAGTGGTTCGCTCGCGCCGTGCACACGCCTGACGTGGTGGAGAAATACATGAACGAGGTCTTCGATACCGCAAAGCCGGCTGAGGAGACGTATCTAGCGCTCCGGCTGCCCCGCGACGCGGAAGTAGGCGAGCGGGGGCGGGAGCGGAGTGCGACGCCGCAAACGCCAGTGGCGGAGGTACGGCCGGAGCGCAAGAAGATGCCAGTGGGGAGGCCGAGGAAGGTCAGTCTGCCGCAGTGAGTGTGGGATCATGAAAGAGGGAGATCAGGCGTTTCTAGCATTATATGGATAACACGGTTCAAGATATCACGGTAGTGCAATACCAAGTGTGTATTTCAAGATCTTGAATTTTTAAAGACACTTGGCGACAGCTTCTTGCGCTGTGCGAGAGTATGTATGCATATTGTAGAAAGACTCCATCCCCGACCCAGAAATGCCCAAGAAGACGCCAGATATGCGATGCGAAGCGACTGTATCACCAAACCAGAAATCCCCAACAGAAAGGAAATATTTACTCCGACCATGGAGTCCTGTCCATGAAACTCTCACGCCTGCCATGCCATCCCAAGATCACAGACCGAACGGCCGACTATCCTACAAAGACTCCGGCTTCAGCGGCACACGGCCTCTCAGCTCCCGTCGCCAGTGCCTCTTGGTAATCTGCCCGTTGTTGCAAGTCGTGCCCGCCGCGACAGCCTGCCAGACCACATGCCCGTTGTTGCAGAGACCGAACTGCGTGGCCCCGTTGCACACAACTGCGCCGTTCGTAGTGCAATCAGCGCCCTCTCCGCCGCCGCTCGGGGTGGTAGGGACCGGCGCTGCGGCTGCTGAGGTACCGGCTGCGGGCGCTTCGGTACCAGCTGCGGGTGCGGAGGTAGCGGCTGCTGGGACAGAGGGCGAGGCGGTGAGGGTGACGAGGGTCGTGAGGGTGGAAGTGCCTTCGGCTGGGGCCGCGGAGGAGGCGCCGGGTGCGAAGACGCCGCCGGTGTTGCTGGGGGCTTCTGCGGCAGAGGTTGCGGGCATGGAGGTCGCGGCCGCTGATGAGACACCGCCGGCTGCTGAGGAGGCGGCTCCTCCTCCTCCACCACTAACGGCCTTGCCACAGCCTGCGCCAGTTGGCGGGTTGGCGGCGGCGGCCGAGTCGTCGGTCAGGACGTTCTGGCCCGGGTTGGGGAACTTGGTGTTGAAGTTCGCGGGGGTGGTGCACTGAGCCGTAGCGATGTTGGCGACGAACATGTCGGGAAGAGCGTCAAATGCCTTGGTGTCGCTGGCGCCACCGGTGACAGTGACGGGTGCGCAGTTCATGTACAGCTCAGGGCCGCCGCTCAGGCGTGAGAACCAGGTCCAGGCCAGAGTGACCTGGCCATTGGGGATGCTGTCGGGAATCTTGAACGGGAAAGTCTTGGGGCCATCGATACCGGGGCAACCACCTTCCATGGACATGATGACCTTGAATTTCGAGTTCGCGGTGGGGCTCTTGTCGGTCGTGACACTCAGCTGGCAGCTGCCACCTCCATGGACAGCGGAGCCCTTGAAGGACAAAGTCTGTTCCTCGCCAACCTTCATATTGTTCATGGTTGAGACGGTGAAGCCAAGATTGATTTTGCATGGATACTGCGCAGCTGTGATGGGAGCATTGTCAAGCTTGTCGACGCTGAATGGAACAGGGCTTGCCATGATCATGTGGGCGTTGGCGGACGAGGCGAAGAGAAGGGCTGCTACAGCCGTCAATGCAGTTCGTAGAGACATGTTGGAGATCGTGAAAGCGTTGTGGTAAATGATTTGAAGGAATGTGGTCGTTTAAATGCAAAAAGATACTAGACCAGCTAGAAAGAGAAGAAAATGCTCGAAAGCGGGAGTATCTACAGAAAGAATGCGAAAATGCGAGACAAAGCTGAGAGGATGAAGATACTAGAAAGCCAAGGAAAGACAATTATATAGAAATCTCAGGTCACATCGTGAAAGCGCCGATCGTCTCTTCCCCTGAACCTACGCTCCGTTAATTCTGGACAAAGTTTCGAGCCCGTTGAAGGGAAACCAAACAACGGTAAGGATACCGTCCCGCTGTGAATCGTTCTATGGGGTTGAAACGCGGGAGCTAGGATGGAGGCAAACATGGCAGCCAAACAACGCTGATCGGCGACTCTAGGGTGATGCAGGTACATTGACGCGCGAGGATAGTCGTCAATGCCCTCGGTGCGGCCGCTGACTTGACGATGGTAGCCAGCCAGGAGGGTGATGTTTCAAGCTCAGGGGTGGCCGCTAGCTGGTGGCCGCCGATTCGCTGGCCCCGGAAAATCTGGCGGGCCGGGCAGCTTGTTTCGCATTAGCCGCACCATCTTGCTCCACTCACAGCGAGCAGGGGTCGATTGGTGAAGGATGCCCGTCCGTTGTCGCTGCGAGAGACACCGCTATCCACGTCGACGTTGCCCACGGCCAGTTTCAACCTCTCGGGCGCCACCGCGTTTGGTAGGTCACATCCATCGTCGACTGTGCGAAAGTACTGGTCGTCGGGAAGCGCCTGTCTGTTCAGCACCTTGGAAAATGCTCCGCTCAAGGAAAAGACCGGGTCCTACTGGAGACACACCGCTCAGTCGAGTCAGCCTTCTTCGCCTGAATAGTTTGTGGACGACGAGATTCTCAGCCTCAGGCTTGGAGCCTTGGCGCCACAACCAAAATGGCATCCGGGCAGGCTGTCGTCTCATCATGGGGCCGCTTCCTGAAGAAACAACGAAGTGACGATAGTGCGCAACTTCCTGATCATTTCGTTGCTCTTTAGCGCATCATGCGAAATAGAGTATTGTAAGACATCGACTCCATTCGTTCTTTACAGCCCACTTGAGACAGCTTGGGTTACATCGATCGTGGCGCAGGTCGAGGAAACTGAAACGGCGATCGGGTGGTAAAGCTCATTCGTAAAGTCTGCCTCTCTCCAACGTTCGAGTCTTGACTCCGGCCGAAAATGCAATATGGCCCACATCTGCTTCGCCTCGTACATCGCCAACGCGAACTTTGACATCCTTCAACAGCCTGGCTCGTTCCATTGCGTCGAGGACGTTGCCACCAGAAGGTATTTTAACATGAGTGTTTTCATATGTCATGCTGGCCACAAACCCAAACATCTCCGGGGCAATGGTATTCCGTCTCAACAGAAGGGCTGCGGCGCCCGTTGCAAGCATGATGGTCGATGCAGCCAAGAGAAGCGACATCCATGCGAAGCTGCAAACAAAAATCTGCTGGTGGGTAGTGATTGTTGCATTCGTAGTCGCCCCTAAAAAGGGCGCCCCCTTGGTAAATGTAAGCATCACCCCCGGGAAAATGGCCCACCAGTCCGGGAATGAGTGGGTCGTTGCCGACCGATTCTTCGGCAAATACGTGTCTAGGTCGTTGACAGGGAGTGTGTCAGGTCCGTAAAGCGTCAAATTCTGCGGGAGGTTGCCGAAGTATCCAGTAGTACTAACACTCAGCTGATAATATGTGTTGATTATAAGGCTAAGTCGTCGAGAGAAAGTATCGATTGGCACTTTGGATAGGTCCGTAAACACCTCATCATCCTTCAAATACCCAGCTGTGTAGTCGGCTGTTTGTAAGAATGGAAACGCAGTAGAGTTGGACAGGAATCTCTCTGTCGGCGACGATCCGCGGGGTCGATTCTGACCCTTCGCCAAATTCTTAACAAACTCACTGGCTACACTATAGGTATCGAAAGCAGTATACTCTGATGGACGTTTATCTGTGAGAGACCTTCTAATCTTTTTGACACTGCATTGATCCTTGACGCACTCCACTGCGGATTCAACGTGGTGTTGCGTAAGCTCGCAGTTTGCCCTGTTAATGCTGAACGTCGAGTTCTCTGCTTTAGAGACAAATACAGATCCGAAGATCAAGTTTCTCCGGGCGGTTACCGATGCGTTCTTTGATGCTGATGCAGATGAGTTAAAGAAACCGACAAAACCTTCGGCTCGAATTTGCGCAAGGTCATCGTCTTCGGATAAATTGGGGCTGCCGACGGCGTAGAGTGGTAGATCGGTGTCCATAAAGAATGTTGTCCCTTTAAGGGGATTGTAGTCTGAACCGAGATCTCTCTGAATGAGCCCTGATATCAAGCGAGAAAGCTGAACGGGATCCACAGATAGGTCGATAGTATGGAAAGGATTCGGGTAAAGCGGTTGTGTGAACTTGCTACACTGTACGGACAGATATGTAGACTCCATGCTGAAGTTCGCGTTTGCGTTTAGAGGTCGCCCCACAACCGGTAGTCCCATCAGGGAAGAGTAGTCTTCGGCGGCTGCCATCGAAATCGGCGTACTGATCCACCCATCAGCATCAGCGGTCGACTCATTTAGTGAAACCATTGACGGAATCTTGACGTTCCCCCAGGTGTCCTGTGGGCCCAATTTGATTGAATTAGGAGCAAGAAGAGCTGCGGTGTACAAAGCATCCACATCAGCGGCTACTTGGTCTCCAGCGAACCCAGTTTCAAGTCCCCATAGCGTCCCGCCAGGACCAGTGGTCAAGTATCGAATCTTGTGCGACGTATTGTTGGCCTCGCCGGCGGTCCCGAGCAATCGCAACGAGGCCTGACCGCCTAAAGGGGAAAGGGACCAAAGAATAAGTAAGTGAGCCCCCACGACAGTGAGGCGTCTCATCAAGAATTGACTCTCGACGGTCCCCCAGACAGACTGGCTCGCCATCAACAGTTCCAAGGTCTGCAACACTAAGTCAGTATAGCTCTACTCCAACAAAATACATTACTAGGACGTACGCTGAGCTTTGCTCCCTTCTCGGCGAGATATCGAGCAATCATCTTCATACTGCGGCCAATGATTGCAGCGAACAGTATCGGAAAGATGGTAGGACCCTAGTGCAAATTAGCAACGTCACTATGGCAGTTAGTAGCACCTACAAGCTGAGTTGCAAACTCTACTTTGGTACCAAATGAACTTCCTTTTGTGGGCTTCCGATGAAGAGTGATTACGGCAATACCTAACACTGTCGGTGGGTCAGACACGCTTCTTAATGTCTGAGTATTAAAAACACCTACAGATGAAAAATACTGGTAGCAATACCAATAAAAGGTCTACTAAGAGATACAGATAGGAAACCCAATTGCGCTGCTTCAATTGGCTGGCCTTTTTCGGCCAGCTCTCCATTCGAGGGAGATCCTGCCAAGACTTCTCGTCATCGTCTTCGTGGCCAGTCGAAGACCTTGAGGGTGGAAGTGACGCATTTGGATACGAAATTTCTAGAGGTACGGTGCTCAATGTGCGGCTCCGCCAAGTTCTAGCCACGACGTTACCCATTGTTGCGTTTACGGAGGGAAATGTGGATAAGAGTGAGAGGATAACTGCTCGCGAAGAAGAGAACGACAGTTCGCAGCGTTAGTGTTACAGCCAGATTTGGGGCGGCCTGCCTGTAGATAAAAGGCTACAGGAAAAGAGGCACAGCAGCGCCAAAGTGGTTCCTATTTCCATCGTGATAACCGCTGCATCGGGTCGCGACTAGGTAGTACGAGAGTGCGCAGCCAATCGTTAGCGGCGCTGAAACGGTAGGCGCCGAGAGTGTTGTTGGTTATCGAGTTTGGCGTTTGAGCCGCTCCCCGTTTGGGACATGAGGCAGACTCCAGGCAGTTTCTAGAAAAACCGATCATATTTGGGAAGCTTTGAGAAGACGTTGAAGGGTAAGGTTGGGTTGGATGTCAGGGACGTCGCTCGAGAATGAACTAGGCTTCATTGGGACCAGCGCGTAGCCACATTCCCTGAACATCTTCTAATTCGAGCAAAATCGACTGATTGGAAGCTCTATTGATAATCGTTTTTCGAGAAAAGAGTGCGTTGAGCAAGCATTAAATTAAAATGCATATAAGGAACTTCAGAAATTAAAACGGCGGTTGTAGTCAGCCTTTACAATAATATCTACGATGGTCTACATATTTACGATTGTAATATTCCACAATGCGACGCAACGTTAAGAACGAGATGGTCATCTCCGTATTGCCCAATTGCTTGAATTCCTACCTTTATCGCTACTCCATCGACCACGCACTCCACCGGAAAGCTCACGGCCGGGAGTCCTGCTAGGCTTGCTGGTACGGTGAAGACATCATTGATGTATGCGTCAACAGGAGATTGGCCTTCCAGCGATTTCAGGGTAGGCGGAAGCGTGGGCGCAGTAGGACAGATGAGAAGGTCTACTTTCTTGTTCTCCCCATTGGCCGGCTGGTCATCCAAGAGCGGATTCGGTAGAGCGAACACGCGATCGAAATCTTGTTGGACCAATCTTCGGACCTTCTGCGCTTTTATGAAGTAGTTGTCAATGGCATCGGCGCTCAATGTGTATGCGCCAAGAAGAATCCTCCTCTTGACTTCATCACCGAAGCCTTCGCCACGCGTCTTTGCAAACAGGACGCTCTTCGTTTCGGGCGAGGCATCAGACCCAGGCGCTCGGCTGCCGTATCGCACACCATCGTATTTCGCAAGGTTAGAGGAGGCTTCTGCGGGAGCGAGCACATAGTAGGCAGATAGCGCGTGACGCGTGGTTGGGAGCGACACCTGGTGGATGCTATGCCCGTTATCGGCAAGAATTCGAAGCGTCTGCATCCACGCAGCTCGCACCTCGGGTTGTAACTCTGCTATATTGTACTCGATGGGTACACCAATGCGGAGGGGAGGCATTGGCCCAACCAATCCCGGGGGTGGAGAGGGCTTAGATGGTGGCCATTCCAGTGGGCGTTTGGCTAGTACGGAAGCAATGCGAGATCGAGTGGATGGTGGGAGACTAGTGGGGTCTCGAGGATCATGGACATTCAGTGCGTCTAGTCTTATATCAGCAGCTTACCATCATCGCTAACTGACTAGATAGACTCACTGAAAACGGTCTGAGCATCATGTGCGCCTCTGGCAAATATGCCAACCGTATCTAGAGAATTGGCATATGCAATTACGCCCCAACGCGAAATGAGGCCGTACGAAGGCTTGAAGCCTATCGTCCCAGTATATGCTGCGGGGAGCCTTACGCTGCCGCCTGTATCTGTACCCAGAGCCCTATACATATGTGAGCTGGTGGTTTTGCTTTGAGGCGAAGCATTACATACGCCCAACAATTATGCCTTGCAACCGCTACAGCGCTTCCTCCAGAGCTTCCGCCTGCAGACACGCGTCTGTCACTTCGTGTTTCTTGACATACTTCTCCGAATATGGAACGAGTGGAGTGTGATCCCATTCCAAATTCATCCATATTCGTCTTTCCGGCAATGACGCCGCCAGCAGCGCGGAGCTGCTGCACGACAGTCGCATCATAGGGACTCGTGAAGGATTTGAGGATACCAGAAGCGGCGGTGGTAGGAAGGTCGGAGGTACATATGTTGTCCTTGATGGCTATAAGTTTGCCATTGAGTGAGTCTAGGAAACGTTAGAGATGTTATTTTCGAAGTGATGTTGAGCAATGAGTCTACTTACCTTTGTCACCAGTGTCCTCCGCGTCTTGGACCTGTCGCAAAAGCGCAGAAATATCAGGCAGACTTATGAAGGCATTGAGATGCTTCTGTCTGGCGGCGGAAGCTAGAAATCTTTCTGCTTCTCGCAAGAGAGACATAGGTGCGCAGGGAGCGCATTGGGGTGACGGAGAAGGTCGGAGATTCTTAGTCGCCAACTGAAGCGCGTTCCCACTCACGCCGCGTTCCCAGGTCCACCCCACTTCAACCCATGATGTTAAGTCATCTCTGGATACAAGTGTTCCTGAACGATTGCAGAATCCGTAGAATATATCTCAACCGCCCATATGAAGATGGATAAACTCCCCAAATACTCCGAGCTCCCTTTGAAGAAAGACGACCCGTTCAGGTCAGCTTGGGGGCTGTATGTCTTCTCCTCATAATAGACTACGTAGGAGCTGATGGCTGTAGGTATGGTAAAGATGATCAACTAGGCTTCTTGAACCGCCTTACGGACGAGGTGGTACTCGAGGCAGCTAAGGAAATACAGTCTGGCAAGAGGTAGGCGCTGTATCACTTTGTAGTAAAGTATTCTCAGCTACGAGTCTATCATTCATATCATTTTCATTCTCCTTCCTGTTCTCACGGTCTATATCTTTCAATTCTGATTAAATTTTCTCCAAAGAATCTCCCTCAACTGGCCCCTAGACGCTCAGAAAGACATCCCCTTCTTCGGCCGCCAAACCTTCCACAAACACGTCTACGCAAAGCCCCCAAGAACCGTAAACGACGACACATGGTCCTTCAACACCCAAAGCAGCAGTCAATGTGAGTATACTCCCCAAACGACCCAGCACGCCCCCTAAAAGAGCCAGGGGACGGCCTCCGCCACTTCGCGTACCAAAAAGAAGCCCAATTTTACAACGGCGTCACCATGTCTGACATCCACGACGATCCAGCCTCGACCGTCAACGGTATCCAAGGTTCGTCTCACCGCCCTTAACATTTCCTGATCACCCTTTCTTACGCCGACGGCCTGGTCCGACCATGGCATCGTCGGCCGCGGCGTCCTCCTGGACTACCACGCCTGGCGTACCGCCCACAACATCTCATACGACCCCTTCCAAACCGACACGATTCCCCTTGCGCACCTCAAAGCCGTCGCCGAAGCTCAAGGCGTCTCCTTCAAGTTCGGCGACATCCTGATTATACGCTCAGGGTACATGGTCGCGTACAACGCGAAGCCGCGGGCGGAGCTGCAGAGCTTAGCGAAGATTGTGCCACCGACGTTTTCAGGAGTGGAGCAGAGCGAGGAGGTGCTGGAGTGGATTTGGGAGAATTTCGCGGCGGTGGCGGGGGATCAACCGAGTTTTGAGTGCTGGCGTAAGTGCTTTTCCTGTGTTGTGTTGTGCGAGGATCGTGTAGAGCTAATGATTTGGTATGATAGCGTCCCAAACTCACTTCTTACTTCATGAGGTTCTTCTTGCGGGATGGGGGTGTCCGATTGGTGAGATGTTTGACCTGGAGGCATTGGCCGAGCACTGTCAGATGACAGGGAGATATACCTTCTTCGTAACAAGTGAGGTCTGTAATGTGAGTAGATATCTCTCGAATTCTTCTCGTTATGTCCCGCAATCTGGCATGTGAGGCCTTGCTAATATTCCAATAGGTACCAGGCGGGGTGGCTTCTCCGCCGAACATACTAGCGATATTCTAATTAAGCCGTTTTACATGCCTTCAATTATACCAGATCTATCCATGGACTACATACTGACCTCGTTCTCGTCCCTCTCAACCCCATACCTCCTCAACCCCTCCTCCAACCCTTTCACCAACCCCCCAGCCCTCCCCAACTCCGCAAAACTGACCCTCGTATCACACCACTTAACCCACTTCTCCGCCCTCGCTCCCTCTGGCGCATCCAGCAACCCCATTGCCACATCTACAATACTCGGCCTCTCATCTCCATCCCAAAACACCGTACACCCACACACGCTACAAAACGTACGCACGCAGTGGTCCGCACTGCGGTATGCCGTCTGGGTGCCGAAGTATCTCGTAAACGGGCTACCATCGGACAGCGAGATGTTGGCGGCTGGGACAAAAGCCCACCACGTGATTTCGAAGCCGGAGCTGCGGCGGCACGAGGTGCATGCGCATGTACCAGACAGATACTGCGTCGGCGTGGGTAGCCACCACGGGGTATTAGTGGGGTTTGCAGGTGATGTGGAGGAGTGATAGGGGACGAGGAGATCCGGAAAGGGGGAGGTAGCAGCGCAGGAGACGGTATTAGGTCGGGAGATGTAAAATGACACGCCATTGCAGTGGCAGTGGGCGCGGAGCTTCTCGGTTGAGGAAGGTGGGAGATTGGGCTCTGGATTCTTCCAGCCCAGAGGAATTTCGGGGCTGCTGAGGGCCTCCTTGGCCCAGCGTTTCAGTGGAGTGAAGTCGATTGACGGGATGAGGTCGCTCGCGCTACCGTCCTTCGTATCTGAAATCCACATGTGTCCTTTGAACTTGACCACGCCATCGGTTCGGTCAAGACTGCCGGTTGAGACGGAAAGGTGGCCGTTGGAGTTGTACTTGAGGTATAAGTGCGTGCCGCATGTTGGGCAAAAGTAGCGCGTTAGAATATCGGAAGATGCGTACGCGGTCAATGAGTCTAGGTCTGGTTCAGGGTCCCCTGTTTTGAGGGGAATGTCGACGTAAGTGGTGCACAGGGCGCCAGAGATGCGGCGGGATATGTTGCAGTGACAGAGATCCGTAGGTAGGGGAAGTAGTTCATCTGGCACGGAGAAAGAGAAGATGGAGAGCCCGCAGTTGCAGGAAGACGTGATACTAGTCATTGTGACATTGGACATTGCGGAATAGAGATGGGAAAGATATTGATTGTCATCGCCGCCGAGATGCTCACCGCACTGACCTTATTCGATATTCCAGCGTCATACCGATGCCATAAGAATGCCTTCATGGCGTTTCACGAGCGTTATCTACCTACCCCGCGTTAACGATTGTGGTGGAGTCAGGGGTTGGACGCCATGCAGCGGGCCGCAACCTCGAAGGGTCCAAGGGGGTTTCTCGGGACATCTACTGTTCACGCGTCTTATTCTTGAAGAAGCTCCCGTACGTGTACGCATGTATGCCGCTGTTTGAGGGAGCCTAGTATGTAAGAGCAAACATAGCGCAGAAACCTCTCAAAGTGCTCCACACCACTTCGCCCAAATTCGGGCAAAACAGAGTGCCGCAAACAGCAAGACGATAGCATAAACAGCGCAGTCACAGAACCGACTTCCCGAGTGACCTTGCCGCTCCACGCGCACAAAGCCCGCAACCAGTCACCCCTCGGTATGACATGCATCCATGCGTAGCCCCGCGACACAGGACGCACCAAAAACGTGCTCAGCATAACGTTGACGCGCTGATTGGGCTGTGATGGTCGTGTCGAAGCCTGGAAAGAGTGGCATGGCCCTGTTTAGAGAAGGCCAAGCAATGGATTTTCCAAGGATGGCGAGGGGCGAGTGGCAAAAGAAGTGGATGCCCAAGCCCTAGCCGCCGCACATCTCGCTCAATCTATCTCACTCGGCCTGTGCGTTGGAGGGGCAATATAAAGACCCAGTACCCCGCCTCTCTGCCTCGAACAACAAGCAACAGTGAACACATTCTCTTTACTACTACTACAAACATCAACGCACACACACTCCACCAACCTCTCTCTTTCAACCAGACCACCCGATTACTCGCAAACATGACAGGCCACGGATGCTCCTGCGGCGACAAGTGCGGATGCGGAGAAAGCTGCACCTGCGGCGTAAGCCTATCCATCTGACCGCGCCCCCATGTATACAATCACTGACATCTTGAACAGAAATAAACCCCTTCACCACGCGCCAACCTCCACTCGCTGTACCTCTCCTTGCCTAGCAGAACCCTTCTCCCGGCCCGCCTCTGAAAACGACAACTCGACGGGCCATGTTCCTCTCCCTCTTGCACCTCGGCTTCACTCCTTTCACGACTCGAGCGTGCCGCTTTCAATATACCCAGACGAGAAAAACATGTCTTTTTGATGCTAGCACACAACTAGGAGGATACACTCGACGGCGTCAGCAAACTAGATTTGGCTCAATAAAATCCACTTGACCAAACCCCTTGTTCCACCTCTTGCCTTGACCACGTGCTTTGACGTGACATGAACCTCAATAAGACTCAACGCGTAACACCATTCCAGCCTTGACAGACTGCAGTCTATTTCACAATCACGCAAGAATCGTCAGTCTCACGCTCGAAAATCGCAGAATGATACAGTTACTGAAATACCCTTTTCAAGAGGCCGTTTTGATTTGAACAAACCGAAACTCCCTCCGCATGGATGAATGACCGTACAGGCTCTGTGGAGTCAACTATCCACCCTATTGCTGACAAGCACCCCTAACGCCCTTCCCTCCAACCCGAGCCGCTTTGTCTTTCATGACCGGCGAACGCTCTGTGGGCTCAATGCTATCCAACCTCTTTGTTAGCTGCAATCCCATAGAAGCCCACTGGTAGTCTCGAGACTTACGCCGCAAGTGCTGCAGCTGCAAGTATTGCAGTCGCCTTTGCAAGAGCAGGTGGAACAATCACTACAGCGCTCGATTAGCCAATGCGGAGGATGACACAAAAGACCCTTCAGCTGGGTTCAGGTCTTCTTACCACGGAGACATGATGATAGCACTGATATTTAGCGTCTGACGTAGTAGTGGTTGCAATCGAGTGATATATAGTTACTGGGTTGATATCTTTAACAACTTATACCTCTCAGCACAAAGAAAGCCGGAGGGGGAGCCCACCCACTCCTTTATACATCCTCGCCTCCCTCCCCCAACAACGGCACGACCCCCTCACGTACGATATGCAAGCACAACGCCGGAAAACCCCGCCAACCCAGCGTGCCCCCGAGCCAATGTGTCATGGCCGCTGCGATAGCAAATTCCGCAGCCGCGGTTCTGCAGGCCGCGCGGTGGGGTTCTGTGCAACCGCCAAGCGGGGCGCTCGACGACTCAACATGACGAGAAGCACGAGCATGCACCAACGCCACACACACTGCGTCGTGCAGGATGCGGAGCCGGCACGACGCCTTTGGATCCTATACGCTGGCGGGGGCTGGTGATGAGCGCGTCGAAGGCGCTGCAGGTAGAGTAGGGATAGGGGTGTGCAAATAAGGAACATGGCTTTCTTTTACGGTCTGCTACACAGGAATGGGTAGTGGGAGGAAGAGTAGGAGAAAACTGGGCCTACTAGGGAGAATACTAGTGACGGAAGGAAGCGCTAAATCATACATTAGCTGGATTATAGAAGCTACTGCTTTATGTCGAATGCCAACCGCTCCCCAACGTCCTACACATGCAACAACGGAAAAAACCCGCCTGCCGAAAGGTTCCGCCAACAATGGTGATACAGCATTGATAGAGAGAGAGTCCGTCAAATGAGCGCTCGCAGCATGCAACGCACAAACCCCGTATACACACCACATGCCCGAGGGCTACCCTAGAGTCATTCGGATGTCATCATTCAGACCCCATTCGTTCTCTCGATCCTGGTTCAGAGGCGAGTGCACGTCTTCTTCCTCGTTCAGCTCCAGGCTGCTCGAGCTCGCCATCGTCGAGCTCTTATCGCTAGGAGGTTTCCCGGGAGGTTTCCCTTCGTCATGGCTCTTTTTGAACCAACGCCGTTTGCGGGATTTGCTGCTTGCCGTTTCGATGTCCTTACCACCTGCCGGTGTTGGCTCGCTCAATTGGCTTGATTCGACGTCTGGAAGAGCTACGTCTCCAGCTGGGTTGACCTTGGGCGTTGGCGAGGGTGTTATCTCAGTGGATGGGGTGACCTCTACCAGTTCTGCGTCTCTGCACCACTTCCTGCGTCGCGTGTATCGGCCCCAACCGTCTAGACCCCGCCGTCCGTCTCGCCACTAACACGTGAATTAGCATCTTTTGGGGCGTAGCTGGATTTGGATTGGTGGCCTCACTTTATTATCATAGTAAATCCATCCAGCCGCTTCCTCCTTGGCAGCTCTTTTGCTCTCATCGTCACTTGAGTCATCATTGTAACCGTCGATTCGCCATTCGCTTTCTTCCGCCCAACGCCATCTCGCATGTCCTCCTTCGACGTCAGGTAGATCGAAGGAGTCCTTCGATGGGGCCGGATTGAGGTGCTCATCTGTCCAAGAGGCTCGTTCGTAAGCGAGCATAGAAGCGGTCCATCCAATCCCAAGCCATCTCCGTTGGTTTTCGAAGAGTGTGAAAGTGAATCGAATCCCTGGAGAGTCTGGTCGTCGCTTTGCAACTAGAGACGCCGCGATCTCCTGTGCCGTCTTGGTTCTTTTCGGCAACGCAGGAGCCCCGTCGCTATTCTTCGGCACCGGTTCCCCGAAATCCAGGCCGGTGATTGTTGTACAGACTCTCCTAACGGTTTTCGATCGCCATAGTATCGTCCGTGAGACCCTTGCGGGCCTCGAATGCCAACTGAGGACTAATGTACCAAAAGTAACAATGACTCTCTTAGTAGTGATGATATACAGCGGTGGTAAGGTTAGGATGATCCAAACGGGTGTGACGAATGATATTCGGATGAACAAAGTTGTAAGGGCGGGTCTCGTGCTTGCCGAGGTGGCAGTTCTCTGCGTGGAGAGGAAGTCGGTCAAGCGTAGCATTGGGTCTAGGAGTATGTTACACCGCGACGTGAGCAGCTTGAGGGTGTCCACAATCTCGTCTAGGCTCTTGTGATGTCGCGTGCTTCCTTCTGACTCGGCTCGTTTGTGTCCCTTCTGCCCTTTCTCTCCCATCCAACCAGTGGATGACAATGGGGAATACCGCCGCGCATACATGCCAAATATGAGGCCGAACACCACCACCAAGGGTCCTGTCCAGCGTATAACAGCATCCCCGTATATAGTGATGGCCCAGAATGCTGCGACGAGCAGGAAGCTTTCCCATGGATCCCCCGTTGTCCAGGTGAGGAGGCCCACGACTTTGTTGAGAGGGACGAGGAAAGGATGCGAGTAGGCTAGTACGCGGGTGATTTGTGGAGGTGTCGCGACCAGCAGCGGCGACTTTTGGTGTACTAGAATGGTAGATCGGAGCTTTGCGTGAGGCGTAGACTGTCCCAGAGTCGTTGGCGCGAAGGCAGCGAAGGTGGGCGGATTAGGATCCCCGTTGGGCTGGGGAGAGGCACCTCCATCTTCGGCTGGGTGGGATGGAGTGGACATATGATCTAACCAGGGAGTGTCTGCGAGGTGTTAGTGGACTGAGCTCTGCGCGCACCCCTCGCTGTCTTCTTACCAAATGCTGCCATGCAGTCTACGCTTTACTGCGTCATCGCCAGCGCCTGCCGTGAGAGGCGAAGAGGCGCAGCCGCGGAGAGATGGGACGGGATGCGTGGAAAGACAGCAGATACTTGTCCGAACATGTGTTTGCTTTCTCCGGGCGAGCGATAGAAGAAATACTGAAGCGTTGGCTGCGTCGGCGTCATGATAGGCCCCCACGAGGTTCAAGCCATCGCGGTCCCATGTGAAAGAAGGCTAGTCACGTGCCAGAGCTTGCGAGTACGCCACCAACACTATTCTCACATCAGACTCTCGCTGATGGAAACAACACATGCCAATCCCTTCATTTGGATGACCAGGACTTCGGCTTGTTGTTTGGAAATTCCAGGTTTCGGTCTTCAGTGCCTTGTCATAGACATCTGTACACTTTCCTGCTACTATTCATGGGACTACACCGTACTACTAGAAATCGTGGCCGGTGAATACACTTCTGATCTGCGTACACCCTGCTAATGCTTTCCGGGTAGCCTCGCGAGTTACTCGTTGTCCAAAATGCCAAACTTCTTCCTTACTCGGAAATCTAGTGATACTACGAGGCTCCTCATGCAGCGGTGAACCGCCTTGTAGTGGGTCCGGTTCCATCGCGGAGCACTTGCAATGCTAGTTTGATAGAAAGCAAGAAGTAGGCCGCTCAAGCGTCAACAACCGATCCGGCGAGTCATACAAACGGGAGGAAAAGCGAAGAGTGGTGAAGGATCGGCAATTCAGAGGAAGTGATTCGGCCTATGCCCTGCAGTTGACCCCGTCACGATCCCCACATCATCAATAGCCTGGAATCCTTCAAATACTGAACCCCTCCCCGCAGCTCGGGATATCAAGGACCGCGCAGAATTACCACCCTTCTTGATCTTCTTCTCATATCCTCCTTTGACTACTCTCCTTCGACTAATCCCCCAATCAAATTTTCAAAATGGCTGAAGTCGACGGTGACTCCAAAATGCGGGCCCCTGCATACGTAGATGATGTTGAAGTCGGGAAAGAGGTAACACACCGTTCATACAGCTTTCTACTTGAATGCCTAGTAATCTCACGACCACAGAACTCTGAGGAACCTCCGACAGAATTAGATCCTGCAGTTAGGAAGGCCCTGGTCTGGAAACAAGACTTGAGGATTGTTCCACTTTGTGCCGCTATCTATCTACTATGCTACCTTGATCGGTCCAACATTGGGTAAATGGCGCTTCGAAAGACCGATGTGTAAACCTGGCTGATCAATATGGTTTTCAAGAAATGCAAAAGTCCTCAATGCGGCCACCAAAGATGACCTACTCTCGCAGACGAAAATGAGCAATTTTCAGTACACCATTGCCTTGATGGTGTTTCTCATCGCATATGCGTAAGTGCGCTTGTGCCAGCTTTCTAATTGTAGCATAGTCCATCACTGACCGATGCTTTGGCAGCCTCTTCGAAGTCCCCTCGAACATCCTCTTGAAGAGGCTCTCCCCTTCTAAGTGGATCGCGTTTCTGATGCTATCATGGGGAGCTGTCACTATGGGGCTCGGAGGAGCCCATTCCTACGGCGCTGTAACTGCAATCAGATTCCTGCTTGGTGTATTTGAAGGTGAGAATGACCATTTGATTCCAACTATGAGGCCATAAGTTTGTGTACAATCATTGCGCACTGCTTGGGGCATTCCCACAGAATTCCTGAGCTCTATCGCGATATCAAGTTCTAAGCGGCGGGACTGGAGCTGCATCTTGACCGGCCGGATTCATGGCACCAGGGTGCTTCCGACAGTGGTGTTTGACTTCAAAAGCGGCACCCAGGCATCGCTATGCCTGCGTACTTTAAATTACAACCAGTACTGTACCGTCCGCTAACCACCGCCCAGCTGGCCTCTTCCCCGGCCTAGTCTACTACCTCACATTCTGGTACCGCACCGACGAGCGCTCCATCCGTGTCGCCGCCATCCTCGCCTCCGCGACCCTCGCCGGCGCCTTCGGAGGAGCAATCGCCTACGGCGTCGGCCACATGAACGGCACCTCCAAGCTCTCCGCCTGGCGCTGGCTCTTCATCCTCGAAGGCATCCCCAGCTGCCTCTCCTCCATCTTCGTCTTCTTCTTCCTCCCCGACTACCCCGAAACCGCCCAATGGCTGACCCCCTCGGAGCGCGCCAACGCCATCTCGCGCCTCCGCCTCGAAGGCTCCAAAGGCTCCGCCCGGACCACCTGGAAAGAAGCCAGGGAAACCCTCACCGACTGGCGGCTGTACGCGCACTACGCCATCTACTTCGGCATCTCGACCCCCTTTAGCAGCCTCTCCCTCTTCACGCCCTCCATCACCTCCGGCCTGAACTACAAGGGCCTGCAAGCCCAGCTCATGACCGTGCCGCCCTACGCCGTCGCCTACGTCGTCACGCTGCTCGTCAGCTGGTCCGCCGACCACTTCAACGCGCGCGCCCTGCACTCCGCGCTCTTCGCGACCATCGGCGCGGCGGGATTTCTCGCGTCCGCCGTACTACCCCCGGACGCGTACACGCAGCGCTACGGGTGCCTCATTGTCGCGGCGTCGGGCGCCTTCTCGTGCATCCCGCCGCTGCTGGGTTGGCTGTCTTCGAACCTGCATAGCACGGGTGCTGCAGGACTTGCCATTGCACTGAACATCTCGTTCGGCGCGCCTGGGCAGATTGCGGGCGTGTGGATCTACAAGGCTAATGAGAAGGAGAAAGGGTATCCGACAGGCCACTGGACGAATGCCGGACTGCTGTTCTTCGTTGCCGCGGGCTGTGTGGGGTTGTGGGGGTATTATCGCGCGCTGAACCGGCGGAGCTTGAGGGAGGAGGGAAGGGCGAAGTGGGCGTTGTGAGATGGAGTGTGGAGTTTATAAAGATTTATTAACTGCGGTAGCGTAAGCCTATGATGATGAAGTTACACGTACCTGCTGCAGACATTCGCATTCGAGATACCTGCCAAGTCTAAAACCGGGCCCCATGAGATAAATGCAGCGATTTCCTCTTCGAAGCCCCGCATAAAGCGAGTGCATTCAATGAGAAAAGGGCCCACTGCCGAAGCAAGAAGGCGAGAGTGCACATTCGCATAGCGATCGAGGCTAATGCAAGCATTCAGAAGCCAGTAGCCAGAAGGCTTCATCGTTCATGAATGTAGAAACCTAAATTGAGTGTCACGAGGTCAGCTAGCAACGCCATCCTGGCAGCGAAGAATGCACGTCAGTGGAGTCCTAGAAAAGGAGAAAAGAGGAGGAGGCGTAAAGAAGCCATGAAAAAAGTCCTAGTATACATATTAAAGTAAAGGGAGAGGAAAAGAAGGAGACAAGTATCCGGGAAGGGATCTTAGGGTATTGGTAAGTGTTCATTAAGCAACGCCATATCCGGTCGTGGAGGTGATCGCATGGACTAGACCGCACGACAGTGCATTAGAGTCCAGTACTCACGCACACTATAGTGTGTGCCCTCCTTCATAATAAACATCCGTGAAAGCTATAGCCGTTCGTGGGAGAGACGAACGCATAGACTAGCCTGCACAAGAGTGCGGCAGTCCAGGACTCGTGTACACTTTCGTGTGTAGCCTCCTTCGCGAGCAGCATCCATAAAATTCTAGCTTGACCGCCAATAAGTCGGTAATAGTACAGACGCCGTCATGGTCCTAAAAGACACTGGTCACGTGGCAGATTATCTGCTAAAATCCACCTGACACGTAGGACCGAACTCACCTCGTCTTCTCGTCAAAAGTATACAGTCTCGGGCACGGGAACGGATCAGCGATTACGACCGCGGGGTGGGCCTTGACGTCCGCGACTCGAGCCTTTCTTAGTAGTCGTAGGTCCTTTACTCCGATTTAGCTTATTTTGGTTTTCTTGGTTCTGATTACCCTGAATCTGATACCCTGAAGTTTGATGTCCTTGATCCTGGCGACCTTGAGCCGGGTAGTCGTGTCTCGGAGATACTCCAGAGAAGTATTCCTCGTAAATCGACTTCAAGTGAGCGCGCTGGCCCAAGTAGATGGAGTATTTGCCTGCGAACACGACCTCCAGAATGCTTCCAAATCTCGAACGGTTGCTTTGCAACTCTGCCATGCGTTTTTGCAACTTGTCATGAGCCTGGGCAAACAGACGGAATATCAACTTGACGTTCTTAGATCCGCCAGAGATGTCGTTTGTGGGCCGATTGGGATCAATGATAGTGATGTTGTCGGGCTTCGATTGTCTTCCGTCAACGTTGTACGCTCCCTAGAAGCTGTTAGTTTTACCAGGTCCGGGAATTCGGGTGAACTTGCCTTCTTCAGATACATGGGCGGATTCATCGAGATAACTGTGGTTGCGAGGTTGAACTTTTTTCCGTACAACTCTAGGAACTCCATAAAGAGCTGACCGAGGTGTTCTTCCGGTACCATGTTCTTGCTTTGTACGCCTGGAACCACGTAAAGCATGTGCACAACCAGACAAATAACGGAGAACCCTCCAAGACCACCATCTCGTACTTCATTCAAGCCACGCATGAGGAGGAACTGCTTGACAAGAGTGACGAGAGCAGGCATGATAGGAAATTCCCTCTTCCATTGCTCGAAACAGTCTTGGGTCATGAGGCCGTCGAGCTTTTCGAACGAGATGTCGACCTTGATGCCGGTCTCTTGGTCAACGAATTTGATGATAGGGACTTTGGCTTTCGCAATGACCTCGCAGCTAGTCGCTAGCCCTGCATTGAGTAGATCATTTCTAATCCTGTAAAGGAGCTTGCCGGCTTTTGGGTCAATTCGGGCTCGTCCGCCATCTAGATGGTCTCTAGAGATATACACAAGATCCATATCAGCAGTAGGTAGGTAGAGCCCTGCAGCGTACGATCCAAAGCAATGCAAGTCCCCTTCCGCCAGGTGGCGCGAGTTCACGAGGCACGATCGTACGCGCTCGTAGAGGTCATTGCGAATCGTTCTCTCGAAATCATGAGGCTTGACGAACTGGTGAAAATCATAAATTTCTTTCGAAAGCCTAGTAGTTTCCATTAGCTCAAAGATTTCATGACGTGACTTGTTGAGGCTTACCAATGACCCATATCCTCTGTATGGGAGTGATCCACGACAGTCCAGGGAGCGGTGGCTTCGGGCGGCGTAGTGGGTGTCCACTCTGGAATGACATCCCCGAGTTCATAGTAGTCACGCTTACGCTTCATTGACCTCTGCTCTTGCGCAGGTGCGGAACGCGAGCCTTGCGGTTTTTGTAAGTCTTGGGGCAGAAATCTTGCTTGAGTGTTCGACAGAGTCGGCTGCTCATGGCGTGAAGAACTGGGCACTTGGGATGCCAATTGATTCAGTGACCCGACAACGG
This sequence comes from Lophium mytilinum, assembly GCA_010093605.1. Taxonomy (NCBI): domain Eukaryota; kingdom Fungi; phylum Ascomycota; class Dothideomycetes; order Mytilinidiales; family Mytilinidiaceae; genus Lophium; species Lophium mytilinum. Next base: position 886,472 of record MU004182.1, on the reverse strand, counting down.
GCGGGGGAGGTGGTGGTGGAAACGAGGATGGAGGTGGTGGCGGAGGCGGAGGCGAAGATGGAGGCGGGGGTATCGACTTACTCTGCAACGACGGTGGTGGGCCTAAAGAACGAGCATTGACGGGCTCGGTAGCAGATCCTGGGGCATTCGGAGGGTAAGTAGAGAGTAGGTGATTGCGGTGGCTGAAGCTAGAGGGCCCTGTTGGGATGGCCCGAGGGGCTGGCTCAGCATCATCCAACGAGATGAAGTCATCGTTATCAGCAACGGCGTTAGTTTCTGCAGCTGCTTCGGCTGCAGAGATCTTGGATTTCCGAATCAACTGGACGATGTCCTTCCTCTTTCTCTTGCTAATGTCTTCGCCTGGCACAACCGTGTAAGGGTCCGGGTTAGACCACTTGGGCACAGAGTTGCCCTCGTCTTGTTCTTTCGCCGCCAGGCGGCTCCGCTTGTAGGCAGGGCCATCACCTTCTTCGGAGGCTGACTGAGCGCTATGCCCGTGCTCTTCATCCTCGCTCTCAGAAAAGTTCCCCAAAGTGAGGAACTTAGTGGATCCCTCATTCATGCCGAGCATTTGTTCAGGTGTGCTTCCTCGAGGCTGGAATAGCGCTCGCTCATGCGGAGCCACGTTGTACTTTCCACCGTGTCCTTTCCACCTGGTGTTCACGCGATCAAGATTCTTAGCCTGGCGCCTTCGCTGAGGTCTCTCACTGTCGTTGTTCATCGGGTAGCTTTGAACCGGAGCTTGGCCAGAGCGGAAGGTGAAATCATCACGCTGGTCGCGACGAGGACCACCACCATAAGAGTCGTCGGGGGGAGGGTAGTAGTGGTCGCGCGAGCCCTCGCTAGGCCTATAGCTATAGGTGTCGTCGGGCCTGTACGAGTTGGCGTCCCCAAAGCGGTACATGTCGGAGTCCTGGCGGGGACGGTCATCTTCACGACCGCGGTCGCGACGCGGTCTCCGCGCGCTCGGGCGATATTTATCAGACATGGCGAGGGAGACGCGATGAAGAACAAGACGTCGGTTCGAGGCAAGGTCGTCGGTTATAAACTGCTGGTGCGATGGCTTGCGACAGCTTGCGATGGCTTGCGACGACACAACGTAGCGGTGCTCGGCGCGTGATCTAGCAGGAAGAGTGCATGGCAGAGCGGTGGCACAAGAACGACAACGCGTACGAACGAGAGCGCGAGCGGAAGTGTGTCGGGGCCCGGTGGTTGGTGGTGGAGTAGGAGAGGACGTGACCGCGACGTTGGAGGAAGCCGCGATAAAAACTTCGAGTGCCGATCGGCCTTGGCAAAATGCACCGTGCACACCACGTCACCCCATCCGGTGAGCACCTCACGGCTACATCGCATCATGAGTCTGTACAACTGCAGTTGTGTTGTCTACTATCTCAAAGCTACCTGTTCAATCTCGATCTCAAGCAGTCGATTATCTGGTGCCGAAGCTGCTCTTTCTCACTGTCTAGGCCGTGGAGTCATTGTCTATCCCAACTCGGCATCTCTTATCATCGCACAGTACATCGGCAGTCAATCTTATCCTCTTCACTACCCTGAGACTCTCTAAATTTTCGCCCAAGTTGCTAGACTACTAGAAGAAAGAACATTCCAAATTTCCCTCTTACAGAATATCCACACGGAAGTTAGAGGGCATGAAGTCCTGTGGGCCCTTCTCTCTAGCCCTTCTATTGAAAGCTCCTCAGCAAGAGTGTAGCCCTCCTTGTGCCGCACGCAGACGTACGACGAAGCTCGCATCGTATTGGCATATCATGTGCCCCTTACCACCGTCATCTGCTTTTAGAGCACAGTCCGTCAATAGCCTTTGTGATCTGCTTTCAATAATCCCTTCGTCCATAGACAGCGAATCAAGCCCTAGACCGCCCGCCGAGGAACGGAGAAGTCACCCCAGACCTCCAATTTGTGACACTCAAGCTTTGGACACAGGACATCGCGAGGCCGTCATCTTTGCCATTGGTTGGCATGGACTATTGTGGGGAATAGAAATTGGATTGAGCAAGTACTACGAGGTACACAGTACTAGGCGGACTCGAATCTCTCATTTAATATAAAGCAATCAAAGCTAGGTCATGCTGTTAGCCTCAAGAGCACCCTCTCTTCACACCTAACTCATTTTTCGAGCTTCATACGCCGCTCCCTCGCATCAGACACAAGCGCCCCTAAAACTTCATCAAGGCCGTCTTGCTCTCGTCGCCCAATTGCCAACACCATGAAGCGTACCTTGCTCTCTTCCCTCCTCCTCTTCCTCCTACCAACAACCATCGCCAACAGTCCCCATAGCGCAGACCCCACCTTCACCCTCCACAACATCACCTACAACATCACCGAAATCTACAGATCCCCCTCTTTCTTCGCCATCCACGACGCCACCGTCTCCTACCACCTCACCAACTCCGCCCTCAGCTACACCACCCAATGCAGCGCCCACAGCAGCCACATATACGGCTACTTCTACGGCGGCTTCTTCAATGACTTCTTCCCATGCGACCCGCCGCCCTCTGGCGTCGGCGCGGGGGCGGTTGCGAATTTCACGTTTAATGCGGCGGACTATTCTTTTGGCGTGAACCAGACGTGGAACTTAGATGGGTGAGGGTGTTCTTGATTCTGTTTCAGAGGGCAGAGAGCTGACGTACGGGAACAGGGTCAATTATATTGGTATGGGGAGTGGGCTGTCCCATCTCGATTGCAGGCACGAGTATTGGACGAACGATCACTGGACTGAGGGGCAGGATTATAGCACTAACCTTTGGTGGTGTGTGAGCCATGTCGATGTGGAGATTACGGTGACGGTTTCGAGGGTGGAGGTGTGATGTCTTTTGGTGAAAAAACACGACGACGCTAGTAGTGTGTTGGTCCCTATTGATTGATAAAGTTTAGTCCGTCTTCATGAACGGTGCCCCGTTGCTTATGCACGCATTGGTGAGTTGACATTAAGACAAAACATGGATGTAGACGCAATGCGGCAGCACAGACGTGGAGAAGCATGCCTTCCTTTCATTTGAACTTTATTGTTATTGATAAGCTGTCCTTCTAGCCAGCATTTTGAGGTATCCAATACCGAAATCCTATCCACTGCGCCTTGTTCCCATCTTAAACAGTCATAGATCTTCTTCGTGGTCATAATGATCACGATCTTGCACTCCGCACCCACCCTACAACACCCACCGCAAAACCTACAAGACTCCCCAGCCTCTCCCTTTCCCGCTTAGCCTCCGCCTGCCATTCTCGCACTGCCGCCACAAGTGTCGCGTCTCGTACTATGGTATCTCCATGCAATCGGAGGAACACAGCCATCCAAGCTTGCACAAGCTCGTAATCCCGCCGTTCGCGGAGGCGAGAGGTCAACGCCTGCATGAAGGTGAGAAGTTCAGTGTAAGGCGGCGTGGCGTCGAGCGTGCGAATCGCGATATCAGCAGCTGACGGAGACAGAGCGGAAAGGTGGGTGATGAGAGGGGTTGAAATGCCTGTAGTGGCAGCATCTTGGAGGAGAGAAGTGAAGTCGTTCGTCGAGGAGTTGCCACGCGATAGTTTCGCCGGCATGATACGAGATGCCTCTGCGGATGCTGGTACAACCGCAGTCGACGAATCTATTCCCGTGATGTGAGGGTCTTGATTGAGAGCGGGAAGGAAGAAAGGAGCTTTCTCAGGAGCTTTGGGGGCTTCCTTGGGTTTGTTGCGGGCGCGAATAACGTCCAGGTAAAGGAGATTCTGCCAGCGTGATTTTGGAACTAAGCTGAGGGTCGTGATGCGATCACTAAGCTGATCAATGGATGGAAGGGCCGATTCATCATCGCTGCCGTCTTCTGCTGTCTCGTCTTCCTCAACAGCAGCTTCAAGCATGCCTTCGCCACCCTCGCCCGACGCTGTGGGAGCGTCGATGGATGCAATCTCATTTTCTGAGATATGCCGGGTAGGTACGTGGGTGAAGAGCGTCCGGTTGGTCCAGATGTGAACACCGACACTATCCTCTTGGGTTGTCGCGAGGTATTCGCCGGTGTTCGAGAAGGCGAGTGCCGTACATGGACTGTGAAGCTTCATTGCTTCGATCATATGGCCTGTTGGAAGGTCCCATACGCGTATGATGGAATCGGTGGAGGCAGAAATGACCCAACGGCCATCGTTGGAGAAGGTGAAATCGACAGGTCGTACCTGTGTGTGAGTGGTGGATGTCCAGAGCTCTCGGACTAGTTTTCTAGTCTCAATATCGACCACACGGATGGAGCCATCGTCGCAACTTAGCGCAATGAGATCGCTTGGCCTATGATATCGCATACTGATGATGCTGGTCATTGGGTACCAATCAATCTCATGTAGGAGAAGGCCAGACTTGAAGTCCCAGAACTAGAAAGGTGTTAGCTGTTGTAGACGCGTTATAGCAACACAACCTACTTTGACTTTCCCGTCTGCACCGCAGCTAATGGCGATTCGGTTCAGACTGTCGACGACGATGCCAGTAACTGCTTTCGTGTGCTTCCCTTGTCCTCTAGCGAATTTTTTTGGACCGGATTCCATAGGAAACAAGCTGTCCTCGGCCTCTAATTGTTCCATTCTGAGCCTTTTTGCTTGGATAGGAGTCAATCGCGCAGGAAACCTTTGTCTGTGAATGCCAGACTGAAGATTGAACATATCAATCCCGCCAGCCGCAGACCCAATGAGCGCAAATGTGCCACATGGCGAGACAGCAACACTCTGTTGTCAAATTAGCCTCTTGGTTAAAAACCAACTGTATTGCCAACGGGAAAAACATACCGTGACCTCCGCGCCATCTCCGGTCTCGAAAGCCCATCGCCCAGCGCGTTTTCGGCCCCAAAACCATGTCCTCGCAGTTTTATCGCCCTCATGGCCGGTCACTACGCTTTCCCAGCCAGTATTCCCGGCTTCAGGTCCCTTTGTGCCTTTTCTGTTTTTGCCTGCATTGTCCCAAATCTTACTACTGTCCGGAACAGCACCCATGCCACCATCTCGATTGAGAGAACAGGCCAAACATGTTATACGTGGAGCTTTGAGATCTTCTAAAGTGGTACGTGGGTCTAGGCTTCTCAGGCCACTTCCTAATATGCCCATCTTTTTCGCTTTCGACTTGATGTTTCCCTGGCTTAGTTCAGTGCTCTGTCCGTCTCGTCGCAGACTCCAGCCCCACAGACTCCGATCTCTACTAGCGCTCAGCAACCACTTTCCGCCAGCATCTGTACCATCCGCATCGGAAGGAAGAAATTGTAGCTGCGAAATTGGCGCGGCATGTCCACTGCGAGAATGCAGAATCCGAGGGACCGGCGAGAAAGGGGTTTCGTCGAATATCCAGCTTTTCAACGAGTTGTCTAGACCGCTTGTAAGAATTACTGACTGTCCGGCTAAGAATTCTATCTTGCTGATTCCACCACCAATTCCTCCGTTGGCTAGCGATGGAGGGTTGTGTGCTCCACGAACGATGCCCATCTTGCGAGCATTTTTATTGAGATCCCAAAAAGTCACATCGCCACTCTCATTGCTTGCTGTAGCCATCACGCCGTCTTCACGACCGTCTTCTCCGGCGCCCAGACCGTCGCTTCGAAAGGATATAGACGTTATTGGAGACTTGACAGAGGCACCTGTGTTCAAACGAAGGAGTTGTTTGTCCTGGCGAATATCGTGGACAACGACGGGTCCAGAGGCGTACGCGATTGCAAGAAGAGAGATGGTTGGAGTCGGCTCCAGCGCAGTCACAGCTCCGTAGGTAGAAGTCTCGGGTAGGATAGTGTAGAGCAACTTGCCGGTGCTCAAATTCCATACCTCGACAGTGCCATCTTTTCTACCCGCAAAGATTTTGTTGAGATACGTGGGCATGTTGCATACCCCTCCGGAAAGTACGCTTGGCGATGCGCCCTGGAGCGTCGTGTAGTGCTCCAAGGTCGTTGACTTCCACACTTCGATCTTGGAGGCACAGCAGCCCACGATCCAAGAGCCAAATACCAAAAGCTGCTTGACATTCTCCTGTGTCCCTTTCGGTAGCTCCAGCTCGTCGACCTTCTTGCCCCGCTGGAAGATCCATATTCCTCTTGACGATTTAGATCCCTTTCCGCCCCATGCTGCTAGAACCCGGTTGTTCCAAGCGGTTGTGGCTGTTATTATCTCTGGTGTCTGCGGTCGAGTAAGGAATACCAAATGCAAGCCTTTCTTTAGGTCGTATGTTTGAAGGCTGCGCCCGACTGATGTAGTGATTTGGAAAGTAGTTTTCCCGAGCGGTACGGTGGTAAAGGGGACATCGGTAGGTGAAACGAGTCCTACCGTCTAGAAAAATTAGCTTCAGTCCGAAGGTGAACTACTTCCCGCAGTCTTACTCTGAACGGCGCAAAAATTCTAGGTTTCTGAGTTCCCCGCTTAGGTGCGCTTGCAGAGCTCACGGTGAGCTTCTGGCGCTTCACAATTGGCCCATGGGACAGCGTTTCCGTTGCTGTTAGGGCTGGCATATCCGTTCTTTAATGTTGAGCGCGAGTGTAGCGTGGCGGACCAGAGTCGTGCAGGCGCAAAATGGTGAAGGTATCGGTAAAAAAATATCGAGGGCAGATAACTATGACACGACAGGGATATCAGGCTAGGGGCAGTCTAAACTAAGTCGGCTTGCATAAGGCCCATATAACTTTGCAGTTTAACTATTGTATAGGCGAGCTCTCATGAAATCAGCAAGAAGCTAGAGATACTAGGCACTGGAAGATCCAAATTGAAGTCCCTACACCAGATGTCAGTCGCGAGCTATCAAGGGACTTGGAAAGATATCGAACCACGCAACACGCGCCTCCAATTCACAACTACACCTAACAGTAGCTGGAAGACTTTGGCCTGGCATTAAACTGGCCCGCGCTACTGCTGCACAATCGATATCTGGATGCCAGGATTGCACCACTAACGTCATTTCCAAGCTTCTTGGAGGAACGTGCCGCGGCGCCGGTTTCGTAGAGGACAAAAAAGAAACCTTGCGCCCACACAGCGAATGTCACCGCACTGCATATGATGGAGCAGCTCTCCCGCACCGTCAGCACGGAGAGCACCCGGTCGCCAACTTCTCCGCACATTTTGTCCTCAGGAACTGCGACTGCTACGAACAGAAAGGCTCGTTCAATCGAGCCCGACACGACCAACGGCAATGCTGAACGAGCCAGCATATCAATGCCCCCGCCGGCATCTTTAGCCAGGCAATATCCCTCCCGCCGGCCCTCCAAGGCCTCCGACAGCGGTATCCTGTCCACGGCCAGCCTCGTCGAGACCCTGGGAACGCTCCGCAATGGCTCTGCTATTGACGAGACTGAAACCACGCCGACGTTGGAGGGGTCCCGTGGCGGGAGCATCTCAACCGCCCAAACTTTGACGCTACCAGACGCCGCTCGCCGGCAGTCTAGGTCTGAACTCGACACCGAGTCTAATCGCATGTCCTTCTCCTCCCTGTATTCGCTAGGCTCTGCAATATACAATGGCACCCGTGCTCTGAGTGGATCCAGCTCTATCATATCTGAGCCCGAGGGTATGTTAGCTAGTTTCCCACATGCTTGCCGCTATTAGATGCTTCGGAGAGCATACCAATTGCATCATCACCGGCTGTATGCAGGCTTAAAGAATTGCCATCGTCACGAGCATCGCCGAAGCGCACCTGGCCGCGTCGAGCAGGTGGAATACCCACTGAATTATTCCTCCTCTCCATACCTGTATCTGAGTGGTGATCAAATCTGACTGCAATGTAGGATTCAAGGCCGAGGGTCCAGCCCAGGGAACCACGACTGCCACATCTTCTCTGTCTGTGACTACTTCAAGCCAGGGCGGCTCCCTCGGACCATCACCATCGCCGTTCATACTAGGCAAAGACCATTCCATCAATCCGAGCATACCTACCCAGATCCCAATTGGCATACCGCATGCTTCTACCTCCCCTCAATTGGGCCAACCTGCTCACCAGCAGCAGCCGAGACAATCAAGAAGCAGGACTACAACACAGCGGAGGATTAGCGGAAGCACAGCTGCCAGCAGCAGCCCGGGAGGCAAAGAGATCAAAGAAGCGAGTACGAAAAGGATGTCCAAGGGAATAATCGGCATTTGCGCCCTTGAATCCAAGGCGCGCAGCAAGCCAGCAAGAAACATTTTTGGAAAGCTCATTGAAGAATTCGATGTTAATATCTTCGGAGACAAGATCATATTGGATGAAGATGTGGAAAATTGGCCTGTTTGTGACTTCCTCATCTCCTTTTTCTCAGATGGATTCCCGCTAGACAAAGCAATTGCGTATGCACGTTTACGAAAACCATTCTGCGTCAACGATTTGCCGATGCAACAAGTGTTGTGGGACCGACGACTCTGCTTGCGGATCCTCGACAACTTAGATGTCCCTACCCCTAAAAGAGTCGAGGTCAACCGAGATGGAGGCCCCACCCTTCCTTCAGCCGATTTTGCCAAATCGCTGTTTGAGAGGACGGGAGTCAAACTTCAAGGACCGGAGAGTGGGACAGGAGGCGGGATGCCGCCTCCTCACAAAGTGGAGCTCCGAGATGGTGGCGATACCATCTGGGTCGACGGTCAACAGCTCACCAAGCCATTCGTGGAAAAACCCACAAGCGGTGAAGATCACAACATCAATATTTATTTCCCTAAAAACCACGGGGGCGGTGGGAGAAGACTTTTCAGAAAAATCAACAACAAAAGCTCCGAGAAAGACGATTCGCTAGATGTTCCAAGGTCCATCACAGACAGCACGAGTAGTTATATCTACGAAAAGTTTTTGCAGGTGGAAAACGCAGAGGATGTGAAAGCTTATACCGTTGGGCCTGATTTCTGCCACGCCGAAACAAGAAAATCGCCGGTAGTAGATGGACTTGTGAAGCGAAATCCGAGTGGTAAAGAGGTTCGTTACGTTACAAGACTCACCACCGAAGAGGCAGCAATAGCTTCAAGGATCTCTGAAGGATTTGGGCAACGTGTGTGCGGGTTCGATCTCCTGAGGGCTGGCGACAAGAGCTATGTTATCGACGTGAATGGCTGGAGTTTCGTTAAGGACAACGAAAGTTACTACGATAAAGCGGCTAGCATCTTAAAGGAGATGTTTCTGAAGGAGGTCCAAAGAAAAGAACGCAAGGACGGAAAGACTGTGTCGCCACAAGAGGCGCAAGAAACGGCCGTGGACAAGACCATGCCACCAGTGCCATCCCGAAAGAACACGACTAGCGGACATAGATCTGCATTGAAGGGCCTCTTCAAGTCGCCGAGTATGTCGAGATTGAGCGCGCATCATCCTCACATACCTGGTCGGCCTCACGGTACACATCCAACCTCGTCGCCAGATGCATCAGCCGCCACAACCCCCATGACATCGACTTCAAGTGTCGGGAATCCTTATAGATCATCTCTCCCTAAAGCTCCGATGTCCCAGCCTGATCTGCTTCCCGGTCCTGCTGTCACCGACGCGAAAACTTCTCTGGATGCTCCTGCATCACAATCAGAGGAGCAGATTGTCAACGTGCCTCCTCCAGCCTCTAAAGCCCAATGGAAATTAAAGGGGGTGGTTTCCGTTGTTCGACACGCAGACCGAACGCCGAAGCAAAAACACAAATTTACATTTCACACCAAACCCTTCGTGGATCTGTTGAAAGGTCATCAAGAAGAAGTCTTGCTCATCGGCGAGGCAGCGCTAAACAGCGTTAATGATGCCGTCAAACTAGCGGTCGAAGAGGGCGAGGAAGACCCCGACAAGCTGCGAGAACTGAAGTTGTATTTGAACAAGAAGGGTGGATGGCCTGGAACGAAAGTGCAAATCAAACCTATGTTCCGTAAGAGGAAGAAGCACGAGTTGTTTCCAGGCACAGATTTTGACGCATCCCCAGACTTGGAAAAGAATGTCAAAACACTAGATGGCGGAATTTCTGAAGATCAAAGCGATTGGACAAGCAAACGAAGTGACTCCATGTCGGGGGTAACACTCTCTCGGATCGCTGCCGTGGAGAATAATCTCGTTCTCGATAAGCTTCAACTAATCATTAAGTGGGGTGGCGAGCCAACTCATTCTGCTCGATATCAAGCGCAAGATCTCGGAGCAAACTTCAGGAATGACCTACTCCTCCTCAATCGAGAAGTGTTGGATGACGTATCGGTCTTCAGCAGCTCCGAGCGTAGAGTAACAACAAGTGCGCAGATTTTCGCAGCATCCTTCCTCAACCAAAAAGAGTTTCCAGAGGATCATATTGAGATTAGAAAAGACCTTCTCGATGACTCCAATGCCGCAAAAGACGAAATGGACAAGGTAAAGAAGAAGCTGAAGTCACTTCTGCGAGAAGGGAACAAGGCTCCGCCACAGTTTGCCTGGCCAAAAGATAACATGCCAGAGCCTTATCTAGTCGTGCGACAGGTCGTAGACCTCATGAAGTTCCACCAAAAGGTTATGAATCACAATTACAAAAAGATTGAGTCCGGGGCCGTCTCAGCTCTGTCAGCAGTAACCAGCCCGCCGGGGGACAGTCCAAACACACCTCCAGTTTCTGGGAACTCGCTCTCACAAGCCACGACCGTTACCTCCATTCAGTCCCGTTGGTGTTGTGGCGAGGGTCCAGAACTTTTCAAGGAGCGCTGGGAGAAGCTTTTTAAGGAATTTGGCGACGCAGACAAGGTCGATCCGAGTAAAATCTCCGAGCTATACGATACCATGAAATTCGACGCACTCCATAATAGGCAATTCCTCGAATGGATCTTCACTCCAGACTCAGCCTTTCTAGAGGAAGACCCGGTCGTGCCAGTATCGTCTAGCGGCTCTGTGAAATCGGGGTCGAGTGATCCCAAAGACAAGCCTCCTTCAATTCCTCAGGAATCGAAAGTCAAGAATGAACCAAAAGAACAACAACCACAGCCTGCTGCAGATAAAGGCAACATTGCGCAACGCATGGGCTTCCGTCGCAAATCCGAAGCAGCAGCAGCCACGCTGAAGACTCATGCTGCTGTGTACCCTCACGAGTCCTACTTCACATTGTACACCGGGGTTGGCAACGCAGCATCAAAAGTAAAGACGGATGCTCGTTTAGTGAAACTCCGGGAGATGTATAAACTGTGTAAAGTTCTATTCGATTACATCGGCCCTCAGGAGTACGGCATCGACAACAGCGAAAAGCTTGAAATCGGACTTCTTACGTCTTTACCTCTACTCAAGGAGATCGTTGAGGACTTGGAGGAGCTACAGGCTTCTGATGGTGCCAAGTCATTCTTCTATTTTACGAAAGAATCGCATATCTATACTCTCTTGAATTGTATCTTAGAAGGCGGCATAAAAGCCAAGATCGAGCGCAACGCTATCCCCGAGCTAGATTACCTGTCTCAAATCGGGTTCGAGCTTTACGAGTCGCAGAACCAGACTCCGGACGATCAGCCCAACACCTTCAATTACAGCATTCGTATCACACTATCGCCTGGCTGTCATACATTCGCTCCATTAGATGTGTAAGTTCTCTTCTCCATGTATTCGATCAGATGTAGGCACACATACTAATGACACAATCAGCCAACTGGACTCCAAACACATGATCGGATTCTCGCCGCGTCGAAGTCTGACTGCCCACCACGACTGGAAAGAAGTGCTCGAGACTCTACGCGCAAAATTTCACACGTAGGCCCCACTCATCCCAAAGTTCCACTAATAACGTAGCTAACGCCCCCTCCTAGCGTCAAGCTCCCTAAGTCTTTCGTCGCAATTAACCTCTCCGAAAAAGTCCCTGATGCCTTCCGTAACTCACCCCAACCTACCAAAGACAACGAGGAAGTGAACGAGACCGACATAGATAAAGAGAAAGAGAAAAACAAGGAAAATGAGAAAGAGGAGGATATCAGTGAGCCGGAGCCGCTCCCACCTCCTGTTCTAGACGTGTAAAGGGTTTTGTATGAACCAATGTTTTCGTTCGTTGATTTCGTTTATAGAGCTGTTACGACACGTTTAGATGGGTATAGAAAACCGACAAAGAAATGGCGTTCCTGGTTTAGGATCTTCTTTCGACCGATCGGTTGAGCGCGGAAGGTAGAGAGGCATAGGAGGGAGGTTACTCGCGATTGATAGCTTGTTGATCATCCGGTAATGAGATTAAAGTCTAATTCACAGTCTTAAAATCTACACATTTTTGAAACGCACCGGTGTACTACCTGTTCTAGCACATTGAAGAAAACGACTGCAATATCCTAAATCATGGTGTTATAACTTTTACACTCGCAGACTTCACTCTCTGTCCTTAATGATTATCCTAGATAGCTGCACCCTCCCTTTTAAGATATACGCCCATACAGCCTCACTCAGCACGTGCGATAAAACAAATGCGATATGCCAAAAGCATGACTACGCCTACGGCAAGGGCTCTACGTTATAGTGCAAGGAATTCTACATTCACGTTTTCATGTCTTTTCATTACCCAGGGGTGGTGATAGTTTATCTTGAAGGGTCCACGGGCAGTGCAAACGTCTGAAACACCCCTCTGCAGGGCGGGCCTTTACACACTGTAGCCGTTCTCTTGGACAGACTGTAGATGACGGTCGACACTGTGCAATAAGGCCCGCCATACGGGTACCCTTCCAGTTCCTTCGTAGGACCAGACAAAGTGATAGGATCGATGTGCGCGCAAAGACTATCCGGCCCTCCTGCGTGATCACAGAAACTCTTGATGATATTTTCCTCGGTCAGGAGTTTCTTCTCCGCCAGTTCATGAGTGCCTGCCTCCAGCCGCTCAGGACGATACCAGCTGCTGCCGCCGGGGTACTTATCAATGACTTGATCGCCCGCAAGGAAAGCAGGGTGCCGGAAATGATTTGAGTGCGTCAAGTAACCTCTAGTTGGCGACGGTGATATTGTGAAGACACGCGATGGTGTCATTTCTAAGCACAATGCCAGTCCTTGCGCATCAGATACCATGAGATTGTTCGAGACATGCCTCGGGGATGTATTAATGGCAACGAGCCCAGCGGAGAAAGACTGGCTTTCGAGAAACATTCGCCGGACCAACGAGATAGGCAGCATTGGCTTCGGTGACTTCTTTACTCCAGCATGCATGATCTCCTCCAATGGGTCAAAGTCTGCGTTTGTCATGAGGCCATTTGCAGTAATTCCTAGCCCGCGGGAGTTCATACCGGAGCGAGCCAATCCGCCAGCTTCTGTGGCGATGAACATAGCAGGTATGCCTTCCGAAACGTCCGGGTGAACTTCGAGGTAGACCGCTGCATCGTTGAGCAAGAGATGCGCCGACATGTCCCAGTTTTGCGCTGTGATGACAGATCCATCCACCGTGGTACTCGAAAGGAACGCTGCGCTAGTACATTCGTTACTCTCGCCATTAGCCGTAGCAAGACTGGCTACGTTCCTATCCGGAGCTGGCTTCTTAACGCGGGACAAGTCGTAACGAGCGTTCAACATGATGATTTCATCGAGGGAGATTTCAGCTCCTGCGGCAATTCCTTTCATCTCTTCCAGTCCCGAAGGATAATACATTGCTATTGCTGGAAGATAGACTTCGTGTATTACGTTGATGATTGTTTCCCTAGCTGGAGTTAGGCTATGAAGTTTAAGCATGTAAATTGCCTGACTTACCATGGCGGAAGCTTTCCTGGTTGACGATAGTGATTTACGTTGAACAGTATCTTCTCTTTTGCTTGCTCTCCATAAGCATATCCGCGATCATAAGGCAGCCCACGTGCTATGACATGCTGATATATCGGTGAGATACCCTCTTCAATCGGCAACATGCGCATAGTCGAGAAGCAAATTGGCCGTGCGATAATTTTGAAAGAGGTAGGTGCAGGATTACATTCGAATGTTATCCTTGGCAAAGATTTCGAGGTTGATTGAGAGCGGAGTTTGAGTAGCGGGGTGACATATATTCACAAGATCTCTTTTAAAGACGTATGTGCCAGAAATGTGTACACATATGCTCGTTCCGATGTAGGTCTGCCTAGGATGGATAAACAAGGCTCCTTCGTAGTCAATACAACCTGACTTGCTTCTGCCTAAGGCGGGTCCACACGGCATCGTCCCTAGCAGAATGCCACCCTGCATTCGTTGGAAAGAAATGTCCCGATAGCCGTTAAACTCAGTTCCCGAAAGTGGGAGTAGTGGGTCCGCCGATGTGACGGACGGCTCATCCCAACTAGCCTTAAGACAGGTTGAGAACTCTCCGCACTCTACCTGAAGCATATATTTTGTCCTCGAAGTCAACGGCCCCACGACTTCGACGTTTCGCCATTCGAACATGGCGGATTATTTGAACAATACAAGCAAGAACTTTGCCGGTATTGCATCGACGCTGGATGCGGGAAATGCTGATCCCCTCTACGGCTCTGAGTACGACTTTCCACGAGATTTGATTGGGTATGGGAGAGAATCTCTAGACCCTCAGTGGCCAAATGGGGCAAAGATCGCAATATCATTTGTCATAAATTATGAAGAGGTAAACACTCTCGGCGTACTTCACAGAGCAAGCTAATATCTCATACAGGGAGCTGAGCGTACGGTCAGCAATGGGGACGAGCAATCGGAATCTCATCTCTGGGAACAGTCTAATATCGGTCCACGTGTTGGCGTCAGGCAAATAAATGCCGAAAGTGATTATGACTACGGTTCTAGGGTCGGTATTTGGAGACTACTGAATCTGTTCGAGGCATACAAGTTTCCGGTAACAGCGTATGCCGTTGGTTTGGCACTGGAGAAGAACCCGGCAGTTGCAAAGGCGTTCTTGGACGGGGGACATGAGATTGCATCCCATGCATATCGGTGAGCTACCCGAGCTAAAGGATCAAGTTGCTGCCTCGTCTGACCGGATCATAGTTGGGTTGACTATTTTGGAATGACTGCAGACTTAGAGAGCCAGTACATAAACCGACAGCTCGATACAATCATCAAACTTACAGGATCTGCACCTGTGGGTTGGTATATGGGTCGGCTTTCGCCGTACTCGAAGGCCTTGATCCATAAAATCCATGAAGAGAGGAGCCTTCCGCTGCTTTATGAGGCAGACTGCTACGACGACGACCTGCCCCATTGGGTTGATGTTCCAGCGGAAAATTCGAAAGATCCCAAAGATGCCAAGGGGATGTTGATGATTCCGTACAGGTAGGATTGAGATCTTTGAGGAGACGACCCGCCAAAGAGAAGTTGTGACTGACCTGCAAACCAAGCTACGACTGTAATGACCTCAAATTCCATTCCCCTCATGGCTTAGGAGGACCTGGTGCTTTCGAAGAGCACTTGAAGAAGTAAGGACTTCTTGTCTTTCTAAAGGGCGTCTTCTGACACATAATCAGCGCTTTTGACACGCTCTACGATGAAGGCCTCAAAGGGAAGCCAAAGATGATGACCATTGGTCTTCATTGTAGGATCATCCCTAAACCGGGCCGGTTCCCGGCGTTGAAGCGGTTTGTGGAGTATGTAGCGTCGAAACCGGATGTATGGGTGACGACTCGGAAGGATATTGCGATACACTTTCGTGAAAGGTTTCCATATAGCAAGAAATGATTAGTTGATGTTGTTAGAGCTTCGTCAGTCCTGAATAACGCAGATTAACGGCGTTGTTACGTCTAGCTCCTATTGCGAAAGTGATAGTTTCTAGAAGCGAGACTGTTGATCATGCCCAAAACATTGCTTTATTGCTAGCTGTTGGAAAGCGGAGGCGGGAAGCTTTTGGTCTTCACAGATACCGCCAGCGAACAATCATGTAGAGACAGAATCCCTTCGCACTTCAAGCCAAGAGCAGTATGATATGGAGGTTCGTATTGATTCGTGGTATATGTAGGTACATTTCGAGAGCTCGTTCGATCGCGCGACATTGTACGAGCAACATCGCTACACCTTTCCAGAATATTCAGAGTAACTTCATCGCGTTCGTAATGTAACAAGATGTGTGTGCCGAACGCCGATTTCATGCTGCCTTCAATTCCCAGCCAGACCACTTGAGCCCGGTGAAGGGAGAGTCTGAAAGCGAAGGGAAGGACAGCTCATCGAGTGCACGCCAAGTTTTCATCATCTAGAGAAGCATCGTCAGTAAATTGCTCAGCTTTGAGGAGGCTTGCTACTCACATGTTTTAAACTGGAAGGATGGAGAAGAGAAGAAGCTCCAGCTGGCGAAGAAAAGATGTGTGCCGCGAAGTTTTAGCTTAGTCATTTTCTTGGCAACCCCAACCTCATCACTGAAATTTCCGTCAGGAGATAGCATCTGCATCGCTTTGTACGCCTCATATGAACTAATTGATTATGCTTTTGCAAGCATCGTGTGCGGGAGCTCGAGTTCGGCGTCCAGTATGGAAATCATATGCTGAGATTTCGAGACTCATCCGGAACGGACCCCATCATCAGGGGCCACTATCAAATCGTGCTCATTCCGCACTTTGCACATGCACTGTCCAAACACGCTCTTTCTCATCCTCCAAGCCGTTGTTAAATGAGACTCGGGCTCAATCGTTACCTCAATTCCTGAAAGATTACAAGTCATCAAGTACGTTCATTTATCAAAACGTCTATACATTAGTTTGTGTACAATCATTTGCCAGTGGTCCAGGTGCTTCAATGGACTTAGTAAACACGAATTGTTGAAGCATACCACGCAATGTTCCATACAAAACTATGCTGAGTTCATATCGATGCAACACCTTCTTCGAGTTCTTACCTAACATGATCAGTTAGGTTTCCCTCTCCGACTTGTTCCATAGCATCACTGAAAGATGCTAAAGTCGGCGAGACGGTCTTCTTACATGGATACTTGGGAAGCAATCGAAAAGATATGGCTAAAGGCTTGACTTTTACGCAGCTTCTAAGCACCGACATGGCGACTTGTGTCCAACTCATTTCATTAGGCAAGGATGAGAACGGAAAAGAGAAAGAAAGCCACGCAAAACTGAAAACATTGAATGCCCATTCTCCCATCATCATTCGAGGCATTCTCAAGGAGCGAATCCCCCCTAAAGACAAATCCGAAACTGGCGTTGAGCTCATCGCCAACATTGAAGTGAATGTTGACGACGTTCAGCTCCTCAACACAATGCCAAATGCGCTTGTTACCGGACAGACCGCATTCCTTCCGGAACAACGACATCTTCAGATACGAATGGGGGATGACATTCGTAAGGCCTTGGCTTTCCGGGCCAAGGTTGCTCAACTTTGCAGGCAAAGGCTCATAGGTTCTGGCTTCTTGGAGATCGAAACCCCACTCCTGTTCAAATCGACACCTGAAGGAGCTCGGGAGTTTCTTGTACCTACAAGGACTAAAGGTTTAGCGTATGCTCTGCCACAGAGCCCACAACAATACAAGCAGATTCTCATGGCTAGCGGCATACCCAAGTACTTCCAGGTTGCCCGCTGTTTCCGAGACGAAGATCTGCGAGCCGATAGACAACCGGAATTCACACAGGCAAGCCTGCTTTTATGAGAAACATTGGCCTTTTCTAACGGCTGTGCAGCTCGATCTAGAAATGTCTTTTGTGACTGGCGAAGAAGTGATGCAGCAAATCGAAGGGCTCATAAAACATATATGGCAGGAAATGCTTGGCTGGACGAGCCCAGACGCTCAATTCACCCGTATGGCTTACCATGACGCTATGGCGCAGTACGGATCGGATAAGCCGGATCTAAGACTTGGAATGGAGGTAAGTGTGCCCCAGGAGTTGCAAAGAGTTTCTACGACATGATCTAATCATCACCAGATTCATCGAATCGAGTATCTTCTCCCAGCTGATCTGATCCTCAATATTGGTCCATTACATGATCCGATTGTCGAGGTGATGAAGCTGAGCGTATCTGACGATGCTCGTCAGACGCAGAAGTTTATCGCAAGCTTTATGAGCAGTCCGGATGCAACACCGTTTCAAAACAACCCAGAAGGGAAGCCTGGGATCTTTGTTTATGATACGAAAAAACCTCTCTCAGGGCTACACGCATTTGGATTCGAAGGCGCAGAACAAGTTGAGGAGATGCTGGACCTGGAGCAAGGCGACTTGGTCGTCCTACAGGCGCGCAAAAATGCGCCATTCTCTGGTGGCTTTACACCTCTCGGAAACCTGAGGCTGGCTCTTCACAAAGCAGCAAGGAACGAAGGATTGATCGAGCAACCCCATGACTTCAAGTTCCTCTGGATTACTGATTTCCCACTCTTCTCGCCTAGTAACGACACAGACCCTGGCCAAGGTGGTGCAGCCGGGCTATCCGCCACACACCACCCGTTTACAGCGCCTAAGACTCCTGAAGACGTTGATCTTCTTCTGACAGATCCATCAGCAGTTACTGCGGAGCATTACGATATCGTCGTCAACGGTGTCGAGCTCGGGGGAGGAAGCCGGCGTATCCATGATGCCAAGGTGCAGGAGTATGTTCTGCGCGACGTGCTCCAGATGAGTGACGAGCGGCTTCAGGATTTCAAACACCTGATCCAAGTTCTGAGCGCTGGATGCCCGCCACATGCGGGACTGGCTTTGGGATTTGATCGCCTCATTGCGGTAATGATGGGTAAAGAGTCGGTTCGAGATGTCATCGCCTTCCCGAAGAGTGGTAAAGGGGAGGATATGCTCGTGAAATCACCGAATGCAGTCACCAAGGAGCAGCTTGAGACCTATCATCTGCAGCTTAAAGAGTAATGGAGAGTTTGAAGTCGTGGTGTATTATATATGTGTTATAGCTGTACTTCGTACTGACTTCAAGATCATACCAGGAGATAGCAGCATCCTCCCAAATCTTATTTGCATGTGATTTTCATGCCTGTGAGGAGGCTGACAACAATGTCTAGTGTCTTTGACGATCTATATCTTGAGTGCCATTATTTTCAGTCTGTTAATATCCCTCGTGGAAGATCGAGGTGTAAGTTGTGCAGCACCAAGTAATTCTTAAATACTCGTGATCAACCAGTCAATTTACTGCTACTGAAGTATGGTTGACATGATGGAAAATGCTTTTGAAACCTCAGACCATACCCGTTGTAGTCTCATGATGCTCGGCATGACCGTTTTCAGCCCATTTTGGCGTTGGAGAAGTCCATTTCTGATTTTTGTAAGCTTTTACACAAGGCTGTCTCACCACATGCAGCCGACCTACCTGGATGCTGCGATTGAAACTGAGACAGGATATCCATCTTTTTCTGCTCGTCACTTGTAGGCTTGCCCATCTCTTTCTGCCGCTGGTCAAACATCATCTTCTCGACCATGCTCCTCGTCTCGCCGTCCAAGTCGCTCAGATTGCTGTTCTCAGGCTGGATTTTGGAGGTATCTATCTTCGGTGCCGACGTCACGACGTGCGCCCACCACTCCATCTTGTTGACCTTATCTAGATGTACGGCTATTTCCTTGCCTTCGGGTACTGTTTCGAGGGTCCAGGTGGATTCGTCAACGAGGATGGGATGCGGAAGGTCACCCTGCAGGACCTCTTAGCTTTATTTTGATAGAATAGACAAGCAACACCATACATCTATGACTGGGTCCTGGCCCTTGACGCCGATCTTGAGCTTCCCTTTAGTGAATTTGACATCCAGATCGCGACCCTTGAGGTTTCCAGGCACCGAGACGGTGATATCAACGTCCTTGATGGTCTGAGTCCACTTGTAGGGCAGGGCACCTTGCTCGGCAGCCTCTTTGGCTTTGAGCTCCTCGTCTGCTCGACCGCGCTCCGACGGAGTGGGAGACGAAGCCATGGCTGCAATTGAAGAAGTTTATTCCAGCAGCGTGGTGGGATGGAGTCGCAACGGCGCACGGGGTGGAGCGGGAGCGTCATCGCCAACAGCACCAATGCTGCATTGCGGCCAGCTCCTCCGAACAACTCACCGCTGCGGCTTCTGCATAGCACCCAGGCCCCAGTGCTTCTGCACATCACAGCAGCTATCCGTATGCGCCTATCCTTTCCATTGTTCTGCACCACTATGTTGCGATAGACCCGGCCCGGAACACCCACCCGATCCAACTACACACGTCGCGCCGCCAGTATAACCTCACTCGATATGACGAGCTCGTTCGAGAAGTCAGTCAAGGGCGGCACAAAGATCAAGGTAAGGCCCCAGAACACAAGAGACTACAGCTCTGCCTGCCGCGATGCCTTCTTGAACTGATAAACCATTCCGCCAGCTCGCCGCCCCGAAATCCAAATATGTCGAGCACATCCTCATAGCCACTCACGCCGGTGAGGCCGGCGTCGCTGAGATCTTCCGCGCCCTCACGAACCGACTGCGGGACTCGACATGGACCATCGTCTTCAAGTCCCTCATTATTGTTCACCTCATGATTCGGGAAGGGGAGCCGGATGTTACACTCAAGTTCCTGGCCCAGAACCCGCAACGGAAGCTGGCAATAAACCATTTCACAGAGGGTACGTGGCCCTATTTTGATACTAGTCTGGTGCAAACAACCCCTTTGCATGGGATTGACGCCTATACTATATTCATTGGCGGTGAACCTGCACGAAGCGGAAATGATCTTTGATATTCCGCGAGATCCTAGCTTCAGCGCCAATGGCGAACCAGTAACGATATCTGGGCTATTGTAGGAACCCTTACAGACACTATGCTAACGTTGCCCGGAAAACTAGTTCAAACCCAAGGCCGAAATATTCGAACGTACGCCGAATATCTGCTCCGCCGAGCGCAAGAGTACGGAACTACAAAGATTGACTATGTGCGCGGGGGAGAGGGTCGGCTCAAGAGGTTGAGCATTGACAAAGGCCTGTTGCGTGAAACGGAGAGCGTTCAAGAGCAGATAAGATACTTGCTAAGATGCGAGGTACATTTCCAGGAGAACCCTGATTGTTTATCGGACTTGGCTAATATGACTCCCTAGCTCCTTGCTGAGGAACCCGAGAACGAAATCACTTTGACCGCGTTCCGGTTATTGACAATGGACCTGCTCGTGCTCTTCCATGTTATGAATGAAGGGACAATCAATGTGCTTGGTGAGTACTACGTGAGCGTTGACTGAGGCTAGCCGCTAAGTAATCTTTAGAACATTACTTTGAGATGTCTCACCCGGATGCTAGCAGGGCGTTGCTGATTTATCGCACGTTCGTCAAGCAAACGGACCTAGTCGTGCAGTACCTGAGTGTCGCAAGAATGCACGAACACTCGACACGGCTCGAGATTCCGAAAATAAAGCACGCCCCTACAAGTCTAGCTGCGTCGTTGGAGGAATACTTGAACGACAAGGACTTCGAGATAAATCGCCGTCAATATCTCGCCGAAAGAGAAGCGAAGAAGCTTGGTGGTGGTAAGAGTTCAAATGGGACAAGTAGAGCATTTGCAGACTCGAAACCTGCAGCGTCGAAAACACCCGCAGGACAAGGTTTCCCTTCGCCGAAGCAAGCGTCTGCAGCACCGATCAAGCAAGAAACCAAAGGCCCTGCCCCGGATCTGATCGATTTCTTCGCATCAATCGAGCAGAATCAACAGCCTATGGTTCAACAAAACCAGCAATTCCAGCAGTATCCCCAGCAGACGAACATGCAACCTATTGGATACCAAGCCCCCGCCCAGATCACGGATTTCCAGGCTACGAATCCATTTGGCCATCCGCAACAGCAACCGCAACAGCAACCGCAACAGCAACCGCAACAGCAACCGCAACAGCAACCGCAACAGCAGCCACAACAACAGCCACAGCAGCAGCACATGCAACCTACTTTCACAGGCGCTGGCTTCGGCGGGTACACCCCACAGCCATTCAACCCGCAGAACACCTCGCTTTCCAGCATACCCCAGAATGGTGTCGCGAACTTCTCCCCCCAACCAGCACAACAGTTCGGCAATCCCAATCCGGTTGCTGATCCCCTACACCCCCAGTCTACCAACCCATTCCGTAACTCTGTAATGCCTAATATTATTGCCGAACCCAAGCTTTTGAGCAATCCTCCAATCGCACAACCGCTCGCTCGCTCCCCTACAAATCCTTTTGCCAAGCACGGCACCCAGAGTCAACAATCACCTGGTCTTGGTCTGTCCTCATCACCCTTTACATCGCCTCCGCCTATCCAGACCCCTCAGAACAGCTCTCCCTTCGCACCGCAGCAAAATACCCTTTCGCCCATGCAGCCAGCACCAACAGGAACGAACCCTTTCGCCCGCAACCCATCGCCTCAACCGCAAGTACCACAACAGCAAACCGGCCTATTGCCCAACCCGACAGGAAGCACGAACCCTTTCCGACAAAGCACGTTCGTGAACCAACAAACGGGCCAGGGCTGGCAAAACACCGGCCAAGGAACGATGGGCGGGATGGGTCTCGAGGCGGTGGAGACGTTGCCGGTATTCCCTAGGCCAGGACAGCCCACTGGACAGCAAGGGCAGGGTCAGGGCTGGTCCTAGGTGGTTGCCGCAGTTGAGATACAGGATTTATATCGTGCCTTTTCCAATATTTGGACAGATTTTGATATCGAAGGGGCCGGCTTCGACAGCATGGCGTTTAGCGGGACTAAAGTTTTGTAGTTGGGTCGTCTTCGTTTCTTTCACGGTCTTGCTATTGCGACTTAGCCTATCTGCGAGGCTACAGCTTCGCCCTCGCTGGTCTCGAGCTGGGTGAGACGCGTGCAGGGTCTCGTTTGTGGAAGCATGGGAAGAGAGATAGGAGATGCGCGCAAATATTCTGAGCGCTATGGAGGCTAATTCTGGATGCAAAAGCCGTCATTCTTAACCAGAGGCAGGCCTTGAATGTGTATGCTTGTAACCCGAAAATCTTCTATCTGAATGAGATCGCAACCCAACAGCGTCTTCTCCCCCCTCCTTCCTCCGCAATCGCCCCCTCTCTTCCTTGCAATCATCCTTCTTTTCATCACTATGCCTATCGTGTTTATGCCACCAACACCAGTCCGCCAAATCGTGGCCCCACCCCAGAAGTTCATTCGAGACGAACTCTCCCACGCTGGTCATAGAAAAGGTGGCACACTTAGCAGGCATTACGGCTTATATACACCGGTCTGCCGCTGCTTGTTGTGCTTTGATACATTTTTAGAATGGTGAAAGAGATAGAACCTCTTAGCTTTGGACTTTGTGAAACCTTTTCAGAGCACTCCAAGCAGTGGTAGACCAGTGCACCTAAGCCCAGCGTATCTCCTCGTAGCGCCTCACGCTCCACCATTGAACGAGATCTCTTATAGAATGTCCTCGGAATGCCTCCGGCGATCTCAACCCGATACACAGCAAGTCGAGTTGGGCCTAAATTACAACGCGACAATAGCTCTCACTAGAAGAGGCCGGGCCATCCGACAATTGAAATCATGTCTGGAAACCATCACAAACGCCTTTGTGACGCTAGCCTGAACACCCCACACTCGATAGCGATATTCAAACAGTAAGCTATCAGAAATGGACTTACTACACCTCCAGAATTCGATTTCCAGGCGGTAGAAGGTACGGTTCCATTTATCATGAAAGCTGAGACGGATGCTTGACCGTAATAGCAAAAGGTACGTAACCATTATGAAGTGCCGGATATTCAACTCCTATGGATGGTGATAGGCTGCCGCGAAATTGCCATTACGGACGGAATGCGGAAATACGGTTTGAAGCTAAAGCTATGTAATTGCTGGATTCGGGTTGGAAGAGACGCAGACAGAGTCTCTTTCGTGGAAGGTTGGAAAAGTACGAGATGCGCACTTGAGTTATAGACGTTCTAACGTACGACACGTTACACTCCTCCCAAACCATCTACATGCCCATCACATCCCGAATAAGAGACAACCTCCCATGGTCTGCTCGCTCCAAGCGCCACTGTCGGTCTTTTTCCATCCGCCGTCGGTTTTCTAGATTTTCGTATTCCATTTCGTCCTTCGTATAAGGATCAAGACAAAATCCGTCGGGAACCTCATTTCTGCTGTAATTGGTCACTGAAGTGCCATCTGTGTTTGGTGAGATAATGGCATCGCCCTCTCCCATTTTTGGGTTCAGGGATAAACTGAGAAACTGGCGAGGACATTCAGGACACAGGGAATGCGCGCAGAATGGACAGTCACCATTGTCAATCTTAATGATGTTGAACGGGCCATTGGAACATTGACAGCAATGCCCTACCGTTGTAGGAATGGTGATTTCACGCCCGGGGCTCTTTATTTCCGACTTGAGACGATTGGAATATGAAATGTTGCTAGGTGAGGGAGTAGACACTTTCGACTTGAGGTGTTCTATCTCTTTGAGAGCAGCTTCGAGTTTGACCTGCGTCGAACGTTGCTCAATTCGCAATGAGGCGACTTGATCTTGAAGAGGGGTAGTTATTTTTCTGTGTTTTTCTTCTGTGATATAGGAGGTCCCGCAGCATTCGCCGAACAAGTTGAATATGCCTGCTTCGGCATCATAATCGAATTGATTCATGTAATCGAGCCGTCTAGCCAAGTCCGCTGCGGTAGGCCGCATGGCTGGGTCTCGGGCCAGCATGAGCTGGACCTCGCACAGCAAGCGCTTGTGGTTCATGGTAGTAGTATCGCCAGCCAGAATGAACCATTCCTGGGCCCGGTGTAGATTTGCTTGGAATGATCCATCCTGGTCAGTTCGTAGATCTTTCAAAGCATGCAAAGTTCCAATCCTCAACAGCTCAAGCATCTCCAAGAATATGCAACCTAAGGAAAATATATCCGCGGCACGCCCGTTTGGTTCATACGCAGCTACTTCGGGCGCGAAGTACTTGGGAGTCCCGCGCTCTCCATTTTCAGTTGCACTCATAGAGAGCATAGAGAAATCCGTGGAGCTTCCAAAATCGGTGAGCCATAAGTTGTCCCGACCAAGCAGAACATTTGATGGTTTAAGGTCCTTGTGGCGAATCTTTTGGCTGTGAAGATACTCAATGGCCTTGCATAAGCACCCGAATTTTGAGATCAGATATTTATCGCCCCAAGGCTGAAATTCTTTATAGGTATCCGGGAGACCAAGAGCTCTGAAGCGATTGCTTCGATCCTCTCCAATGGCCTGATAGTCGAGATCCGCTTCTTCCATGTCTTCGAAGAACGTCGCTAGGTCACAAATCGCAACGGGCCACAATAGCAAACCCAGAAACTGGCCTCGAGTTGATGGCTGGGTGTATGTCCCGACTAACTGAATGATATGATGGTGGCTGAGCTTCTTCAAGATGCTGATCTCCCTCATCTCTGCATCGGTAATCTTCTTACGGCAGTACCTCCTCTTCCAAGCTACCGCAACACCTTTACAGTGAGTCTCGTAAACACCTCCCATAACTCCGTGGCCTAAGAAGCGGCCTTGCTCCAAGGGAACCTTTTCGTTAGGGCCAAAGTCAACGTGACTTCCGCGTCCAGACCAGTCATCCCAGATGGTCGAGAAGTGAATAGTCTCTCCGGAGACAAGTGTCATGGGTGAGATCCTGTAGTTGTCTGGCTTATCCGGCGAGGAGAAATCTTGTATCTGGAGACGTGGGAGTCCGTTGGCAGTGCTTCTTGAAGGTGATGGCGGAGGCCGTGTCAATCGAGATACTTGGGCCTCCATATTGGAAGAACGGTGAACAAGATACAGTAATCCGATGTACTAGGCCAGTGTATCTCCCATGAAGGCAACGGCCGTGGACTGGACAGGCCGTTTAGGCTCCTCTTACTGCCTACAAAAGCGGTCAATGTTGTGACATAAAGGAAATTCAAATAGCGAAGAGAATGCTAGTAGTAATGTATAGAGAACTTGCAGGGCCACTTGAGAAGGTTGGGTTACCACTCTGACCTGACGTGGAGTTGTCAAGACTCAGCCCCGCGTGGAGTTGCACACGTCTTGGCATATAATTCGGCCCCCATGTTTCACATTTAGTCTTGATTTTTGAAGATATGTGCCGCAATCTCTAAACACTGGGCACTTATCCATCTATCTAGGTGCCCCTGAAGATACCACGCATAAGACCCATGAGAAACCCGGCCTTCATCTTACACGATACTTTTGGTGCATAATACAGCCTTGAAGCCAGACTCCAGTTCATCCCCGAAACACGTTTTCATCGTACTACTGCTCCATGATACAGTCTACCTTAGTCCAGCTAAACGCCGTTCCTGGACCTCAGACAGCGCTCTGCTGCCGCTCAAGAATGCCACTGATCCCACAGCTGCCGCGGCGGGCAACGTCTGGAACAGATTCCAGCTAGTATAGTATAGGAAGAAGATGCCCTCCAGCGCAACAATGGACCCAAAGAAGAGGGCATGCGATACAGGAGCGCTGCCAAGGGCCTTGGAGATGTGGTTGACGTTGGCACCGAGGGTGAGCCAAACGCCGAACAAAACCGGGAGAGCCCCGAGAACCGCAGCTGTGAACACCAAAGTGATGATCTTTGGAGGCGACTTGGGGTCGGAGCGGAAGATATGGTGGATTTCCTCAAGCTTGCCGTATCGAACAGGCTTCTCGCCAGCGGCAATTGGGGCGTTTTGATCGCGCTCGATTGTGATTTCGAAGGCTTTGCTTCTGTAGGGAGTCGATGAGCCAAAAGAGGCAATGACGAGGGATGCTGTGAGAGGCTCGGAGGCTAGGAGGAGCGGTGTGGGGATATCCTTATGTGTCTGTCTTTTGTCAGTTGAACGAACTACACATTGGGTCTACCGATCGTACCAATTCTACTTTTCCTTTGCCACTGTCCTTGACGCTGAAGATGAAGGATTCTTCCAGACCCGAAGCCTGCTCAGTGACAGTGAGGAATGCCTGATGTGGGCGCTTTGCCTTTTTCCCATCTGTTGTCGTAAGGAATATCTTGAGTGTATCGGTCGCCCCTAAGGTGACCTGCTTTGACAATGGCGAATTGATGGATAGCCTAGAGAAAGAATTTTGATTAATCTCTAGGTCATATTGAGGGTAATGGGTTGAGCATACTTCTCCTTCAGACCCCCTCCAACACCTGCACCTTTGCTCTGGACCGTCAAGGTGGCATCTTCAAATCCCCAGGACGAGGCTGCGGAGACAACACAGGCGCCGGACACCAGAAGAGAGGGCAGAATGGAACGAAAGAAACGCATTGTGGCAGCACTGGGGTTTACTAGTATTTTGGAAGCTTTTCGGGTGCTCGACAGCTCAAGAAGATACGTAAACGTAAGCTTTGGCGGTGCTTGGAACTTCCGATGGAGGACCTAAGCCGTTTCGGGCTCTAATGCCAATTCACATTTCCGGACGCCAGCGCGCAACCCATGCACACCGCCCTAGCTCCTCAGCCTCGTCCAGACCGCCGAGGCTACAATATATAATGCCGTTTCCTCCCAATGCTAACCAGCTAACTACCACTCACTCTCATCCCAGTACCACTGGACACACCTAATCCATCACCCTTCATCAGCATGAAAACCCTCCTCACCCTCCCCGCCGAGCTCCGCAATCAAATCTACCACCACGTCTTCACCTCCCGCCACCACCTCACCGCGTCCATCTCCGACCCACGCGTCACCTTCCCAACCCACGCCCTCTCCCTCCTCCAGACCTGCAGCCAAATCCACCAGGAAGCCGCCCTCCTCGCCTACAACACCACGTCCTTCCTCACAACCTTTCACCGCGCGCGCGCCCTCCTCTCCGCCCTCAAAGCCTCCTCTCCGCCTCCAATCCTCCTCCGCAGCATCTCCAGCCTCACAATCGCCGCCCACCGCATCCCCTCCCTCGTCTACCCGCGCGCCCTCTCCCTCTTCCTCGAGAACATCTCCCAACTCGCCGACACCCTCCCCGCGCTGGAAGAAATCGTAGTCCTCTTCGAGCGACGCGGCGTCGGCGCCACCACTACCACCGATTTCCGCTTCATCCTCGAAAACAAACTCCCCCACATCCTCTCGTGCCTGCGCGACATCCTGCCGAGCGCGCGCTTCGAGCTGCAGCGGAAGTGGACAGGGGAGCCGGCGGCGGCGGGCGAGCGGTCGCCGCGCGAGCGAGGCATCTACCTGCTCACCTTAAACAAAGACGGGGGAGAGAGGGAGCGGCGCGCGCTGAGGGTTGAGTTTCTGGGGTGCTGGCCGCGGAGGACCGACGCGCTTTCCGCGACTGAGGTGGAGGTGGAGGAGGCGCTGGCTGCGGACTCGACGTCTGGATATGACTTGATGAGGCGGGAGCGGCCGTTTCTGACGGCGGCGGTGGCGGATCCGGCGGAGAGGATGGGGAGGCATCGGAGGAGTTTGGGGAGTAGTGGCGGCGAGTCGCCGGGGAGCTCGCCGAGGAGGGAGCGGTGGGGGTCTGGGTCGCCTAGGAGCTCTATTGGGTTCGTCTCGCCTTTGAGCTCGCCGTTGAGCTCGCCGAGATCGAGTTTTGGAGGGGAGTGGTTGTCGTCTGGGAGAAGTTCCTTGGGGAGCAGTTCTCCGGGAGGTAGGGGGGCAGCGATCGGGCCGCCAGTGGCACGCTTGGTGCAAAATCTTGTCGCCAGAAGAACGATGAGCAGTGGCAATGAAGTGTACGGAGAGAACATTGACTAAAGAAAGTCACGAAGGGTCTTTTTGTGCTGCATAGCGTCGGCGTTTTTGGGGGACTGGGGGTCTTGGGCGTTATATATACCTAGTCACCAGCATGGAATGGAAATCTCAACTCTATTAATGAAGCGCACGAAACCAGTAGCTCACAGCCTCTGAACAACTCTCCATTCTATAGCCTTTGGCTTTGGAATGGGATATGGAAATTAACATATCCCCAGCGAGGCATGTTTAGGACGTATAAGCGGCGCAGGGGGTGCCTTCATGGCCCCAACATAGGCAAAAATGGTCCACGAGCATACATCTAACAGACTAGACAATTCGTCAGTACAATCCTCATCTTCTTCGCAGAGCCATGAATGTTCCAAAATATCAATTCAATGCTACGTGGGGTATTTGGTGCAAGAATTACATGTTATGTGAACGCCGGGTCCAGCCTATCCGTTAAAAACAATGCCGAAAACGCCCTATATGCTGCCAATATGCTCCCTACGTCTTGCGTATATGCTGAATCAGTCCTAATTGTGGTGAATGGTGGTAACAGTTCCATCTCTCTGCGTCCCCCTCTGCGCTCACTTCTTCTGCCAATAGCGTCGTCGAGATTGTAGAATAGAGGTTGCGTCAAGGCAGCTGAGGGGAGCATGCCTTTTGAGCCATGCTTGGTCAAATAACAACGCTGGCGCCAGACTTCATCCACTATAGTACGTGGATGGTCACGCGCTCAGCACGTGACGTAACGCCGTTCACCGCCTCGACCTTCGATGTCGAGTCCCCGTTGACCGAGATGTTTCCGAAACCGTCGGTTGATAAGAGTTGGATATGCAATCCCAGTGAAAAGGGATAGCAGCAGTCTCGATAGCCACTCCTTGGTACCGTTGGACCCGCTGGGTGCGCGGGGGAGGGGACGGATACGTGAACGCTTCGCGCCTGATATCCTCCAGCGCCTCATTCGTAGCCGCAAGCACCGCAAAACGACGGTCCGGCACGCGTCTAGCCGTGGTATTCGGCGTCCTCGAGCGCGACGAGCGTGACGAGTGGTGTTGGCGCGGCGACCGCTGTTGCGACTGCGCCGGCGCATCGCGTCTCGACGTCGACTTGGGCGGCGACGGGATGCGTGTCCATTGCGATTTCTTGGTCTCTGGCTTCGACGACTTCTTGGACTTGGAGCTGCTGGGTGGATCGCGCTTTGCGCCGCGTCCCCTGAGCGTGTTGGTGGACGACCGGCTGTGCCGCTGCCTGTGCTGGCGCGAGCGGTCGGGGCGCGGGTTTAGCAGCATTTCTGTGGACGAGCTGGGGCTGTCTGCTGGCTCTACGGGTCGGTGCCAGCGGTCTGGCACTTGGAGTTGGACTGTGGGCCTGCGCGCATCGCGAGGGCGCGGAGTCTCTCGGACTGCCCGCTTCTCTAGCGACCGCTTCTCTGGCGACTTGGGGGATGAACGGGACGATTTAGGTTCGCGCGCTCTCCGAGTTTCTTGCGGAGGTCTCGCCTCTCGTGGGGTTCTTGGTTCGCGGGTTCGAGTTTCTCGCGCGCGGCGTGGTTCTTTCGGTATGAGTGGTTCTTGCGCCGGATATGCGACCACGACGGGCTCAGCGTCGAGGCTGTCATATGCATGCTTCTCGCTTCTCGACTCGCTGCTCCTGGGCCTGCTCTTCTTCTTCTTTGGGGGAGGGGGTTTGCCGGAGAAGGGCCAACACCAGCACATGGCGATGCGCGCAAACTGGTGGGGTCTCCGGCTGGTGTTTTCTGGCTCTGAAGCAAACGAAGGGATAAGGTGCCGGTTTTGCAGTCGACGACAGCCAACATTGGACGCCCGCGATCATCGGCCCCAAATGGAGAGAGCTGCGCCCCTTCTTATGGGCGTGGATGGGGAGCCAATGACGGTGGGCGATGAATGAGTCGGGTTTCAGGGCATCTGGCTACTTATCGATAGATAAGGAAAGGTGTAGGGCTGGTCGGGGACCTTGGACGCGCGCTGGGCCCCGGCGTCATGGCATCGCCAACAGCCGGGCAGGCAGCGGGTCTGCGGCGACTGGGCCGACAGCAGGAAAACGAAGAAGAAATGCATGACGCCGCCGGATCAAGAAAAGACTCATACTCTGTACCTTGTGCGCCGGCCACACCCGCCAATGGGGCTGCGCGCTGCGACGAGGAGGGTGGGAACGGCCTGGATTGGTAAGTCTGGGAGAGCGTGGCTTACACGGCCATGTGACCCGTCTGGCTCCAGCTGATCGAGGCCCGACGGGAGCACACGGCATCATGGCGCTCCTCTGCTCGTCGAGGCCTGGAGGTGAGGAGTGCTGGATGCTTTGCGCGGGCGCCAGCGGGCTTTAAGGGCGTTCTGAGCGAGGTTTATACCCCTTTCTGCCCTTTGACGTGTCGTACCTGGCAGACGGCCATGCATGCAACGTGTTCGTGCGCTGGCCGCTCTGAAGGACGGCCCGTCCGGGACGATCCTAGCACAGTTCGCGCTACGACGGCTGCGGCATGGCGCCTCGTATCCAGTGTGCGTGGTGTGGCTAGCTGCATATGCAGGCGGGCTGGGTTCACACTCCTCATCACGCTCGAAGCAGTCCACCCACCATGGGTTCTTATCGGCTTTTTATCTGGGCACAACGTCACTGGCTGGATACATCTCCTGTCCCAATTCAACTGTGCAACATAGCTAACGTAATTATGTCAGCCAGACCCGGCTGCCTCAACAGCCTCGCCGGCCTCGTCAACACGCTCGTGAGTGTGTACACAGCGCAGAATCGGCAGTGGAGCATCACGGCTAAAGTCACTGTCTGTGTTACCGGGTCTTGCACGCTCATTATGGGGCTGCTGTTCGTGGCGTATAATGATCTGGTGCTGTCGAGGGTTAAGCGGAAGCATGAGCGCGAGATGCAGTTGAACGAGACGGACGAGCACGAGGACATTCTGCATACGATCAATCGGAAAGCGCATGAGCCCGCTTTGGATCCGAGTAGTGTAGTTTAGAGAAGTGTTGTTCTTCATTTTCGGTTGTCAAGTCTCCTTCGCTTCATCGTCCCTCCCAACCATGGACGCTCAAGCCATCAGGATCTTCGCCAATGCCGTTGTTGTCTTGCTCGTCGCCTTCGTTGCCGTTCTCATCTTCACCGTTGCCTTCTCCGTGTTCTGTAGTGTCTTGAATACTAGCAGACACATCCGATGAAGTTCCATGAGTCTGCTCCGTTGCCCCAACTGCCTTCCCAGCTCCTAGCTCCTTCTGGCAAGCACATGGGTCGGTCTCCTCATCCCGATTGCAATGACAGCACTCCAACTCGGGGTCCCAGAGAGCGTCTTCGCGCTGCCGAACGTTGCTTCTGCCATGTTGATCGGCTTGCATGTGAACCGTCATGAAGCGGTCACTGGGGCGGTGGTCAATGCGAAACCCCTGATGACTTAAGGTGGCAATAAGGTTAGCAAATCTTTTAGAACGAGAGAGAGGAAACCGATATTGGTTTCTTGTAACAACTGTTGCGTGAGAGACTTCTTCAGGAGATTCCAAGACACCACTATGGTTGTCTCGGAATACTCCCTGAGTAGTTATCCAAACACACAGATTGCTAGGAAACTTTTCATCTGTATCGGGGGCTTACGTACCGACGCCTCATGAGAACCCTGATGCCTTCATTCCTGAGGTATATACGACTTCCACCATTCTTGACCATAGCTGACCTCATCTGTCGAACGGCCCTGACTGACCGTCCAACAAGGCGGGGCGTATCTGATTCCCAAACAACCTCAAGAGAGTCAAGATTCTTGATTTTTGAAAATTCCAGCACCCATTCCGGGATCCAGAAAAGCTTTTCGGTGCTGTAATCGACCCTTTCACGAATGGCCCAATCCCATGTCTCATCGTCCTCGCCGGCATACTCAAATCTTACCGTCGCTCGGATGTGAAACGCCAGGTCACGGAGTGCCATCTGCTGGTTGATAATGTCGCTAAGAGGCATCTGGTGAACTTGAAGCCTGAAAAGTGCGTCCGATTCGTCACCCGCCATTGGGAATATATATTCTTCCACGCCCAATTTGATGCTGCGGATCGTGCGGAGTGTTTCTAGAGATCGATCGTGAAGGAATGCCGCGCATGCAACAACGCTGGTGAAAGCGAATGTATTCTTTGAGTAAAATGTGAGCTGTGCTTCTCCGTAGATCTGTTTGTTCGCAAAAAACACATGGAGATACGGGTGTATCTGTTTGTTCGCAAAGTACAAATGGAGATACGGTCTTTCCCGGCCGTGTTTCGAAGCGCTGTCGCCTCTAATCAGTTGATAGGTGTCGTAAGCATATATATTGTCTCTGGATATAGCTCCTAGACTAAAGCTCATGATTTTTGGTTCATCGCCGTAGTAATCCGGAGATGACCATACGCTTCTCGAGTGGTGTGCTTTCGCGACTATCCCGGGAGATGTTTCGTCATCATCACCAATTATAGCGACAGTCTCGATGCCAATCTTCTCCCGGACCAACATCTTCTCGTATATGAGGTCTCGTATCTCTTTGGGCAGGTCAAGGAGCCGGAAGCTGGCGGTAGCTGCCGCCTCTAAGGGCGGGTCCACAACCATGGTGTCAGGGGCCTTCGTCGAGCTATCTTGGTTGACGGAAACGTGATGGCGATGGCACGGATTGAAAGGCCGCAGTTTGTAGTGAGGAAGGCGTACGAAAACGAATGCAAGGATATAGTGTTGTGAGCGAAGGTAAAGTAATTCTTGTCGCTTAGCAATGGGTCCGTCGTAGTCAACAGTCCGGTTCGTTACTGTACACGGCTCGGCTGGTGTTGTAGGTAATGCTTAAGCACATGATGGGGAAGTCGGATCTGAACGGGACAGAGCTGTGCGCGCATGTGGAAAGTCAGTCGCTCACCTGTTGCATTGGTTCGCCACTGAGCCAGCTACTTAAGCGCTCTTTCCACTGCCTCCGAGGCCCTCAGTTCACAGTCGCCATCTGCCAAGATCACATCGAAGCTATGCCGTAGTGGTATAGACCTGCAAGACTACATTACAGTGGTGGAAGGCTAACACGCAGATACAAGGTACGTACCTATAGCAATGTCGGGTGACGCCGTCTGGAGTAGTAATACAGCTTGACCCGTCTTACAAAAGCATGGACTGACGGTGCTTTGACATTTTAGAAAGTGTGCCACAGCACCCCAATAATAACAATCAGGAGAGCCATTTCCGTCTTCTGGATCTTCCTCAAGAGCTCCGAGATAGAATCTACTTTTTCATGCTAGTGAGAGATTGGAATGAGACCATTCCAGAATCGAGGATCACCCAAAGAAAGTTTCCCGCCATCGTCTATCAACCAGACGAGCCCCCAGAGGAGGTGATTCCCGGTTACGAAGCTCCCTTCCTCAATATCTTCCTCGCAAACCGCCAGGTCTACAGCGAAGCGTCTCCAGTCTTCTACTCGTCGAAATGTTTTGCTTTTAATGAACCTCCAGCCTCCCTCATGACCGCCTACCTGTGGTTGAGTTGCAGACCAGAACGAGCGTTGGAAAACATTCGATCAATTTTCTTAACGGTCCGAGAATTCGCCGACCCCTCTTACCTTCCAGACATTCGTTTGGAGTGTCAATATTTTTGGGCTGCTCTATGCGAGCTTCTTGCAAAACTTCCCAATCTTCGCCATCTTGAGCTCATAATATGGACAAAAACGACCACGGTAGACCAACTGCCGTGGGACTGGGCGACTGATTGAACCGTAAATAATTGGACCATGGACGATATCAGGCTTTCCCAGCAGCACAAAGCGGCTCCTTCGTGGGTTTATCCCCTACTCGAAATACAGGGTCTCGAAACACTGTGCATAACTTGGATAACAAACGTTACTCTTAACGAACGAGCAATGAGAGCAGCAAAAATGATGCGAAGATCCATGCTCACAAACGGAGACACGATGAGCAAGGAGGGTATTCGGCTTCGACTTGATCACTACCTAGCATGGATCAACGACGGCCATCGTGTTCAGGGATGTACGGCCTTCCTAGAGATCAAAGCCGACAGGCATGGCAACACGCTTTTGACCAAAGTGGGCGCACGGCGGGGCCCCAAGGATCCATGGAACCGAAGTGAGGACGCTGATCTGATATCAAATGTTGAAGGGCTCGAGGTCCCCTCTCAAGAGGGACTGCACTTCGAACCGACAGAACCGGATCCTTCCTATACAGAAAGCGATTGCGGTGATAGAGACACCCTCAATAGTGTACATGGCATCAGCGATGACGAACCAGATGATTGAGTGCGATCTTGTTCGCTACTGCATGGAACAACTCGCCCACGGAGATCAAAAAACAGGCCGAACTACTTTTTCTTGAAATAACAGAGAGCTAGCTTTCGAATCTAGGAGAGCCGCAAAGACTATTAGCAATGGCAACGATTGCTTTTCCTAGGCGGGGCAAGGAAAATATTGTGGAAGAAGCGTAGTTGCATCCACCGTGTAGGTGGTTGGTCTTCGTCGGAACTTTCCTATCGAAGGGTTGAGCTCAGATATCTTCCATGAATGCAAGACAACACAGCTCCAACGTGAAGTGCTGAGGCATAGCTAGCTAGCGGTGACGCGCATAACGATATTCCACGTACCTAAACGTATGGGCAATACCTCGTTATCCATTCATCTAGATATACATACTTTTCTGGGACTAGGTGAGTGCCTTGATGCCCTTTGACAAATTTCTACGGGACAGAAGCTCACCATCCTATGGCATTTGTTTTTACAAATGTGCGAAGAGACACTGAAAATGTCTTGAGCGTTGTGTAGAGATGTCATGAGATGGAATGATGATAGAAGGGCGGAGAGAACGTCTGAGGATCTCACCACCGACCAGGCGACGAGATGAAAACGCTCGGGCCAACTATTTATCGATACGCCTCACCCCAGCTTCAATTTTTTGCAACCCCACCACGAGACAGCTCATGCAGGTCAATCCGTTATCCCAAACGTGAGCGTAACTTTGATTTCGAAGGCACCATTTGACAACACTCTCTTCGAAGTGCACTAGCGAACAGACTGCCACACACCACTCCTTCAACTTTGATCCCAATCATTCCTTAAAAATGGCCGCCTATGATAGCGACTCTTCGGGTGGAGAGGACAATTTCACAGAAACTAATGTCTTGTTGGGCTATGCGTCCCAAGAACCAACCGGAGACACCGTCAGCCACCTTGGAGGAGTGCCAGTAAATACCCTAGCTCAATTACCTTCAGCTTCGAGCATTAGCTAATTGACGTAAGGCTTGGTTAGATGATACAACAGCCCCATCCGGCGCTCTCGCTAAATGCAAAGTCTGCAACTCTCTGCTATCACTACTCCTCGAGCTCAATGGCGACCTCCCAGAACACTTTCCAGGCCACCAACGGCGACTATATGTCTTTAGCTGCCGGCGAAAGGCATGTCGGAGGAAGGAGGGAAGTGTGAGAGGGATTCGGGGGACAAGAGTCACGAAGGTCAAGGAAGAAAAGAAGAAATTAGCCCCTGAGCCTTCGAGCGTACAAGAGAGCGAGAAGAAGGCAGTCCAGTCGAATATCGGCGAGTCACTATTTGGCGTCAAGAGCCCAGGGGCATCCAGTGGACCAGTGAACCCTTTCGCAAATCCATTCGCATCCGGCACAGCCTCTAAAGGTCCAGTGAACCCTTTTGCGACCTCAAAACCTACGAGCACACCCGAGCCAGCCTCCTCAACAACTACATCTGCCACGAACGCAGCCCTCACAAGCCTCCCTGCAACCTTCGCCGAGAAAGCGCGCATAGCACCTCCCACAACCCCCTCCGAAAGCATACTACCTCGACCGCACGAGCCGTGGCCTGACCAGGCTGCCTTCCCTGAGCCTTACCCGCGATACCACCTCGACGCCGACTACGAGACCCTAGACGCGTTCCCCACCCCCGCAATTCCAGAGACTGCGCGTATGGACGTGGATGAGCCCTCAGCTTCAAGCGGTGGAGACAAAGAGCTTTTCGAGAGCACGCTAGACAAGGAGTTCCAGCGCTTCGCGGACCAGCTGGCCCAAAATCCGGAGCAGGTCCTAAGATATGAGTTCAAGGGGACTCCATTGCTATACAATAGGGGTGATGCTGTTGGCAAGCTTTTGGCGCCAGCATCGCACAGCCAGGGTGGTGGGAAGGTTGTTGTCAAGGGCGGGAGTGCATCACGTATGCCCAGATGCAAGAACTGTGGCTCGGAGCGGGTGTTTGAGCTACAACTTACACCACATGCTATTACCGAGCTCGAGGGCAAATCAATGTCGTTGGATGGGATGGACTGGGGAACTATCATCCTGGGTGTCTGCTCGAAGGATTGCGTTGGCAGCGATGTGGGCGAGGGAGAGGTAGGGTATCTTGAAGAGTGGGTGGGTGTGCAGTGGGAGGAGGTCTCTAAGAAGTAGTGCCTGAGTGACGGATATGCAAGACCACAGAAGTTGGTAGAGATTGTGAAAATGGCTAATAGCCTCATCTGAGGTCTAAACTTTTGGATCATTACATTTGACGATCTCAAATCTGGGATATCGTCGCCGCCTATGGTGCCTCTCCTAACGCCGTGCCCTGCAAGGTCTCCCACCCAAACCTCGTGTCTTCGTCCAATCAGCCGTTAAGCATAAGCAGCTGGAGCAGGTATAAACCTGCTCCAATAGAAGTGTAACATCAGAGAGCGACAAGTGTTTACGCCGGCTGCTCGTACGCCCTCTTGATCAACCGTCCAAATTCTGCAAACAATGTTAGCACTCCCCATTTGACAGCAACTCCAAAGACCAACTTACGTTCAAATTTGACATTCTCCCTCACGATCGTTCCCTCCGCCTTGTTCTCCTTGTTCAGTGGCACCTTGATGCTCTCACCAGCAATCTCCCATCCAAACACCTGCACAAAGTGATCGAACTCCGACCCTTGCAGATTTAACCAGCTCTCCAGCAGTCCCTTCTCCACCTCTCGCACCGCCTGGCCCACTGTCACCGCTATCCGCACGCGCATCGAGTCCTCGAAGCCGCTGACATCAGCAATCAGATCCGCATATAGGTCGTCGGAGTCAAGCTTCTCCCAGAAAGCCGTGTAGTCGGCTCCAGCAAGCAGGTTGTTGAGGGAGTTGAGCTTCTGCACCGCTTCAGCTAACGAGCCGTCGCCCGCGGACGCTGTGTTCTTCTGCAGCACATGTGTCGGGAGGAGGGAGAGGCAGAGGCTGAAGTCCGGGTTGGGGAAGACGGTGAGGGCTTTGACGAGGATATTGGTGATGGTTTCGTCGCGGGTGAGGTGGGGGTTGAACTGGTACCTGTTCGACGCAAGAAATGCGGTCGTCAGCTTGATTTCTTCTTTGAAAGTTCTTTTATAATATGCGGCGAGAAGGGTGTATATCAGATAGAGCTAATAAGTAGACATCAACGAGCTGAGGGGATTCAAGCCTCGGTGCCCTCCGATAATAGGAAACGTTATGGTGTTCGTCCTCATCATTATACATGTAGCTTGTGTTTTTGGACAGTTCTAAGAGGTCCAGAGGAGATGGGGCATGTACGTACAGTTTTAGGAGGGCGAGGTTCGCATAGCAGTCGTAGAAGGCCGAGTTCTCGCACTGCACCATCACATAGTCCTGGAACGTAGTGGTGGTTTCGGGATTGTAGCGATCGAGGCCATTGAGGATTACGTCGATGTTTTCCGGCCGATCTTGTGCGTAGTCGAAGGGCCCCATGGTTGCTGTGGTGAAGAGGCGCAATGTGGGTTCTTTGAGGGCTTGAGGTTGAGGAAATTGAGTGCGCCGGAGATTACCGTAATTTTGGCGTTAGCCGTATTTTACATACGAGAAAAGTTGACGCTTTGACCTCTTTTCCTTCACCTCCAGCTTTACAAATCCCATCGAACTCTATCACTATTTGAAGTAACACCAAACTCTAGACACATCTTGTCTAGCATGTATTACCACTACCAATGCGATGAAGCCAAAATAACTGCGTATACCCTACTCGACGCTGCCCAAGACCTTCCTGGAGAGCATCATTACACAGCATCGGCTTAAGATATTGTGAATAGACTCAGTATGTGTCGTCTATAACGACGGTATAGATTGAATGCAGAAGTTGCCAGAATTGCTTACATATATCGGAAGGCCTTCGTCACAGTAGCAGCTATGCTTGCTCGCAATAGTGACCAAAGCTTGTTCTCATATACCTACTCTTCCCAAACATGCTTCACAGAAGATATATACTTCAAGACCGCAATGCGAGATTTCTTTCAAGAAAAGCCTAAAATGCCCATCTAATCCGATTCCACATATCCACCCAATCTAAGACAAGATCCGTACTCGAATGCAAAATCATTTCAAACCTATTTGTTGCAGCTCATGTTTCCAACACGGCAATAGAGGTAATTGAGAGACTGATTGTCTAAGTCTTGCAGGTGGTTAGCTCGAATGTTTCAACCATGTAGCTAGGCAACGATCTACTAGAATATCGCTCTTTACGTTCTAGAACTAAGTTACCCAGCGGCACCATGGCTCTTTCAGGCTTGTAATTCGACACATGTTGCTATCGGTGCTGAGATTTCTCTCTGATTTAAGTTGCGATTATCTTCCGGAATGGATGTTGTGGGACCCAGAAGCTTGTGTTACTCGGCATCGTAAACGACATGTGATAACATAGGTTTTGTAGGTTCTTTTCACTCTGAATTTTGCGTTCGTCATGCTTTAGCCTCAAATAGCTTGGAGACCAAATCTACTTTGTGTCTACTTTCAAGGTCTTTTCTCATGTTACATGAAATCGACCCGAAAAAAGTGCGTGGGGTAACACGAGCTTATCAGGTAACACGGTCGGCCCCAATGACCCCGAAACTCTAAAATAGCAAGGAGAGTTGTTCACTAACATATTGAGACAGCTACAAAGGGGCAGCTCTCATTTCAACTTTCTTTGTGTATACCTTTGCTACCATTGATATTAGTCTGGTCTATGTCCAATCACTCTATCTAGTCGATGGATTATCGCAATTACCTATCATAGATAGCCTTCGATTATGACACCTTTCCGTCTGAAACATTCGTTACCACTTCTTTACCGGCTACTACATCACGAGGGCCCAGTTTCAAGTATGCTCAACTCAATGAAGCTGATGTACACCATTTCCTCGCACATGGCTATATCAAGATCCCCGGCTGCTTCACAAGAGAGCAGTCCGCTGCTTTTACATCCAACCTCTGGACTCGCCTGAACATGGACCCAAACGACCAATCTACATGGAGAAAAGAACGCATTCATATGCCATCGCACCAGTCAATACCAGTATCAAATTTTGCGCCCAAGGCTTGGAACGCAATGTACGTCGCTGCTCGCTTTCACAGGCAACTTGACTAACTCACCACCATATAGCTCTGATCTTCTCGGAGGCACGTCCCGTATCAACACAGCTGCATCTTCGAACTGGCGCGACAGCTTCATCGTGAATCTCGGCACGCCTTCCACCCTGAACAAACCAGCTCCCCCACACCAACTTTACGACTGGCACATCGATGGCGATTTCTTCGTCCACTACCTCGACTCTCCCGAACAGGCCCTGCTTGTAATCCCGCTTTTTTCCGACATCGCACCCAACGGCGGTGGGACGTTCATCTGCCCGCCCGCCATCTCCACCGCTGCTCAGCATCTGTATGAGAACCCAGCCGGCGTGAGCCCGCGGATGGTGCCGCGCTCGAGATCCCCAGCGGAGGGAGAGGATTGGATCTTCACTCCAAGTAATTGGTTCAATACTACGGCCCGGTCGATCCCGCCCTCGGCGTTTGTAGAGGTTACCGGGCAGATTGGGGACGTGTTTCTCTTGCATCTGCTAATGTTGCATTCGGCGAGTAAGAACGCAATGAGGGTGCCGCGGATTATTACGAATCCGCCGGTGAGCTTGCGGAAGCCATTTTGCTTTGATAGGAGGGAGGAGGAGGAGTTTAGTCTTGTGGAGAGGAAGACGTTGGAGGCATTGGGGAGGGAGCGTTTGGAAGGATGGGGAATTCAGGGGGCTAGGGAACGAGTTGTGCCAGAGAGGATGAGAGTTTTGGAGAAGATGAGGAAGGAGGAGGCGGAAAGATTGGGGAAGTTGAAGACTTAAGAGAGTTTAAGAAGTAATGATAGAAGAAATGCACTTTAGGGGACTTGTTCTTACTTTATGCATCTACAGATATATAAAATTACCATGAATGTGAAAACGAGAAACTGCTGTATTAGTTTCACTACAAATCAGATATTTGCGCTTAAGAGACCTGGCTATGGTGAACGAAGAGAACTAAGCACTTCTCTCTCATATTGAAATATAAATTTACCACATTTGCTTGCTGGCTCAAATCTGATGACGCGCATCTCGCTTGAAAAAATGCGGGGTCATTGGAAGGAATTCTTGATGGACATGCAGACATGCTCACCAGACCTATCAAAGCCATACACCTTTCTTACGATGGCGATGAGGCGCATTTTGGTGATCGCTGGCTCTGACAGCTCTGGTGGCGCGTATGCAATCTCCCACCAATTTCCGTGCCAAAAATCTAATCCGTCATTCTAGAGGGCTGGAAGCAGACCAGAAGGTCATCGCCGCTCATGGATGCTATGCCATGACTTCTACGACCGCGCTCACTGCTCAGAATACCCAAGGGGTATATGGAATCCACGAAACGCCTTCAGAGTTTGTGAAAAAGCAGATTGATGCTTGCATCGAGGATGTTGGCGTTGATGTTGTCAAAACCGGTACGAGTTCCCGTGTTATTGTTTTCACTGGAGCTCTAATGTTCAATAGGCATGCTTGCATCTGCGGCTACAATTGAAGTGGTTGCGGATGCACTCAGCAGGCATCACGTGGCGATATCTGTAGTAGACCCGGTACTACCATCTTGCAAGGCGCTTCATGTGCAGTGCGACTAAATTGAGCAGGTTATGGTCTCTACAAGCGGTGCTCAGTTACTCCCCGAAGCAGCAGTGAAAACCCTCTGCAGATCCTTGTTACCTGTGACGACCATCCTCACCCCGAATCTCCCGGAAGCGAAACTCTTGCTACGCACAGCTGGTGTCGCCTTCAAGGAGGAGCCAGAGAATGTGCAGGATGTGATCGACATCGCTAAAGCGATCCAGCAACTAGGCCCAAAGTACGTGTTGTTGAAGGGCGGCCATCTCCCTCTAACCAAGGACCGTATGACATCGAAGAAGGATGCAGATAGAGACATTGTCCTGAATGTACTGTGTGGCGACGGAAGGATTGTGCTTATGGAGTCGAAGTATATAGTGACGAAGAA
This sequence comes from Lophium mytilinum, assembly GCA_010093605.1. Taxonomy (NCBI): domain Eukaryota; kingdom Fungi; phylum Ascomycota; class Dothideomycetes; order Mytilinidiales; family Mytilinidiaceae; genus Lophium; species Lophium mytilinum. The sequence continues at coordinate 844,885 of MU004182.1, read as the reverse complement.
CACCCATGGTACAGGATGTTCATTAGCATGTGAGTGACTACTTCTAGTCGAGCATCGTGAAGGAGGCAGGAATCCTTCTTGGGCCACATGAATAGAAGATACGCTGACTGTTATAGCTGCTATCGCTTCCAATTTAGCCTCCGGAATGGACATGGAACGGGCTGTCAGGCTCGCTAATAGATATGTTGAGGCGGGAATCAAACTCAGCACAGACATTGGTAAAGGAAGTGGTCCGATCAATCACTTCCATTCGACTTACATTCTGCCGTTTGCACCGTAAGTCGATCTGTCTTCGACGACTAGTGTCGGACTGATGATCCTTTTAGTGGTGGCTTCATAGAGTATCTGCTCGAGCGCGATGACGTCCTCGAGCCATGGAAAGCCCACACCGAGCATGTCTTTGTGCAGCAGATGGCACAGGGAACCCTACCGATTGCAAACTTCAAGCACTACCTGATCCAGGACTACTTGTTTTTGGTACGCCTGCGATCTCTGACAACGACTTCGTGTCACTGATATATGATAGATTCATTTCTCGAGAGCAAATGCCCTCGCGGCGTACAAAGCGAAGTCTCTAGAGGATATCAGCAGAGTAAGTAGGGACTCCAAGATTCCAAAGGATCTGCATTCAAGCTTACAATCTGCAGTCTGCCCAAACCGTTACGCACATACAAGAGGAGCTGAAGCTTCACTTAGACTATTGCAAAGAATTTGGCATCGACAAGGAGGAAGTAGAAAGGAGTGAAGAAAGCCAAGGTTCGCTCTTTTCCCTTCGGTTGGGATATCATTTGGTCACGGCTAATGGCGTGCAATGTAGCATGCACTGCATACACGAGGTATCCTCAAGCCCACTGCGAAGACCCATATCTTAGAAGGAATGTCTGACTCAGCCGACAGATACGTACTTGACATCGGACAATCAGAAGACTGGCTTGCTCTTCAAGTTGCTCTTCTCCCATGCTTGATCGGTTACGGCATGATAGCAACGCGACTGTACAACGACCCTGAAACGGTTCGAGAGGGTAATATCTACTGGAAGTGGATTGAGACGTACGTCGCCGAGGACTACATGGAGGCAGTGGCAAATGGATCCGGTCAGAGGCATGTGGATTCATGAAAGACAAAAGCTGACAGATTGTAGGGCTTGTGGAGAAGCATGCGGTAAGACAGTCGGCGAGCCGCATCGATGAGCTGGCGAAGATCTTCATCCATGCGACGAGGGTGAGTACATATCCTTAAGCGGCAAATTAGTAGCTCTATGGACTAATTGATACATCAGATGGAAGCCGGATTCTGGGACATGGGCACGGCCGATGCCTGATACGTGCTGGGAAGGTGAATGGGTACGTGCAGCTGAGACAGGAGCAGAGATTGAAGCATCCTAAGCCGAGCAGTGCGTATATGAAGCTGTGAAATAGAAAGCTCCATGCTCTCATAAGTCCTTCATACGCCCTTCACAGTGAAGAAGTTGAGGTTCGGCATCGTCACAAAGGGTCTGGCTTGGCGGAGTTGTCGCTCGGCAAATTCCGCGCCGGAAGCGGCTAGTGGCTAGCGCAAGAAAATTATTTGGCGTTGCCTCCTTCGCCGCCTGCCTCGCACGTCTTCACTCTCTCTCATCTCTCTCTCCTCCATCACAACACCCTCTTGCATCTCCTGTCTCACCGCGCTTGCACTCTGCGACGTTTGTCTTGCAGGTCTTTCGCTCTTGTCTCAGTCAGAAACAGGCCCGCTCTCATTTCGCCAAACTTCCGGTCTTTCACACCGTCCCTACCGAACACTCCGATCACCATGTCTTACGGCGGTGGTTATGGCGGCGGCGGCTCTCGCGGCGGCGGAGGCGGATACTCCAACGGGTACGACAGCAGGAGCGCTGACTATGGCTCGTATGATTACTCCAACCACTATGCCTATGGGTATGCGAAAGCCCTCGAGGACTAGACATTGGCGTTTTTTACTGGCATCACTCCTCATCTCTTTTCTCCCGGGACTGGCTTCTACAGCGAGTAGCTCATTTCTGCTCGATGCCTTCATCGAGTGGGAAGCGTAGTTTACTCGGTATGGTCGTCAGGCCCCCATCGCATCCACTCCGCGCGGCTCCCTGAACAATTTGCTAACATGTTTGATAGTGGCAGTAACGGATATTCGAACGGCGGCTCCAACGGCTACGGCGGCGGTAGCAACGGCTACGGCGGCGGCGGAGGAGGAGGATACGGCGCAGGCGGAGGAGGCTATGGCGGAGGAGGTGGAGGTGACCGGATGTCCAACCTCGGCGCTGGGCTCCACAAGCAGGAATGGGGTATGTCAAACCGACAAAGATAAAGCAATGTCTCCGGCTAACCAATACTAGACTTGAGCACGATGCCCAAGTTCGAGAAGTCGTTTTACAAGGAGGATGAGGCCGTCTCTGCCCGTACTAAGGCAGAGGTTGACGCTTATCGCAAGGAGCACCAGATCACCATCCATGGCTCCGATATTCCCAATCCGGTCACTACTTTCGACGAAGCCGGATTCCCAGGATACGTTATGAACGAGGTCAAGGCGCAGGGCTTCGCGGCACCCACCGCTATCCAGGCCCAAGGCTGGCCCATGGCTCTCTCTGGTCGCGACGTTGTCGGAATCGCAGAGACAGGATCCGGAAAGACTCTGACTTACTGTCTCCCAGCAATCGTTCACATCAATGCGCAGCCTCTGCTAGCCCCCGGTGACGGTCCCATCGTTTTGATCCTGGCTCCAACGCGAGAGTTGGCTGTCCAGATTCAGCAAGAAATCAGCAAGTTCGGCAAATCGTCTCGTATTCGCAATACCTGCGTGTACGGCGGTGTTCCCAAGGGCGGACAGATTCGCGACCTCGCCCGAGGTGTAGAGGTGTGCATCGCGACACCGGGCCGTCTTATCGACATGTTGGAATCCGGCAAAACTAACTTGCGCCGTGTCACCTACCTCGTGCTTGACGAAGCTGACCGCATGTTGGACATGGGCTTTGAGCCGCAGATTAGGAAGATCATCGGCCAAATCCGCCCGGACCGTCAGACATGTATGTGGTCGGCAACGTGGCCCAAGGAAGTTCGCCAACTTGCCTCTGACTACCAGCATGACTTTATCCAGGTCAACATTGGATCCATGGATCTGTCGGCCAATCACCGTATTCAGCAGATCGTCGAGGTTGTTTCCGAGTTCGAGAAGCGTGACCGCATGACCAAGCACCTCGAGCGCATCATGGACGACAAGGCCAACAAGATTCTCATATTCACAGGTACCAAGCGTGTGGCAGACGACATTACTCGATTCCTCCGACAAGATGGATGGCCAGCACTGTGTAAGTCTTTCTTTTCTCGCCCGATTTGCGTATGTCAGCTAATAAAGCATAGCCATCCACGGCGACAAGCAACAGAACGAACGTGATTGGGTGCTCAACGAGTTCAAGACCGGCAAGAGCCCCATTATGGTTGCCACCGACGTGGCTTCCCGTGGCATTGGTATGATTACAAAACCCCCCCTCCCCTCCCTCCCCCTCGTTTTGTCGTTCGTGATTTGAAGTGATGCTCTGCTCTCTACGCCTCTGCGCTCGTCCTACCTGATTTCATGACATCTTCCAGGGCTTCTAGACTCTCTTGTGTGTTCCCCGGGATCCTTGGATAACTTCGGCGAAGATTCTTCTTCGCTCGTTTCCGTTTCTTACGTATCGCAAAGGTACTTGAGGCGGAGTAGAGTTTCTTGACTTGTTCAAGTGCAGTTCCAAGGTGTCCCGGACTACGAGATTCGAGATTTCCACAGCCTTTCCACTGGATGCAGATGCCATGACTTACACTGTAGCGCATTGAGAGTATTGCACGCAACATAGCACCGCTTCACGCGACGATCAACAGATCGTTTTGATCATCCACTTACCCTGAGACATGCTAACGGTTCTATCAAGACGTCAAAAACATCACTCATGTGTTCAACTATGACTACCCGAACAACTCGGAAGACTACGTTCATCGCATTGGACGAACTGGTCGTGCTGGTGCCAATGGTACCGCCATCACTCTGTTCACTACAGAGAGTATGTCACCTACCACGTTTTCGGCTTGAACAAAGACTAACGCATGGCAGACTCGAAGCAAGCTCGTGACCTCGTTTCCGTACTTACCGAGTCCAAGCAACAGATCGATCCTCGTCTAGCTGAGATGGCACGGTACGGCGGCGGCGGCGGAGGAGGTGGATGGCGCGGTGGTCGTGGTCGTGGCGGAGGAGGCCGCGGTGGAGGTAGGGGATCCCGCTACTAGATGTTTGACTCCTGCAAACCCTTAGATAAACGATGCTAACTAATTTGTACAGGCTACTCTGGATCCAACAGCGCTCCGCTCCGGAACAGCCGTTGGTAGAGCGGACTTCATCTTCGAAGCAAGCCCCGCTACTTGGTTCTTACAAGTGGCCGGTATGTGATCAGCAGCGAAAGCACATCTCTCATTGCCTCGCGCAAGAGGCTTACTTCAATCGCTCCAGCAAAGTCGGTGTTGGTGGTGTGGCGTACTCATTAGAAGTTTCATACGGGGGTTTCCTCTCTCTCACACAGTCAATCTGTCTATCCCCTTTTTCCTTTTCCCTTGATCTCATGGTGGAATCGTGCTGCGACTTTCTCCTCCAGCAATAATGCACGGGCGGGACAGCATGTTAGTCACACACATTCTGCTCGGCAGGGTGGGGCTTATTGAGGTTGGGGTTACCAATTTTCATTTTCTCTCTCAAATTAGAACCTCAGCATGTCTTTTTTTCATTGGGCCTTTTCTGGTCTCGAAAGACAGAATGGTCGGACGGCAGGGAGGTCCCAGGGTCTTTTTTCGTCCTCTATCTGGGCGCGCTCGATTGCCCCATAAGGGGTGCTGCTTTTTTTCATGGTATGGGCGTCTTTTATGGAAAAGCTTTCCTAGGTAGTGACTAGATGAGAACAAATACGTTTTAGGCATTTCATTCGTGTGGGAGATGACCGTGATGAATTGGTACGGACGTGAGGGTCTTGTATTGCGGCACTTATATGCAGTGGAGTTGGAAAGGCCCGAGGAGTGGTTGAGGATTCCTGAGTTGAACCCTCTTGGCTTCCTCTCTTCACTCAGACGGGGTATCATTGTGTAGGAGATGGCTTGTGCAATGTGTCTGGAACTCCACCCCTATTGTTCGACATACTATTTCACCGCTATTGTTCAAGGTACTATTTATTTATTGGCTTAGACTGATTCAGCACAGTCAGGGTCAGCGGGCTATAAAAGCAATATTAACAACAGGATGTAGTTACGTATGCTATGGTCAGGGCCCAGGAAAGATCCAGATGTCACGATTAGTGGCGCGCGGGAACGCCGAATCCCCCATTAATCATGCATGTATCAGGGGGTACGCGGAATTACACTTCTGAAGTTCAGTAGTGACATCACGGTCTACATCTCATTACCTTTCATTGCTATGTCAAAGGCGGAGACCGGGTTCGGGTTCCAGATGATGGTTCCTGTGCACAAATATTTGATAGTGAACGGCGACCTGGTGGGTGTTCCTCGGATGTCGAGATCCCTGAAATACATACCACTTCACAGGCCCGGTCCAGCCCCACAGTCCAACCAAGGCCCCGGCGATACTGTGGGGAAAAAGCGCTGTTCACAGATTCCAAATTGCAAAAAAATAAGACGGAGGGAAAATACATTTGCTAGCGGCTACGGCTGGCGGTAAAGCTGCGATGGTTAGTCTTGGGTTTGGGTTCGCATCCCGACAGCAGAGGAGGAGCGCTGGAACCGTGCCCGTTAGGATTCGTGACTTGACAGTGACCTGCAGAACCCCAACCGTCTTGCTGCAAGTCTGACAGCGTCGATGAGCGCTGGACGCCGCCACAAGAGGCAGGTTGCATAGCGTGCGCCTTTGGTGCTGCAGGCCGCGTAAAGGGCTGGAAGCTGGGATCGAGGTTCCCGCCACGGTGTCTCTGGCTGGAGAGGGGGCCAGCCCGGGTCCCAGCGCCGGCACTGCCAAAGACGGCATAAAAGGCACGGGATCCGGATTCCCGGAATGGAACGAAGCTCAGATCGGCCCTAAGCCCCTGGCATGCCCACGCGAGGCTTGGGGCCAAGTCGGCGCTATGGCTGGGAAAAAAGGCCGAGGCGACGCGTGATCGGGGAGCGTGCATAAAGCTGACCAATTGGTGGAGGGGAAGGAAAAAAACGACGGCAGGGGGCTACCCTTGCGCGAAACACCCACACCTCCGGCGTCAGTTTTGGTGAGGGAGGTTTGGGGAGGGTGCTGGGTCTTGGTGGTGTGGGCTGCCGCGAGCCTGGTGTTAGGGAGGGCGCTAGTAGTAGCTGTGGCTGGTGCCGCTGGAGACATCAGATTTGGAGATGGCCATGATCCATCACAACCATTGATGGGGATGGCTGGGCGAGACGAGAGAGAGCAACAAGCCGCGGAAACGGCGCGTCCGCCGGGGAATCTTTCTTGGCTGCATCGCAATGCATGGAGTTTCACTCGCCGAATCACAGCCGCAGTCGCGTGTTCTTGCTGCTCGCAGCTTGTTGCTTCTGGGAGCAGAACGGAAGACTGTTCCGAGCCTGAAGAGATGGAACGCTCCCGTACCGATATCGACGGCTGGTTGGGGTGGATTTTCGGCGAGAGGGCGGCCCTTTGAGGGTCAACAGCACCACACCACGACGCATCGCCAGGGTCCCAACCGCAGGGCTGCGTCATGATGGTTCCAAGATTGTCCAACGGGGGTCAGAGTGACCAATTGTATAGCGCGGAGGGGTGGCCGACAGTGTCAAGTGGACTGTGGGGCAGGCCTTCGCAGAAACCGAGGAAGTGCTCCCTTCTCGAAATGCCATCCTACCCAAGAGGTTAGCCGGGAATAGCGCGCTCGGCGATTCGTTGACAGCTGGCAGCAAATACCGCGTATCGCCAACGCCACAGCCCACCGCGATGCTCGAGATGCCTCTCTGGGCCGGGCTGTCCCCAATCCGTCCCTTTCCAGACGGCTGGCGTCTGACTGCAGCGTGGCGGCCAACAGCGCGAGTGGGCTGACCCGCAAGGGCACGATTCAGGTGTGGCCAGCTCGTAGGCTTGAATTATCGATGTTTCGAGGCTCGTCTCGACCTCCTCTCTGCGCATCGCCAAGGGTGCGACAACGACGCTGCAGACAAAGCGGGACCGAGCGCGCAGACCCGCTTTCTGCTGCCTGTTTCTATTTCCATTGTCGCTCTACGCGCTCTATATTCACGGGCGGGCGTCGAAACAGACGCCTGCGACACCGGCCTGGAGCCTGTCGGCCATGTGCGTGCTGGACAGCGGGAGTCGCATGGCAGTCGGCTCTTGTACCCCGAAGCAACGGTCTGCTGACGTGCGTTGTGTGCGTGTGCGCGCTGCAACGGCGGCGAGGGGTCCACGGCGGAAACGCAGCGGCGGTACACGGCATGGCAGACAAAGACGAGACGGTGAGCAGGCGGTTGGGCGCCGTCGACGGGAGAGCGAGGCCCAGCGCAACGCGAGAGGGCGGCGTGGGATCGCGGCCAGGACCAGGGCGGCGGCCGGTTCTGCGGCCTCATGTTCTGATATTGGCGGTTGGAGGAGGCAGTTGGAAGAGGCAGGTGGGCGTGCAGGCCGCATCCTTCAGGGTGGGGAGGTCTCGCAGCTGTTGCATGGCATGGCATGGGCATGGCAGCGTGTCAGACATGGGCGGGCGTGTGGAGACTGCTGGACTGGAGAGTCGGGATGTGGGTTGTTCTGGGAGTGGAATCGATAAAGGAGCCCTCCACCACCGTCATCGCGGGCTGAATGAGGCAACGAGGCCACTCTCCCGCGGCCAGTGAATCGTGCTTCGTGATAGCCAGCGCGAATTGGTCATGGAGCGGCCCTGGACCCAATCGCAGGGCGCGGATGGGCTGCCCAGGGCTGTCCCGCGTCGTCGCAACGGGGCTCGTTGTGCGCAGTCTGGGCAGCTCGGGCAGCTCTCCGACGAGTGGCACTCGATCCGTCCGCCACCGAAGTCGCGGCGAGCCCGAGACGCGCGGGTGCCTGCGGTGATGTCCTCATGCCTCGATGCGACAGTGAGGACGCTGTGGTTTTGCGTCTTGGCGCTGCTGAAGCGGCATGCCGTGCTGTTGTTGTTGTTCCAGCATTCCGTTGACGTTGGATGCTCCGACAGGGAGTTCTAGCGCGGCCTTCAGCCTCACGCGATGGCCAGCCGCGGCAGGCAAAGCGGCCGCAAGACAAGCCTCCGCTAGTTTTAGTGCGCAGGCGGTGTCTCCAAGCCCTCGTCTCTGAGCCCGGCCTCGGTGGTCTGCTGAGCGCGAGGCTGGCACTGCTTACTGCGCTGCACTGCACAATGGACCCCCGTCATACTCAAGGGCCCGGCGGAGGTGCTTGATTCGACGACTGCGGCCCCACCCGAGACTTGGGTCCTGCCTGGCTGGGGTCCTTCCTGCCTTCCTGCCTCGTTGACTTGCCACCCAGTGCCCCAGGCCCGCTCGCTTTTTCGCACCTTCCCGTCTGCGTGCAAGACTCCTTCACCCTCCAGCTAACCATCACCACACCCACACCACCCGCCCATCCTCCCACGCGCCCAAGACTCCGCCCCGGTGTCCTGCTAGCACTGAAGCCCTCCGCTCCGTCCTCCCCTCCCACCGCTACTAGGCCGCTGACTGCTTCCGCGCCGTGCAACAACACGTGCAACCCCGATTCCGCCCTCGCTGCCACGGCTCGCCAGTCCTTAGTGCGCATTGCCTCTGCAAAAACAAGAGACCCCGATCTCCACCTCCATCTCCGCCCACGGCAGCCCCGTCCGCCGTCGCGACCGCTCCAGAGCACTCCAGCGCGCGTCGCTGCGGTCATCGTCTCAGCGTTCAGTGCAGCCAGACCTCCCGTGTGCGCTGCGGTGGGGACCCCCGGAAAAGACGGCGACTTGGGCAGGCAGATCGCTTTCTCGGCGCTTCTCTCGCTCGGAGGCAAAATCGAAAATACTGTCCGCTGTGTGGCTGCGCGTGTGGAACCCAGCATCACCGCGCCCGACGACGGACCGACTCTCTTCATCTTGGCCCCCCAGCACACGGCCAACATCGTCGTAGTCGCACCTTTAATTCACCCCAAGCTACGCTGCACCGGGCGCGCTGCAGGCTCCAGGCCCGAAAAGAACTAGACCCCTCCCCGCACCAGTCCCTAACCTTCGACCACGCCATCCGCAATCCGTCGCGCCCGGCTCGCCAACACGACCACTTCGCCCAGAGGGAGCCTTGCTCACGCAGCACGTCCACGCTCCACGCCTCACACCCCCCCAGCGCCATCGCCAGCATCAGCCTGCGCCCGCCCCCCGCGCAGAGCTCCCGCGAACAAGGCCACAGGCGGCTCGGCTCAAAGATCTCGGGGCGTCGGCAGCATTACTTCATTGTGTGTGCTAACGCTCTCACGGCCGCCTCGATTGGTGCCACACAGCTGCGGCACACGCCACTCACCAGACTGCCACTGCGACGGCGCTGCCCTCCCGCTAGCTGCTTCGCTCTAGTGCTCGCTGTTAGCCCGCCCGCGCTGCCTGCTGCTGCTCGAGTGCTCGTCCTGGCTCGTCCTGCTTGGCCGCCGAACCAGCACCCGTGCGACTCGCCGTCACACCTGCGCCGGATTTCCGCGACTCGCACGGCTAGCCTGCCCTGTTCCCTCCAAGCGTGTTATCTGAGCGCAAATCTGCCGGCCGCTGTCCCCTCAGTCTGGCACGCAGATTCCACACCGTCTGCAAATCATCCGCAGTTAAGGTCGACGCTATTGCCTCGAGATTCGTCCAACCCTCGGTAGTCTGACGCTACTCTGAACTCGCTCCCCCCCAACGCTACCACTGTTCGGCCTTAGGTCAACCACTTTTGATCCATAGATCTTGTGCACCGGACTATTCACCGACCCACGAACCATCCCGCCGCCGGCCTCCTGGTCCAACCATTGTCCTATCTCTCCAAGGCTGCCCCCTCCGCCCATCCTCCACGCCTCAAAGCGCCAGATCCCCGCCGTGCAAAGCGCGCCTGGCTACCTCAACGCTACCTTCGACAGTCTATGGACGGCAGACAGACGGATTATCCGCAGTCAGGTTTGAGCGAACCCTACCCGTCTTTCCCTGAACCTGCCTCTGAAGGTTCATCTGCAGATCCAGCATCTGCTGCGCCATACCCTCAAGGCCAAGATCCACGCGCCGCGAACTTTTCCCCAGCGCAAACTCCAACCTCCGAGTACGGCATCAATCCCTCGTCAGCGCGCTCGGGCTCCTTCCCAGAGTACATTCAGCGCTCGTATCAGTCCAGCGCTCAAGGGGCTCCCGCTGGAGGTATGGCGAATCCAACAAGTCCGTCTCTGCCTCTGTCAGATGGTCAAACCAATGACACTCAACACAACAAGTCTGACTCCGACGTTCCTATAGATCCATCAATCGCCACGGGGGCGAGTCCCACCTACCCTTCGCACCAGCAGTACTCCCCCTACCCGCCGCAACACGAAATGCAACATTATCAAGGGCATCCGCAGACCCCAATGTACGGGGCGCGTCCAGAATGGGCGGGGCAGTACCCTCCTCCTCATATGCAATACGGCCATCCGGCATCCTCTGGGCCGCCAGCACAGTCAATGGTTAGTCCGGTCCAGCGACCACCTGCGGTACGCCCTTTTCACGTCGATTTCTCTCGCGACCACGTAGGGGCGGTCCAAGACCACCTTGGACCCCCTGACTACGGCTGGATCATTCCAACTGCGGTCAACGTGCGTGCATATCATCCTGAGGGTGACATGTGAATGCGACGTTCTTTGTTTTGTCGCCGCGTTGTGATTTTCGTATTCCAGAGCGCTTTGCTGACGTTTCGATAGGGCGGCCATCCACTTTCGACAGTGTACTCGTTTGTCCCGATTCCAGGCGCGCAACAGCATAAGCGACCGCGACGGCGATATGAAGAAATAGAGCGAATGTACAAGTGCGGCTGGAATGGCTGCGAAAAAGCGTATGGGACCCTTAATCACTTGAACGCACATGTTACGATGCAGTCGCACGGTACAAAACGAACCCCAGAAGGTATGTTGACGAACCCTTTTACGCGTTTAAGCAACTGCGATAGCGCAGAAAGCCCTGGCTAGTAAGCTAGGTTTGCCGTGGAGCTCGTGTTGGTGTCGCGACTATTTCGTTGGTGTTCCCGCTGGTTCGGATAGCCTCGAAACTCGCGGCAGCTAGCATCAGGCTACCCTGACCTTACTAGCTTGGCGCAACATTATCAGATCTTAGTCACTGCACTTGCTGACCTATCTTTCCAGAGTTCAAGGAGATCCGCAAGGAGTGGAAGGCCAAGAAGAAGGAGGAGGAGGCTGTGCGTAAGGCCGATGAGGAGCGGCAGCGCCAGGCCGAGGGTCGCCACGACAATGGATCCGAGACTCCCGTCTACGGCCAGATGCGTGCCAACATTGGCCCACCACAGATGGGCGGCCCTCAACTGCCGCCGATCGGCTATCAAGCTGCAGCTCCGGGCCCGCAGGCGCCTCAGTACGGCACTCAGAGCCCAGGTCTCGACCAGGGAATGGCCCAGTAGGTTGCTTCGTCTGACAACTTTCACAAATGATCACTAACATGACCAGCTATCCGCAATCGCCGTACGGCCAGCCTCCTCAGATCTACCAACAGGGTCACTAATCCCAGATTGCCTGGTCACGATAGAAAAAGCTGACCGTTCAGCAGCGACGGACCCTAACTCAAACACGTTCCAACAGTAAAGGAACCGCAGGCACAAAGTCAGCAAATGGAGCTTTCCCACCTTCTGAACACTGTCTTCACACCATGTGATACCTTCTCACTGTATGGTCCAACTCAACATGCAGCACGGCTCGGAGCTCCTGCACAACGGATCAACATCACTTCAACCAAATTGAGGGACACTGGATCCATTTAGAGGATATGCATAGGGCGGCTTTTCGAGCGTGGGCCTCAGGCATTCTTGGGAGGGGGTGGGGGTTGTGTTTTCCCCTAAATTTTGGGCGTTTTTCCCCGCGTGTGTACTTTCGTTTTCTCGTTGTTTGCTCTCTATCCTTGCATTAACATACCGGGGTGGCTATCTGCTGTTTTTGCTCGTTCAGTGTTTTTTACTCGTTGTATCGGACTTTTGTCAAATCTCGCCCCTCTTGCTGGTTGCTGGGTGGGCTTGATAGTACGGGAAGAGCGTTGTGTCTTAACGTTTTACGGAGGCAGGCTGGCCTGGCGGGAGCGGGTTGGCCGGTGTATCATGCATTGTACGTCTGGGATGGGACAAGCGGGCGGATCTCTGGTGGCAAGAAAAAAAATAGGGGGGTCAGGTGGTGGGGGTTTCTTAGGCTGGAAGCGCTCCGTGGATGAGAGCTGTGGGAGGAAGAAAGGGGAAAGAGATGACCGCTGGCAAAAAAAAGCGTGGCAAGCTTCATCCAAGCAAAGAAATACGACTACGTGAATCACGGCCGTTGTGTATCGGTTGCATTGGTATATAACGGACTCGTGTTTTCTCACTACTTGTGGTTTCTCACCGCTTGTGAACACTCAAGTTCCAAAGATTATACGTTGTGTAAGGGGGTTCTGAACGAAAGATGACGCTTTTAGGCGGCTTTCTTGCGAATATAGATTTTGTGGTGGGCTCTTGTTCCTTTTTTCTTCTACGAGGGCTGCATAGATCGATCATGTCTGCATGCGAAAAAGAGTGGCGCTTATTGAAACAATTCTTTTGGTTTTCACTTTGTTCCCTCTATAGTACAGTTCAGCACGTCTTCTGCAACTACGTTCTCTGGGCCCAGCAACCAGCAAAACTCTGTACGGCAAAAATCTGTAAGACTAGAACCTATTCTGTTTCTCCCCCCGCCTAGTTCGGAGACAACTCCTCGAGGCCCCAACAAATTTACAAAGTGACGATTTCATCTCATGCGCGTGATGGATGCTTGACTCGAGACACGAAACGAGCGGAGGTGGAGGTTGAGAATGCGCCGACTTCCCGACACTCTCACAAAGAGATAGATTGGCACCCACACCCGTCCCCGATCTCGAGGGGTGTTTGGTTTCACAGACGCCTAACCAGCATACCCGACGACCGGGTTGCGCCCGCCTACACCCACATCCACTCACCCATCCCCCCTCTCCCTGTCGGCAGACGTGGACCGAACGGTTGTGGGGCGGCGGTTACGTGCGCTATGTTGTGTGATATGTGATTTCTTTGTGCGTGTGAATTGCAGTTCTAACTGCTGCGTTGGTGTGTATTCACGATCGGCAGTATAGATGTCGAAATGGATTCGAGAGAGTGCTAGATAGTGTGGGGAGGGGTGGGTGGTGAGATTGGGCCAATGAGGGGAGGTCGCGACAAGGTTTAACCTTTTTTTGAGTTTGGTTGGAACCACGGGTTTTCTGCTTTATGGTTGTTTAGAGTTAGCGGGGTTCCGCGGTTCAGTCGCAATATGCGTATCTGAGATTGGGCATCGCATGTGCAAGAGCGGAACTGGTGGGAATGTGAGATATCACATCTGCTTCTATTTTGATGATTGCTCGCTAACGGTTTGATACGTGGTGTCTGATGCGCGGATGATCGAGGGTCGCGTCTCGCTCACCGGATTTATCGAGGGCAAAGTCCAATTGGAGATTTGCGATGATACCGTACCGCGCAGATCCCGCGTCGTTTTCGCCACGGAAGGAATGGCGGGTGGAGAAAACGAGAGGATCGGACAGAGTTTTCGCCGTTTCCACGGCTCGACGACTCGAGTCGAGGAGGACACATGACTGAGCAAGTGATCGGATGGCACCGCACATCACCCATGGTCCGTGGAGATCACTTCTTTCTGCACTTTCCGATATGTATCGCCTTCCGTGGTTACATCACGGGCTCAATGTCGTGGTTACAATCTTTAATCTTTGTGATCCACGGATGTCTGTCGTCCCCAACAAATGAGAACCTTGGGTGAGCTCAAGGGGGAGCCAGGAAGCAAGATCCACTCCAACCATGGAAACCGCTCGAGAAGAATTCTAGGGTGGAGAAACGCTGCACCTGCAGGCAAAAGTGGGGATGTTTGTCTGTCATCGAAAACCTTGAAAATGCAAGGTCTCTGACCCCCGAGCAGTTGCGGCTGCCGCGTTTTTCCCAAATGACCCATGCTGCAGAATAGGAACCTGAATCCTTGGGCCTGCCGCTGCTGGGATGCTGGACTGGGTTCTGGGATTGGGTATTTTCTTGCTCGGCTATCTGCTGGCTAAAGGTGCGTTTGCTTCGGGCTAAGCCGGGGTGCGGGATTCCATGTTCGCGGTTTTTGCCTGTTTGTGGCTGTTGGAGAAGGTTTGCCGATGTCGATTTCGAATCATTCCGGACGGGCGACGCGTCTCCTGTGCATATGTAAGGATCGGCTGCCTGTGGGCTAATGTCTGATACGTGGAGATTGGCGTTGGAGTGCAGAACAGCAGGCAGGGGGGAAAGACGGCGACATAGAACGGGCTAAGTTCGTATTGCTAGTTCCTATACTTAGTCGTTAATTGGGGTTTAAAGTTTTGCTCTTCTGTGGCTTCTAGGTCTCCCCTATTTTCGGGTCTGCTGCTTTGGTGAAGTCTGCATGGCGGTGTGGTACTTTTCCCGTCTCGTTCTAAATGGAGCAAGATTATCCCGGCCAATATTGACGACGGGCTTTGCTCACTATAGCACACTGGGGTATGCACAGACGGGCTGGAGTTGATCCGTTGTGGTTTGGTGAGAGAGTCTTGGATCGAGGTCATTGGTGGATCTGACGTCCTCAGTTCTCCTCGCCGACTTCATCCTGCATCCTTCAATAATGCTCGTATCCTGCGTGTCCTGCGGCACTCCCACGCTCCCTCATGTGAGAGGCATACGTATCAATTAGATTTGCGCCACATTACGGCATGGTGAATCAGCGCTGCGTCAGTAGCTGCCGGGATCGCGCGCTGCATGGCCAATAGCCTTCTTGCGTCTGACAAGTGCAGGACGGCTGCATCTTGCAGCGAAGGCGCGTATGCAGCTCGTTGACTGCGTGGCGTTGCGACTGCATCACCGCTCTTTTGCCTCTGCCTTTGGGCCACGAGAAGCTGCAGGGCATGGGTCTATGGAGGCGGAAGAGTGGATGCTAGGAATGCATGCAGCTGCTTGGGCTGGCCATCACGCGACGTGCTGTCTTTTCGCGGGCACGGATGGTTTTGTCGTACCTGGGGGCTGTCAACGTCCAGCAGATGCGACGGCGACGAGGGCGTGCATGTCCGTCCCCCTCGCAGCCGGTGAATGCACCTGGGCAGCATAGAGAATGCACGTCGGCCCAGCGGTGGTCAGGCGTCCAGCAGCACCATCGGGCCGCCTTAGAGGGACGTCGAGGGACGTCGTGCTGTGCTCGGGAACGAAACGGCTCCCTCGCCAGCCTCGTGGTTGACAGGCCGGCCGATGGAACCGCGCCAGAACACACGCACCGGCCGCTAGCAATGCAAGCAATGCAAGCAAAACGGCAGCTAACGTGTGTGACTTGAGCCGGCGAGATGACGGGCGCGTTACACGGCAGCCGCTTTCCTGGGGATCGGGTCTGCTGCGAGATGGCCCTTGGCGTGAGATTGGCGCCTTCTCGGGAAGCCGAATCTGCCAAGCCGGGCTGATCTTCATCCCGAATCAATATCGCCAGCCGTGCCGTCGGGATTGCCTCCAGATGCAGTAACGGGGACTTTCTGGATGCTCTCAACAGCTTCGAGCACACGACGTTGGGCGTTGGGATCTTCGGCCGCCGTGCTCTCTCCGTGTTCCCTACAATGGCTGCCTGCGATTGGGTCAGCACCCCTCATGCCAGCAACACAACGTCTACCGTGATCGCCCACGCAAGTCAGCAATCACGGTAACAGTGGCACCGCCAGCCATTTCGCCAGTAGTTACACTACTCGGGAAATCGCCCCATCTCCGCATGAGCCTGATGCCCCGCTATGGCGCACACGCTGCCCCTCAACACCAAAACATTCCATCTGGTCGGGCTGAGATGTCGCCCCTTATGCTGTGAAGCAGATTGCTAGTGCAGCACTGACAACTTCCAAAGACAAAGAAAATCAGGCTTTGAGCCCGAGATCCTGAAGCAAAGGAACGAGTACCCGCCATTCCGGTCTTCTTGACTGCCATCTGAATTGACCTGCATCGAGGTGCGGCTCATTCGTCCTCAATTGTCCTAGCTCTTCGCTCATCGCTGTATGGCCCTACCGAAGTCACAGGTTCGAAAGCCACCTTTTTCATCGTTTCCAGCTTCTATATGTCCAAGGCTTTTCTTCTTCTTTGCGACTCCAATATCCAGTTTTCGGTTACTGGCATGTTCTTCGCAAGTAACTCCGTCACACTTTGGGACCTCTACCCCCTCCTAAAACCCGCAATCTTGAATCTTGTCAAGGAAGACCAGGCCCTTGCCTTGTCTCGAGAGCGTATCAATTTGTCCTGCATTTGACTCTGTAGCCTCGACTATTCTCGAAATTCGATATCCACGGACGACAAGGTAGTGCGAATGAACTCGGAACGACATTCGGTGCGATACTACCACCACGTGCAGGTTGCATAGCCTGCAAGTAACCGCTCATTTCCCCGACTAGACCTGTCAACATGCTGTCAATATGCTGTCAACCTGCAGAGTCACTTCGGTATATGCATATCAGCAAAATGGCAACAATAAGAGAAGCTTCAAAGACCAAAAGAACTCGAACACGTATCGTATACGCAGAACACAGAACAAGAAGACAAGTGAAAACAACACTTGTGGTAAAAAGCAGCAGAATGTGCGAACTGACTGAGAGGCTACCGATGTTGGCATGTTGAGCATTTCCTAATCTAGAAAGAGGCCTGTTCGTTTGGTGTGTTGATGCCCAATAGGACACTATGGGATGAGCGATGGAAGGAGATATCATCAGCAGCCTCGAAGTAGCTCGCAGACTGTAGTTTGGATGAGGGTCTACTCGCGTGGACTTATGTAAGCTGGTATCTTCATATACATGGCTGTTCAACCTTGAAACTTGCGACCGTCGACAGACCTCTCCTTACCACGACGACAACCTCCTGAGGATGCAATTGGGTGTCCTGCTATTTCAGCACCTTCTCGCAATCCTAGACCGTAGAAAATCTATTCCACAATAAAAAATCCTGCAACTTAGCCCCTGCGGCGAACTGTAACGCGATGTCCCTGCATCCCATATTCACGACACCAGGAGTCGGGCTTGGCAAGGCAGAGCATGGCCGCGAACTCGGCCACCCGCCAGCCTCCAACGCCAGCCCGTTTGCATCTTCGGGTGCCGTTTGATCGGTAAGGCACTTGCGCAACAAGCCCCGGGATCCGCTGCCGCACCGGCGTTGGGGGCAGATCTCGCTGGCGTTGCCGCTGCGGGAGCTGTCGCCGGGCTTGTCACGCGGGTTCCACGATGCCTTGCCTTAGGCTTGCCGAAGGGGGGTTGACCGGACCCCGAAGGTCTGGCGCCAGCATCCCGACAGTCCGGGTTTGCTAAGGGACGGGTTTGCTCTGCTAAGACGCCGGTCGTGGTGAGGAAGGCGACCTAGGGGCTGCTGCCCGGCCCCGAGCTAGCAGTCATCGGTGAAGAAAAGTGTGGCGAAGCAGAGCGTGGTTCCTGGCCGACGAAGCGTGACACGGCGGCGTGGTGTCGGTTTCTATCTTGCTTTAATGGCGGATTCTAACTGATATTCGGGGGATGCGTTGCTGAGGACACTCTGCTCTGGCGACGAAGACATGTAAAGCCGGCCCGATCGGCCCATCACGTGATCGGGATCACGGCTGAACTCTGACCTCAAAAAAGTTCGGCCGCCAGACGTCTGCATCTCTCGCGCCCCGACCCCTCCCCCGAACCATCATTCCACTCATGCTGGCCTCCCGAGCTTGCCAATGGCGATCTCTACGAGCCGTTCAGCCCGATGTTGCGGCTGCTTATAACAGCACCTTGCGCCGCGCTGCCTACGCCCCAAATGTCTCCAGACTCCAGACTACTCCCCACCGATTCGCCAGCTCAGGACCCTACTGGAAAAACGACATCGATTCGCACGCGCAGCATGAGGAGGAAGGCGATCATTGGAGGAGTAGCCCGTGGAAGAGGTCAGAAATGGGGATTGCACAAAAAAGGAACATGACAGTAGCCATGAAGAAGGAGACTTCAGTGAACAGGAGGGACATTGAGTCGTACAAAACAAGATCGCGGAATACCGAAAGAAAAGTCGAGCCGCGAGGATATCGAGTGAGCCGCGAGATGGAGCTGAAATACGCAGAGGATCCTGTGGAGCTGGCGAAGTTTGTGGCAAGTCGATTGAGCAAAGGGCATGAGAAGGAAATGCTGGACTTGGTCAGGCTGGCTAGCAAGAAAGGAATAAACTGTGAAGTGAGCTGGAATCACTTGATAAATCATGAGTTCCTAAAAAGTCGTCTGAACAATGCATACAAGATCTATAATGAAGTAAGGCCCGCCTCAGACCTCCATCCCGCGGCTTTAAGACTGACGATTTTTGTAGATGAAGAAACGCGGGCAATTTCCCGATGCCTTTACGTACACCATCCTCCTTCGCGGCTACGCAGACCATGCTCATGTGCTCAACGTCCTGGGACAAGCCTTGTCCGTATACCACTCCATGTCAGCACCCAATTCGAAAGTCCCCCCATCTGTCATACATACGAACGCAGCCCTGAAAGTCTGTGTCCGCGCGAACAATTCGGATGCTGTGTGGAGCATTGCGGCCAAAATTCCAGACGGAGGACCCAACGCCGCCAACTCTCTCACCTACACCACGGTTTTGAACTTCCTGCGGCAGAATGCCCTCATTAACGGCCCTGAAGGAGAGACTGAGGAACAGGCAATTCTTCGGCGTGAACGAGCGATAGTGGACGGGAGAAGGATATGGGTGGATGTGGCGGGAAAATGGAGTGCGTCACAACTAAAAATTGACGAAGAGCTCGTTTGTGCAATGGCCCGCTTACTCCTCATCGGGTCCCGACCACGAGATTGGGATGATGTATTATCTCTCTTGGCCCAGACTATGGATATCCCGCGACTTGTTCCCCGCCTTGGCACAGTAAATGCTGATGGCGAGCACGACAGGGCGACCAAACGACTTCTTGAGAGAGAACCCGAGGCTCTCCGTGAGATAGAGCAGGAGGCTTATGACCCTGAAACTGGGCCATCCCGGGGCGCCGAATTTCTGCCCATAGTTCAGAAGACGGTGGGCAGTGGGAAGGCCTGGCCTCTTCTCTACGCAACGCCGGGTAACAATACTCTATCCGTCATCCAGGAAGCGTGCTTGAAGATTATCGCCAACCAGGAATCGACAGCTTACTGGAATCTCCTGACCGACAGCTATGGCATCAAACCAGACCTGAATAACCTGAACATGCGCCTGCGCATCATTCGCCAAAACCGCGCCTCAAGGGAAGCCGTCGACCTGATCGAGAATGATCTAGTGGGCACGGACAAAAGGCCCACGAGTGGCACGTTTCGGATTGCTATGAGCGTCTGCAAACGCGACAAGAACAATCCTAGGGTACTCGACCACGCGGGTCGGATCTTGGATGCTATGACATCTACACTCGCCGATGCGGATGCGAAGGCATCAACCGCGTACGCAGATTTAGTCTTCCAGGCCGCGCCAAATAGCGAGGCCGTGAAGACCGCGCTACTTAAGCTGGAACCAGTCCTCGCAAGCATCAAGATCCAATTAGGGGTAGGGAAGGATCCTGGAGAAGAGATATCGGACTCCGGACCTCTTCCACTTCGGGCTGAAGAAAGGACGGATGCAATGGAGACAATAAAGTCGATTTACCGGTTGTACGAACGCATGGTACTCAGGGAGGAGATGTCTACTGAGGAGAGGCGGCCATATATAGAGGGAAGAAGTCGATTGAGTGCTTTGCTAAACCGGCTCGACTATGTACTCAGACGCAAGGCTGCAGCGCTAAGGGAAACACGCAACAAGACAGAAAAAGATGAGCATATGCTACTGGAGGATGAGGGGGATGATGAGGGCAAGCTTCGACAGAGTCAGAAGAAAGTCCGTGCAAGAGACCGCAAGGATGAGGTGGAGGTGTTCGAGGCCTGGGAGGATCGCACTACGGAGACGCGACGGCGCGCAAACAGACGGAGGGAAGAGCCACAAGAACAGAGGACAGAACGACGGCCCCGGCGGGATGGTGCTCAGTGGAATCGCTTTGACCATCGGGCTAAGGGCCGCGAGTATAACGAAGCTGGAAGCCATTTTGGAGTGTCACTGTGAGTAAGTGACTGACCTACTGGGGTTGGGTGTTTCAATCCGGCATTCATCTTTCGTTCGATGCTACCGTGAACCCCTTTCGTGACTAGGAGGCTATTTGTACAAAAATCAGGGGATCTAGGGAGGAGTCTATCGCGCGCATTGGGATCATCAACATCTCTAGGTGTTGGTGGTATCTGCATTAGGAACATCACGTGGGATCTGAGTACGTCTTGTAAAACATGTCATTATAGAAAATACCATGTATAGTTTGAAACGCGCTCATGACTTTCGTGACTCACCGAAGACCGCCAGGCATCGACGCGTCGTGATATTTCGTAAAGTGGCTGGTTGCTTAGACAACGGCTTAGCGCTTGTTGACCAACCGTGGACTTCATGGCTTCAACATCGCCAACGTCCAGCACAGCATAAATCTTCCCACCACATTTACCACCAGCACAAGTTACCATGGAACCTCCTCCTAAGCCTTCGAATTCGCTGTTCGAAGTCTACCTACGGTTGCGTCCCTCCAATGCCGTCGGCGCAGAGCGATTTCTCGACGTCCAAGACGACGGGACCCACATCACCATCAAGCCGCCTCCAACGGACCACCGCAAGCGCGCAGTCGAGAAGTTTGCGTTTACTCAAGTGTTCGAGGAGCATGCCAAGCAGTTGGATATCTTCAAGGGCACTGGAGTGGTGCCTCTGATCGAGGGCGTGCTGGCTGCGGACGGGAGCCATGGGCGCGATGGACTGCTTGCTACACTAGGAGTGACCGGCTCTGGAAAGGCATGTCACCTGGAATAGAAGGAAAGGGAAGAAATGCTGACTGTTTTACCAGAGCCACACCATCTTGGGCACGAAATCACAACGCGGTCTCACTCAAATGGCGCTGGGCCTACTCTTCCAGAGCACCGAGTCGCAGATCGTCCAACCTACGTATGGCTCCAATGCCGTACCATCCCTTGCAGCTACAGATGCGTCCGAAGCCCAGCTCTTTACCGCGTCGGCCTTCTTAGACTCACACTATGGCGACAACCAATCCGAGCGTGGCTTCAACTCTAGAGCTCAAACTCCTATGCCTGTATGCCCCAATTCTCCTACGAGAGACTATAATACCCCCCGCTCCTCTACTACTGCACCTCTCCAAACTCCTTCCCATCACTCATCCCGTAATCTCTATCCCTCTCTCCGTAACAATGTATATATCGGGCCTAGCAATGGGCCTTCAACCCCAATTTCTGTCAATCCTGCGCACGCAAGCATCCGACCTGTCACAGGCGGATTCGCGAGCGTAACTCGCAGCACATCAAGAAGCTCACACATCCCAAAGGAGTACAGCTCCTTCATAGGCCCTACCACGACCCGATCACGAAACATCCCCCGCCCCTCTGCGCTACCACAGACTCCAAGCGTCCAGGAGGTTGAAGTACCGGCGGACCCGAACGCAGAGTACGCCATCGTTATATCTATGTATGAGGTGTACAACGACCGCATCTTCGATCTCTTGTCAGGATCCGGCACGAACAGTAAGAATGGTCAGCAGAAGCGGCGAGCGCTTTTGTTCAAGAGCACGGAGCAGAGTCCGGACAGGAAGGTTGTGGCCGGCCTCCGGAAGATCATCTGCGGTAGTCTGGACGAAGCACTCATGGTGCTGGAAACGGGTCTGCATGAAAGGAGGGTCGCTGGAACGGGTAGCAATGCCGTCAGCTCGCGGAGTCATGGCTTCTTCTGCGTGGAAGTCAAGAAGCGGGACCGGTCAGGCCGTGGCTCTTGGAGAGGCAGCACACTCACCATTGTGGACCTCGCAGGTTCCGAGCGCGCGAGAAACGCAAAGACCGCGGGTGCTACGTTGGCAGAAGCTGGAAAGATTAATGAGAGTCTCATGTATCTGGGACAGTGCATGCAGATGCAGAACGACAACCAGGAAGGGAACAAGGTATGATCATTTATTTCACGTGTCTTGACTATGACCTAATCTTGGACAGCAAAATATCGTCCCATTCCGGCAATGCAAACTCACCGAACTCCTCTTCTCCAACTCGTTCCCATCCGCCACAAGCCACCATCACCAACAGAACTCGTCGCACCGTAATCCGCAGAAAGCAATCATGATTGTAACAGCAGACCCGGTGGGCGACTTCAACGCCACCTCCCAAATCCTCCGCTACTCAGCACTTGCGCGGGAAATCACTGTGCCGCGCATTCCATCCGTCAGCAGCACTATCCTATCCGGAACAACCGCAGGCGGCAAATCGACGCTCTCCAGCGGGCGCTCCTCGCCTACAGTCTCTTGGGAAGAGCTCGAACAGGCGACGCAGGAGGTTGCGCGACTCACCGAGGAAGCCGACATCCTAGCTATGCAGCTTGACGACGAGAGGGAGAGGAGGCTACATGCCGAGGAGTGTTGGCGGGCAGCCGAAGAGCGCATGACCGCCCTAGAGCAGGAGATCAGAGACGAGTGCTTCGCTGAGATGGAAGAGCGTATGGATGCAGAGCGGCGGCGGTGGAAGGGTGCGTGGGATGAGGAGGCGGATCGCGCTGATGAGCACTTCGATCGCAAGATTGAAGTGCTGGTCAAGGGGATTGAGGTCCATGAAGACGAAGAGGGCGAGGCGGAGGGCGAAGTGAGGGTGGATGAGTTGGAGAGAGAGAACGAGGGGTTGAAGAGGAAGCTGGAGTTGTTGGAGAGGGAGGTCCAGGGGAGGAGTCCGAGCAAGAAACAGCGGATCTTGGGGAAGAAGAAGTGGAGTGTTCCGGATGAGAACTTGGATAGCGAGTAAGTGTTCATGGGAACGGTGTGCTGGTGTTCAGGGTGTTGCGGTTGTGTAGATTATTGGAAGCGTGGTGTTGTTCATACCCAGGCGGTGTTTGTATAGGGCGGTAATGCTGAAATGAGCTGATCATAACTGGCTGC
Source organism: Lophium mytilinum (assembly GCA_010093605.1). Classification (NCBI taxonomy): domain Eukaryota; kingdom Fungi; phylum Ascomycota; class Dothideomycetes; order Mytilinidiales; family Mytilinidiaceae; genus Lophium; species Lophium mytilinum. The sequence continues at coordinate 821,755 of MU004182.1, read as the reverse complement.
TTGTGGCCCGATTTATCTGTTGAGATGGTGTAGGGTATGGTCACGTGACTAGTTGTTTCCATAGACTTTCGAGACATTTGAACGTCCCGCCAGACGAAAAATCTAGTTTTGAGGCTCTGCATGATTGTCCGTGTTCTGGATCATATACTAAAAAATCTCAGCCAACGTATCTCGCTTAGATTTGGCTGCACTTTGTAATAAGGATAGTTCCTTGTGTATTATGATTAGGCTAGCTAACAGAGTTGGGATAAAAGATTGAGTAAAAAGTGAGCACTCTAAGTGAGATCATGTTTTTACAACCTGACTAGTTTGAGAATGAGATGTGTAGTGGAAAAAGCAAAACGGAATGTAGACTCTAAGAGTTCATTTCTGAAGTGGGATTGGATGATGAGCCGAACAGCAAAGTGTGAAAAAACTCAGGTAATTATGAACATAGATGAAGCTTGAACGGAGAATTCGGAACCAACCCGGACTACAATAGTTTTGTGATTGATTTTCAATCGACATTGATAGGTTCGTCCAATCGACCTGATACACAACGTATCGCGCCCTCTATGAGACAGGATGATTTGGGCACTGCCACCCAGGTTCGCATCCTACACATATCTCATCCTAGAGACTCGCTTGAAGCCGCACATGCCACTCACGAAGGCAAATTCGTGGTCATTCCTGCAGTAGGGCAGTTTTCGGATATCATCTTCAAAATCACTCCAGTGCTCGCCATCCCCAGCCCACATATCTTGTTCCATTGCTTTCTTAAAGATAACTGATCCAATCGAGTAAATGGTCCCACCTCTTTCGAGGAAGTTCTGCGACACTGGCGGCTGCTCATTGCTATTTTGCATTGCCCGCATTACGAACGGCTCGGTCGGTAGCATCTTGCTACGAATGCACGTAGCAAAGTGATCAAAGAAGTTGATGAACCCCTCTCGCATGGGCTGGTTCCTGGCTAAGCTTGCACGGACTGAAGGCTGAAGAAATTGAAGGTCGTCCTGGTTGTATTGGACGAATTCTAAGCCTGTACTTGTGAAATCGTTAATGGATGACCTGAGCATGTCGTGATTTATCTCGGCCTGGCAAAGCAATGCGAACGACATGCGAGGGCTGAGAAACCCTCCTATACAGATCCCACAGGTGCATCCGTACATAAGGCGTAACTTTTCGATGTCCTGCGTGATGCCTTTTAGAAGCGACAAGCACTCCACAGCCGCAGGACTAAACCCATCGAACTCGTCTGACCATGGCTTGCCTCTAAAAAAGGAGCCTCTGGTCCTCTTGACTTCAAGAAGTTCCAGGAGTACCTCAAGTGGAGTAAGCCCATCGCCGTTGCGGAAATCGAGTAAATCGGAGTCAGAGTTCTGCTGCAAGATCCATTTCAGAGTTTTTGGTTTGCATGCGGTGACGGCAATGTGAAGGAATGTGTTACCCTTATCATCTATTGCCCGCCAGCGTGGATCTCCGGATGCCACTTCTCGTAGTCTCAAGTGTTCAACACATTCGTCATCCCCTGTCTTGGAGATGGTACTTCGTATGGCTTCGTTTATTGGATCTGGTGTATATGCTGGGCTTGGTGGGTCGTAGTCATCGCTCGCTAACAGGCTGTGGCAGGCATGATCAGGTTTACTTGCAAACCCGAACCAAATGGATGAACCAATCCGGCGGAAGCCGAGCTGTCGCCAGAAGTGGCATGCGGCATCCTCTGCTTGATGGTAGAATGCTTTTCTCTCTTCGCCTGAAACATCTCCCATCTCCTCGTCGCTCTCGCGGGTAAGATAACCCGGTTGCACGATCGCGAAGAAGCTACCGACGGTTTTCTTCCGCGCTTTCTCAAACAGCTCCACAAACATTTTGCGCCCGAGTCCGCGACGTCGATGCGAGAGTTTTACGTGTAGAACATTGATGAGTAAGATGTCTCCGCTATCAAGTTCATCTTGCCATACGCCGGATCCTTTCTTGACAGAATGGGTTTTGAACTCAGGCTTGAGCCGGCCATACCGATCAAATAGGCCAAAACCGAGACTCGAGATCTCGGTACTTGGCCCGTCCATTTCTTCATGGAATATGTGTCGAATTGCCGGACGGCTGATCAGCTCACCGCTGCATTGGCCGATGGTCGTAGTTTCAAGACCATCTGGGGATGTCCAAAGCACCTTGCCATCCATCTGCTCAAGCCATTTGAAGCGGGATAACTCGTCGTACTCAGAATCATAGCCCGAACTATCGTCTAACGAATCCATATCGACATCGCTCTCATATGGATCTTCTTCATCCTGATCCTCATCATCGCATATGCTCTCGGAGAACTTTTCCCAATAGCTTCGCGGATTCGGATTGTTTCGTTCTGGCTTCAACTGGGAACGAAGATTTATATCTACTCGATAAGATCCATTTGGCAAGGCTGCTAGTTCGTTGCAGGAGGCTTCCCTCCCGGGCGCTTTTCTACGTGTCTCGGGTTCAGACAGACTGTCACTTCTGCGACGTTTTTGCTGACTGCGCATGATCAAAGACTGATAGACACGGTGGACTCGCTTCTTATCAACACAAAAAAGGCGAAGGAGAAAGGTGTAGAGGTACGTCTAAGGCGGATGGTGGATTTAAAGGAGACAGCTATACTGATTGCTGCCTAGCGGCCGTCTTAAATGCCGCCCCATGCACAGCCAATGCTATCAAGCGGTCACGTGAATGATGCCCCGCAGCCTAGGTGAAGGCTTCAGCTCTGGAGCGATCTGAACTCCATACAACCATACGTATATGCAGTACGAACACCTTGTCAATGCGAGACGCGGCGGCATTCTTCTCCTATTTTCTTCTCATGGCCACGAAATGATTGCACGTCTGTTCCCTTTACAGTTTCCAGGCTCTGTGTCAATATGCTCGTAGTTCAGCCTCGTTGCCTCATCCTAATCCCAACATATATATTCCAGCCACGTTAACAGAGTCCTCTGCTTGTGAACATGCCCGATCCTCTCAGCATCACCACTGGCGTGGTTGCTCTAGTAGGTGCCTGTTACACGGTAACGCTAGAGCTGCGTGCTTTTCGCGATGGAGTCGTAGCAGTCAACAGCACCGTCAGTGGCATGCTCTACGAAGTCGAAAGTCTGGTCCGAGTTTTGGAGTCTATGAAAGAAACGTTTGAGCAAGTGGGAAAGCAACCCCCAGCTACGGGCCACGTTGGTACTCATTGGAAGAATCTTAATCAATCACTTCAAGACGCGCAAACTACAATGGAAGAGCTGCGAGTACTGCTTCAGGGAGTCAACAAAGAGGTCAAAATTTTAGATGGGCCACGCAAACATATGAGATTGAAAATAGCAACTAGTCAAATCGAGGTTTTCAGGAAGCAGGTCCAGGCTTACAAGGATGCTTTGCAGCTCTCTCTTCAGACCATGATTCTGTTGGTATTCCTACGGACGTGAACTAGGAGATGGAAAAGATACTGACAGCAAATAAGATGGAATCAAGTTACTCTTCAAGAATCGACCGACCGCCTTCTTCCTAATCTAGACGAGCTTCAACGAGACGTTCGCCGAATCGCGACTGATCTGAACGATCAAATCCGCAAACTCGCCTCAGCAGTCGTCGACGGTTCTAGCCAAAGGCAAATCGAAGTGTTCGGTAATCTAAGGAATTGTGTCCGCTCCTCTGCTACGATCATGTCGACAGCGTCGACCATCCTGGGTAGAGAAAATGTCGATGATGCATCTTCTTTCTGCGGCTCCGAGTATGGCGATTGCTTCCCTTCAGAGCCCAGCGAGTCAATGCTCAAATGGATTTCATCGAACGTAATCAACGAGGATGATCAGACTGAGTCTCAATCGTCTGCGTCTATCCCTCCCAACCCAGCGTTTGAATCACAGCCTCCTGGTAAACCAACAGCAGCACATAACTCTGAATCGGATTCAGACTCGGATCTCGAAACAGAGTTGACCATGGGTCTTTTCAAACGCGGCAGAGCGACCTTCCATAAGAGAGACTATGATGCTACGGAACGCCTTCTAAAGAACTGCCTAAACAGGATAAATGCCATTCCAGCAACGACCTGGCAACGGAAAGCGAAAGGTGGTGTGTCAAAAGATGAAGTCACCGGGCTTCTATGCGAATCATACCTCCGATTGGAACGATGGGATGAAGCGGAATCGCTTCTGATGGAGAAATTGTCTGCAAGACAGGAAAGCAAGAAAGGCGAAGCAGCATTGAATGATCTGTCAACTCTAGTAACCGTCTTGTTCCAAAAGTCCGATTATATTGCGTGCCATCTCTATGCTCGCCAAGCACTCAAAGGCTACAAGAGACTCGGCCCACAGGGTCATGAGGGCTTTGAGAGAACCTTGATTCTACTGGTGGAGATCTGCAAAGCCGATGGAAAGGCCGATGAAGAGGAAGCATATGCGGTGATGCTCTCTGATTATCAAGAGAGAATGGCGGAGGCTAGTTCTCCGCTACTTCCAGTTGAACCCAGTACGCCAAACACAGATAAGACAGAGATGAATCCACGAGCAAATAACGTTCCTCGCACAAGTCCATCAACTCCTGAGTCGATCTCTGCCTCACTGGTGCCGGAGGGGTCGTTGCGTCGAAAACCAATTGGCAAGAAGTGGAATGGAGGCGGCAAAGACTCGCCCTCCGAGCTGAGTTCTCAGATTCGGCAAAGTGACACTGTTGTGGACGACGTTGATGATGCATCACTTATTGAAGTCCCGGCCGAAACTCTGAAAGACTCCAATGACGCAAAAGCCGATGCGAGTGATTCTCAGCTCGGCCTTGATGGTGCAATTCATAAGGGTTGCGTTGATCAAAATGTTCAGGCTGTTCCACCGGAGCATGATACTAGTATTAAATTGCTCAACTCGGACAGTATGAAGCGCGAAAACATTCAAGATTCCAACCAGGTTTGTGATGCACGAAATAAATGGAATGAATACTGTTGACGGCTACAGGATCTGGGCAGTCCGATAATCAAAAGGAGTTCTACTACTCCTGGATCTCCTTCACCGCTTCTGAACACCAAAATGCACCCTGTCCAAGCGACTCGTAATGATGTTGGTCCAGACAGGGTATCAGAGCAGCTTTTCGATTTCAGCACTCACGATTTGGGACTTAGGATTCCTGATAACGAAGAGCTTACCGCTTTGACTGGAGACCAGCACACAAACGACGGTTTCGGTGTTGCTACCATTTTCACCAAAGCTAACGCGCACAAGGATGAAGCTAACCAACTCCATGGAGAGCGCATGGACAACCCTGGTCCCGACAGCTTTCCTGATACCACAGCTCGCTTACCTCTGCTAAAAGCGCCGCTGGGTAAGATTGACGGGACAGCACCCCCCGGAGAGTCAATTTTCGTAATCGAAGGAGACACTTTCACAGTGGGCGCCTTATCTCTTGATGATATACCTCGAATCGTAGCCGCAGAACAAGCGGAGATCAAACGGTCAAATCCCCACCCCTCTACAGCCGCTTCAGGAGCCGCTCAAGTCGCATCACCGGCACGGGATCAGACTGAAACACCGCCAACGACTGCTCCTTCGTCATTGCTACCAAAACATAGCCGTAAACTAGTCGTTGTAGGGGATGGATGCGCCGGTAAAACAATGCTACTAGTGTAAGCCCTCGCCGCCTGTAGATTTTCCGCTCCAATAACGTACTCACTGGACCTTTCACAGCCATCAATCACGTGGCCGAGTCCCTGACGTATGATATCCCCCGCAGCCATTTCCACTGGATCTCAAGCTAATATCATCAAGGATTTCGGCGGCGGCATAACCTATAACTGGGACATACACGTAAGCACCGTCGAAGTGGACGGCAGAGCCGTCGAGGTCTCTATGTGGGACACAATGGGCCAAGAAGACTACGACCGCCTCCGACCACTTGGATATCCCGGCACGCACGTCGTGCTCATAATGTTCAGTTTGGTGAACCCAGACTCACTTGATAATATTCAAGAGAAAGTACGTAGACAGACTAGAACGCTCTTCATCAAGCTGTTCGGGAAGGCTGACAGGTACCAAAGTGGATTAGCGAAATCCTCCATTTCCTTCCTGGAGTACCGTACATCCTAGTCGGCAACTACAAGGATGTAGTCAATGACCCGAAAGAGATTGAGGACTTGCGCAAAATAGGCCAGCATCCCGTAACGCGAGAAGAGGCGGAGGATGTCTGCAAGAAGATCGAGGCAAAGAGGTATATGGAGATTTCGGCCAAGACAGGCGAGGGGTTGAAGGAGCTGTTTGAATACGCAACACGTCTCAGTCTTGTCGGAAAGCCGCGGAAACGTAGGCGAGGCTTGAAGAGGCTGTTTGGTGGGGCGTGAGACAGAAGTCTTGTGTAGTAGCGTGGAGGGTCACCTATACACGGCATAGACGTGGTAGATAAGCCTCACCGCCTAACTAACATGGCTCAATGAGTTTGGGAGTGCAAACGTTGGATAGCGACAGTTGGCTTGAGCATATTGAAGTTCTCATGGGTCGAGCAGAGCAGCGAAAAGGAAGTCGGCGTCATTTTATCCTACCAAACTACGACAAAACCTCCTTTCCGATGATCAAATTATCGTACCCAATCAGTATCGCTCGATCTTGCGCCAAGAAATGCGTTTCGTCGGCTTCGACAAATCTTTAGCATCTCTCGCTATTGTCAAAAAGAGGGAATCAAAACTCACCAGCTATTGCCTTCACAAAATCAACATTGTTCTGGACTTCTTTCCAGCCCTCTAAACTATCAACCCAGATCTCTGCCACGCCATCAAAATCAAGCGTCGGTAGGCCAGTTGCTGCCGCTGCAGCTTTCAGCTCTGGAGGGATGTGATACTATTGGTTCAATTTAGCTTCAACAGGGTGTTTGTGGTGATTCGGGGGATAATGCGGTTGCGTACTTGGTTGTACCTGCGGACGTGTTTCCTAAAGACATCATGTTCCATTGCTACTTGAGCATGATTCCCAGCCCAGTAACTATGGAACTTTTCGTCGGTGCAGTCAGGCAGGCGTTTCAGGTAGACTGAGAGTTTGACGTATTTATGTTTTTCTACTGCTGCAGAAGCCATTATTTTTGATAGAATATGAGTTCGATACGAAATCCGTGGATTTAACGCTGTATAAGACAGTTAAGAGAACTTGAAATTACATGTCACACGATGGCTTCGTAGTATTGTTAGAAGTGAGGAGTAGCTCGGATCAACAGTAGGTGCTGCATCCGAGCCACGGAACCGGAACGCCAGTATCGACTCAAGCTCCGCTCACCTCAACCACAGCTCAGGCTAGAGCAGGAGCAACTTACGTTCCTAAACAAGAAGGGAAAAGTGATCGTACGTGGATTAAGGCGTGGCAGTTCTGCATTAGGATCATAGTGATGTGACCATAGAGCTTGAAGTCTGATTTGAGGTGGACTTTATAGGTCCCCAAGTCTAAGTTGTAATAACTGTCTTTCGCATATCCTTCACCCAAGTCTTGACAAGGATAGTTCTTGTGTGGGGATTGGGACTGTCTAATGGCGTTGGACAAAGAAGTGAGTTGAAGCTGAGCATCCTGAGAGGTGACAGCTGTGACAATGTAACCTGAGAGCGGCTGATTTGCTTATAAACAGGGGATACGGCGCTAACTGCATGGGAACAAGTCACGTGATGTAATATATGGGGCTAAATGTCGTTAGACCGCCTATAGTGGTAGTTTGGCGGGCCATAAACGCCTCTATATCGCATCTACGTACGCACTAGTAAGAAACTAACTATTCAAGCAATATGGAGGGCGTTAGCTCGAGAATAGACTGTTCTTCAGCCGTCTCTGATGATTCGTGACGGCAAGATGTCGATTAGGATCATGATCGAACCTGGGATCCTTACTGTCTGGTAGCCATCAATGCGCAACTACAGGATCCCCAGGGCTGATCAGCCAGGCGATATTGCTTTCTGGGTTTGGTAAGGACCTTCCTTGTCATTCCATGCATATTGGGATTCTTGGTGGGTGAGGGGTCCTCTATCCTTCTACTTCACATGAGACAATCTAATTTCATTTCGTCTGCTGTCATTAGGCTCTTCAAAAGACTCTTTTGCAATGCTGCATTTGTAACATTGGGCTCTCGCTGTTTGTTCCAAGGTTTTAGTAGGTTTAGCTTGTTGCGTTCGCGTCCCACAGTGGCTGACGTCATGGCCACTCGGTGGCTGCCATTTCACAGATGCACCACCGCCGATCTTTCATGATAAAGAGGCACAGGAAGAACAACCCTCCCTGTTTCTGCCCTCTGAAAACTCAACACCAAATCAGTTCATCATGTCAGGCGGCGTCGTATACAAGGACCTGCTTCCTATCCCGAAGGAGACGTCAGTCGCAGAGACACCGGAAAACAAGGACCTTTCCCACACTCTTCGAGATCAACCGACAGAAAGCCATGCTCTTGCTATGGCTGACCACGAGGAGAAGGGTGCAGCCCAGGTAGAGCATGACCAGGAGGTCGTGGATCTAGGGTGGAACGAACCGCAGCACGCTGTGGCTAGTCCACTTGTTGGGGGACTTCCAAATGACGAGCTTTGGGTCTTGATTCGAAGGTTCGATAAGGTAAGAAACACCAACGGGGATATGGAGTGTTGGCTGACCTTCCTTGAAGCAAATGTATCATGTCAAGGAGTACCCATATGCCGTTCCAGGAGGTCTGGACCTCAACATCGCAGACGAGGAGGAGTTCTCCCCAGACAAGCTTAGAAGCAACGTGGAGCGATTATACATGACTATAGTAAGCTACCATGAGAAGTAGACATAGGACTGTAACTCATGGAAGTAGATCATTGGCCTTATGGGCTTCGGCAAGCAGATCGTTCGACTTCGTTCATGGCGCGAGACGCGAAGAACAGCCTGGTTCTGCACAGTGAGCAAGCACCATGTTCACAGCAACCGGTAAGCGCTAACATCCTCAGGCCTACTTTGCTGCATGGCTACTCGATTGTCTCGTACCGTTGTTCTCCCTCACCATAATCGCACTGATCGCATACCCACCCTGCCGCGCCATCCTGTTTCCTCCAGCTCCCTTAGCGCTTGTGAGCAGTTCTGGTGGCGTACAAAAGCCTAAGGCCGGTGTTTTAGGAAGCCATGATAGCGCAACCGGAGCAGCTGAGAACCACAAAGGCGAAGCAGTTGAAGCTGAGGCGAGCAACTTCGTCAATGGAATTGCATCGGTAGCTTTGAGCAGCGCCACGGGCAAACACCCCCAGGGCGAACCACGGGGTGATGAGGATTCACCTAGCAGTTCGATCCCTGACCCGACTGCCATCGCTATTGGAGCAGCCGACGCCAAGGACAAAGCGGCCGGAGCTACACCCACTGACAAGCACGACAAGACTAAGGTTCCAATGGAAACAGCTATGTGGACGAAGATGAGACCTATTATGCATGGGATTGCAGATGCCACGGATACTTGGGAGCGTTTCGCCAAGTAAGTGCCATGAGCTTTCAGTGACTGTATATCACTGACTTCCGCATAGTGCTCTCTCTCCTACACCACCGTTTCCCCGTGAAACACACAGACTTCGGCTAGCAGCCCTCATCGTACCTGTGTTTCTCATATCTATCTTCGTGAACTCATATATGTTTATGAAGGGCGTCACCTTTGGCGCTGGTTTCGGATTCTTCGGTGACCCCATTACATCTCGCGGCTTGGAGATTCTCAACCGAAAGTTCCCTAACTGGAAGAAGCTGTTGGAGATTAGAAAGTGAGTTTTGGGTCTAACCTCGACCTTCAATCTAGGATGCTAACGGCTTTCAGTACAATTCTCAAAGGCGTCCCCACGAATGCTCAGTTAACTCTCACCCTCCTCCGCATCGGCGAAGCAAACAAAGCTCCTCTTCCCCCACCGCCTCAAACCGCTACTGCCCCTCCAGACCAACCCGCTAACCTGAGCGACGAGCATCTCCGAGCTACTGGCGCTGATTGGCCTTTGAATGCGACTCAAGAAGAACTTGACGACGCCATGTCTCACGATCCGACCACGGCACACGAAACCGGCGGCACTGACATCGATGCCTCCAAGAACACCAAGCACGGCAAAAAGGGCAGCCGCGTTCTCGGCTTCTTCAAGTCTACCGCCAAAGCTGCCGTCGAGACCAGCATCGGCGCAGACAGGCTGAAAGCCAAAGCTGGCTCTGGTCACGCAAAGAACCGCTTAGGAGTGATTCCCAAGCCAAATGTGCCGAAGATTTCCGGACCTGTTGATTTCAAGTGCCGCTATAAGGGCAACAAGGGTCATACGTACATCAGCACCAAGGCCACAATCCCTTGCGTGGCATTCTCGGGTGACTCGAGTATTGAGAAGATCGGTAGTGTAGATCGAGAGGATCTGCATGCTGTATGGAGCATTCCCGTGGGCGATATCAAAGAGCTCAAGAAGATTGGCGGGTTTGGATGGAAGGCGAAGCTGGTAGTGGGCTGGGCGCTTGATAGGGAGGTCGCGGATGGATTGGAAATTGTGGATCGCAAGGGTGATACGTGGAGGATCACTGCTTGCCCGTTGAGGGACGAGCTGTTCAATCGGCTCATAGCGCTTGGTGGGCAGAAGTGGGAGAGCTGGTAGGGTTTTCACGTCAGTGCTCGCGAGAGTAGAGGTATTCGATCTTGGACCGCCCTACCAGTCCTACATTCTTCTCCTAACTTTGAAGTGGACAGAAGGATTAATGCGCTCATGACTGTATTAGTACTGGCGGACTTAGTAGATACGCTTTTCTCTTATTCCAAGTTACACATTTTCATATTTACGTCTTCTTGTCTAGAGCCTCACGAGTTCCTTTGGGTACATCACTACATAATTGAATGCGACAATTACGGCAACCCTGAGAGCCTGAGCATCCTGACATACGCACGTTGTTGGATTGGTGTGGCAACGAGCAAGTATTCTTCATTCCCTCCCACATTCCTGAACGCAGCAGCGCGTGTCAACAAGCCTACCTCCTCCACTACACTGCACGGCCTCCTTCAGAAGATACCTGAGTTTCTCAACAAACTTCATAGTCCTCAAGCTATGAAAACTTCATCGCTCTGGGTCTTTTCCTTGTACCATGGCTTTTCCTTCGCCTACAAAGCTGTGGTCTACACCGGTTTGGCTGCCTGGTGCGAGGACGGTTTGACAACGAACAGCTCATGCTGGGACGCCGCAGGCTGGCTTTTAGGGAACTCCTCCCTTGGCTTCAGCAGTATCGAATTCTTGAACCACTCTCAATTACTTGCGGCCGATCTCACTGGAGTTGATCTCTATCTGCAGCCCGGTGGAGGCGGTAAGTACACAGTCCTTCGCCATTGAACACCATCTTACTGACCCTATCCCTAGACAACACAACCGACTACGACGACGTCTGGGCCGACATGCAACCCCTGAGCACCAAAATCCGCTCCTACGTCCGCAATGGTGGCAGATATCTCGGCATCTGCCAGGGCGGCTACCTCGCAGGGAACTTCAGCGACACCTCCGCGACCGTGGGCTTCAACATGTTTCCCAGCGGTATCTTAGTTGACGATGAGTGGCTCCAAAACGGCACGCAGAGGCCGACTGACGCCGACACGACTATCCAAATCGACTACACGCTCGCGAACGGCACGCTGCTCACCGGACAGTGGTTATTCTTCCAGGATGGGCTTACGCTGCTTGACAACTCTTCGAGCGGGTGTAGCAAGGACTTGGAGGTTGTGGGCCAGTATACGGCGGATCAGAATATTGCGGCGGGGTTGATGGGGTTTGGGAAGGGGGTGTTGGGGTTGGCGGGGCCGCATATTGAGGCGGATGCGTCGTTTTGTGAGTCTTCGAAGCCCTTTCTGATATCCTAGTGGATGGTAGGAAATGATGCTAACGCTGTTTGATATTAGGGACGGAGGACTCCTTCACGAACCCCAATAACCCTACCGATCCCACAAACGGCTACCTCATCGGGCTCGACTTCCTCAAGCAACTCATGGTTGCTACCCCAAACACGATAGCGCAGAACGCGGCCGCTGGATGCGACTCTAACCTCGGAGCAATTGGGCCCGGTATTGGCGCTGGTGAAGTACCTTCAGAGACCCCTTACTCGGCTGCCCCTGGAAACACCGACCACAAGAACGTGAACATCAACAAAGTCATCATCACGATCGACGATGATGATGCCGAAGACTACAGCTACGAGTATCAGAACAACTACGGCCCAAAGCAGCACCACTGGGACGAAGATTCCGCGCTCCCCATTGACCAGCGCGCCGTCCCCGACGGCAGACAAATTGCGAAACGCGAAGCATGTCCTGAAGGGGGATGCGGGCACAAACACCACTCGAAATGGGTCTGGCACCACAAGGCGACTTCGACAACCTCTTCTTCATCTTCCACCTCATCGTCGGCTTCATCATCATCTACCTCCGTTGAACTCCCTCCCTATACGTGGAGCTTCCCGGGAGAACGAGCAGTTGCGGTTGCTACGCCCGCACCTAAAGTTGCTCGGGGGGAGGGTTTCGAGGAACGCGAGCCGTGTCCCAAGGAAGGCTGCGGGCATAAGCATCATTCGAAGTGGATCTGGCATCATAAGTCTTCTACAACGACTTCGACGACCTTGAGTTCCTCTTCGTCTTCGTCTTTGTCTTTGTCTTCGTCGGTTGACTTCCCGGTCTATACATGGAGTTTTGGTGCTAGAGAAGCGGCTGCTACGCCGGCTGCTGGGGTGGTGTTTTAGTTGGAGGATGGGTAAAGGGCTTGGCCATTTTTCAGTACTATTGGCACACGGATAGCAAGAGGAATAGAAATCACTCTTTGTTTGATTTTGTTCTTGACTAGTATGACAGGAGAGTATCGGGAGCGCAAAGAAGGTTAATCTGAAACATCAAGGGTAGTGTTAGATAAGAGTGGAGAGTAACCACCCAGAATTCTTTCGTCCTACCAGACTTTTTACTAGGAGATTTAGTGGCCAAGGCAGTTCTCACGGGGGTACCAATCGATGCATCTGCTGTCTGATCTGCCGCTTGCATCGCCTCAACATATGCTCAGCAAGGATTCAATCAGAGGTCAAGAGTCCCCGTACTTGGTGGCTACAGTGACAGGGCAGAACTCTGTGCACACTCGTTTACCATTGCTGGGAGTGCTCCAATAGGGTGACCGCAAGGTAGGCGTCATGTCAAGTTCTAGACAGCTTAATCCGAGCATCCTTTTGAACAAGAGGTATTCTCACCATGGGGCCGCCACTGACAGTGCCGTCCAGCTTGCAAAATCGACACTCGAGCAATGATATCTGTATGCCTACAATTATGGCCTAGTACTCTATGTCTCCGCCTCATCATCGCTCCAGCCATGAACACTCAGCACACTATCAGTGTCTCCGAAGTCGCTCGCAGTGTAGGACTGCTCGTCGCCGAGATGACAGTGGAGCTGCGTGTCCCAGCCGTAATCCTCAGCGGAGAGCCTGTCTTCTTCGTCATCTTCGTTGCCGTGCTCTTCTCCATCAGCCTCATCGACGTTCGGCTCTTGCTCATCGATAGCTTCCTTTGCGGTCTCTGAGGCTGAGACCTGGTCAGATCCATCTTCGTGCGTTTGGCCTTCGCTATCGGTGGCCTGGCCTGCAACATGCGTCTCGGGTTCATTCACAGCCGCTGCTTCTCGTTTACACCAGCATAGGTTATGTCCGGTGTAGAAGTGGCCGCAATCGGTAAACCCACAACGGTCGTCGGTATGAACTCGTCTCATTCGTCGATATACGGTCTTGCCACGGTGGTCGACATTCATGTTTAGTTGCATACATCGGTCTGAGGTACGGTGCCATTCCAGGTCGTCTCCAGATTCGACATCGTGTCTCATTTGGATTCTGATGCCCTCATTCTTCAGGTTCTGCCCGTTTTTAATCATGTGGGCCCTCATAGCTCGCACAGCTGCAAGTGACCGACCCACAATATTAAAAACGTTCGATGACCAGTCTATCGTTAGGGACTGGAGGTTGCTGATGTTGAGGAAAACGGGGACCCACTCTGGAAGAAGAACATCAGGCTCGCTGTTGACGTCCAACTTCCCGCTTCGACCGTGCCAATTGAAATGCGGGCTCTCATCCATGTCCAAAACCATGGTATGCATGCGAAGGGTCAGATGATGAAGTTCCATGTCCTGGCTAATGGTCTCACAAATCCGCCGTGCGATGTCCCCCATACTTATAGAGGTCTCAAAAGTACCAGTCGTCTGCACATTGCAGTATTCGTAGATCTTGAAATCGATGGAACGTATATCTCGGAGTGCCTCTTTAGGCCGGTCGTTGAGGAACGCCAGACAAGCAGCGAGACCTGGGAATAGAAACCAGTTCATGCGGTAGAAAATCGGGCGTGCTTCTTCGTAGATTTGAGTGTTGGCCAGGAAGATGTTCATGTCCGGTGCCTTCCGATAGTACTTGGAATCTCGATACGTGCTGAAGGAAGCCAGATCCTCGTTATCAGCGGACGCAGGAAGCACCGCGACGAGCTCGCCATCCTGATATGAGGTAGACCAGATAGTGGTTTTGCAAGGCTTGTCAGATATAGACACTTCTTCCATACAGATTTTGTTATGATCAAGGTGTGGAGCAATAGTGTCGAAAGGAAACAGCATCTGCTCATATATGAGGTCTCGGAGCTCTCGGGGCAGGTCAAGAAGCCGAAAAGGCTGGTGAATGCTGGCGTCGCCATCGCCCCAATCGTTGATGGCGGTGTGAGTGAGGGTATCTGCAAGATCTGCAATCGAGTTCTTTTCCATGGCTCGGAAAGCCATTCGCAGACTTGAAGTGGGTTGAAAACAGCGCCAAGTAGAGGCACGAGGTGGAGGCTATGGATTTGCGGAGATGAAAGAGTTGCGGGGTTGTTTCCTATTCCCAAGATTGGGGGTTATGGTTGTGCAGAGATGAAAGAGCTGCTGTTGTTTGACAGTGAGCTTGTTTCGTTTTCCCGAGGCTGGAGGCTGTGGATATGTAAAAGTTCTGCTGTTGTCGGTAGTGTGCCTGCTCGTTTCCCCGAGGTAAGTCTTTGTATTCGTGTTTGCTATGTGTTGGCCACAGGTGAAGTCATAAATGTCGCTTAGCAACGGAAACACGCCGGGCATGAAAAAAGTGGCACACTCATCCAGATCTGTCTTTTGCGGTCGTGTGTACATCTGTCTGCCACTGCTTGAGATGCTTCAACAAGGCTCCAGATAGCCCAAAGCTATCTCATTCCTATATCTAGAAATGCATTGAAGCACCATAAACAGCGGCAGACAAGTGTATGAGAGGCAGAATGCGGTTGAGTGCGCCAACACTTTGTATGCCCCACGTGGGAAAGTCGCAGCCGTCATGTGCTTGTCACGTGACCCACATGGCCCATTTTGACATATCCGAAATTGGTCGCCTCATTATGGTCGCCTAATGTTTGAAAGAAAAGTAGAGGGGTGCGGAGGAGATTGAAAAGAAAAGAAAATCTATTGGAGGCAAGCCTCAGGTTGAATTTTGTACCAAAATACTATTATAAAGATATTTGCTCGCGGTGCAGAAATAGAGAACACAAACCTCTCTCACCGCACGCTAGCAGTGTCAGAAGATGCTGACACCCATCTAAAACAACAAGCTAAGCAAGCATTTGCTATGGTCGATTGGACAGAAACCCGTCGTGAGCAAAGCAGTGTGCCACCATGAAACACGTCGCGCCAGGAAACCCCGATGCATTGCCAACAAATGATATACGCCGATACCATGCAAAAGGGCTGAGAGTGCGCACGCTGATTTGACAACGGTATGAGTGTGGGGAGACAGCATCCAGGCTGTGGGGAGGAGTCTAGAGCCGCGGTCGGTGAAGCTTTATGGGAAAAGATATGCGTGCGCTGCGATTGGCCTCGATGCGTTTACCCCCAACAACTGCCGGTGCAGGTGTGATGTGTACAGGCCCCAGGCTGCATGATGACCGCGGCCCGACAGCTTTATTGCAGAAAGGCATGCCAGCGGGAGCACGCCATGAGTGTCGGACGAGGTAATTTTGCAAAACGCAGCAAGCATAGGCTAAAGTGGGTGGGAGCCAGGACATACCTGGGTTATGCTAGCCAGTCGAGGATGTAAGTACGTGGCCCGGCGGCTATCGGGGTCAGGGATCAGCGAGTCGTGGAGAGATGTGGCTCTGCCGCTGTTCAATTCGCGGACATCTATGGCCCTACTTGTGGCTGTGCTCTGCGCACCGCCTGACCACCCACTTCTCCCACAGCTTGCGTTGGGGGTAGGAGACCGCAATACCATCGTCACCGAGATCGTCGGCGCTGTCTGGATATCCGGTGCGGCCGTTGCAACTGCACCACGCCGCCGACGCAGGCGTGTCTGGTGACATTGGGGGGAAATCCATGCCCCCGCCTTGCTCCGGCTCGTCGTCGCTTCCGGCCTCTGAGTCCGTTTCGGGAGAACCTGTGCTTTCAATGTCGGACTGGTCAGGCGATTCGTCCCCAATGGCTTCGGCGTGGGGGTCCCAGTCGTCGCTTTCTTCATCACTGTCGGAGGCACCTCCTGGCGGGTCGTCAGGCACCTCAGCTCCCAGCGTCCACTGCTCATCAAAGTGTTTTGCGTAGTCGATTCTTCTTAGGCTCACCCAGTCCAGCCTCGCCATATCGTCCCGTAGAAACGCTAGGACGTCTTTCCACCGACTTCCGTCTTTTAGAAGCACGTCTCTTAGCCGTAGTCCACGCAGCTTTTCTCGATGCCGCCGTGCGAGTGCGATGATCTCGTCTGCGTCCAGCTTCCATGCTTGGATGCCGAATGCGAGCAGTTTATCCCACTTGACGTTGTGGAAGATGTCTTCCAACTTCAAGCCTAGTGGCCTATGCGAGGGAAATCCAATGTGAACGGCTTGCATATTCTTGGCAGCGCTGAAGACAACTTTCGACAGCGCGGAAAGCTCTTTCATGCGGTTGTCGAGGTCGTACCCGTCGTCGAAATGCAGTTCGAGGCAGGTCAGGCGCTCTGCCAGCACTTGGAAGGTGTTTGGAGGGTCCTGGGCCAGGCCGATGACGCTCACCGGGCTCAGCATAGGCGACGAGAAGCGCGTGCAGGGCGACCGCGACGCCAGCAGAGCCGCACCGATAGTCTTAGTGCTGTGGGAGCAGGCAGGCGGCCATTTCAGCTCCACCAGCTGGCCGAGCTCGTCGTGCTGGCGGATGTAGGCCAGAAGGAGCCCGTCCTCCTGGTCCTGGACTCGCAGAATCTGCACGTGCTGCAGCGAGGTGAAGGCGGATATGGCCTTGGTGAGGACGCGGGCATCTTCCTTGGTCTGCACGATCTCTTTCTGCTCGTTCACCTTCCGCTGGAAATGGCGCACATCGAGGAAGCCGAGGCTGTCCCCCAGATTGGGTAGCAGATCTCGCACCCGTTCGCGGCCTGCACGCTGTTAGCCGCAGTTCCAGGACTAGGGGGGACGCGCGCACCCTCGACGTAGAAAAACGGCACCATGTAACTGAACTTCTTGACATGCTTGGCCAGGTGCTCCTGACCCGCTATGTTCTCCAGCCGTTTCAGGCCCTTGCGCGAGAAGCGGGTTGTCACGCGGGCAAATTGGTGGATGGCGCCAAGCTCCGAGAAACGTCGACATGTTAGCCGGAAGCTGGCGATGTTCGCGGCCTGGTCTCGGGCCGGGGGCGGCGGCGGCTTGAACGACTCCTGCGACAGATAGGCGCGGCGATCGAGGCTGACTAGCTTTTCGGGGTCTGCTTCGATATGGTCGAGTATCTCGCGCAGCAGCTCACTGCTGAGCCTGAGGATGCCGGGAACGAAGTCCATGGCGCGCCGCGGGGTAAGAGAAGCATCTACCGGGCCTCGCCGCCTGGGGGAGCACACCGGGTGGCAGGGCGAGTACGGGCCGAGTGCAGAGGGCGTCGCGAGAGACGTCACGGGTCGTAGCGGGCGGGCGTCGAAGATAGGGCTGGAAGGGCTGGGCGTGGTGTTGCGGGCAGCGCGGGTTCGGGTCTTTGAGTAGTCGTCGGAGCAGCGAGGGACATGATGATTAAAAGCAAAGTGCCTCTGCAAGATGACAGCCGTCGCCAGACTTATTGCTGCGGGTCAGCCGAGCGCTATCGTGGATGAAGGTCGAGAGTGGACGCGCAGTTGCGCTGCGAATGCACGCCGAGTTGGATCGGGGGCCCGACCGGCGAATCATGAGGCCTTCATAGCTCCTTTAGGGCCAGGAGGGGGGCTCTGTATACTGCCCGCACTTGGCTGCATGTGCGAGCCCAATCCGGCCCTGGGTGCCCTCGTTTCCTGGTGCCAGAAGAAACGGAGCCGCTCAGGGCCTCAGTCGACGGGAGTACTGGCTCGAAGCTGTCAGATGCGATGCTAATCGGCTGTTTTGGCCCACGGGCTGAAGCATGAGCGTGAAGTGATATTTCTCCTCCAAAATGGCATACACGCGAGCAAGAGCAGAGAGCGCAACAGACTCTAGACGAACAGGGTAAATTGGCCACCGCTATATCCATCACTCCAGCTAGCACGTTGCAGTGTACGGGCGCCCATCCTGGCCGCAATCACATGACCTTTGGCTCATGCAAGTTTTCCGTCCCAGGCGCAGTCGCCCGCAGGTCCGCCATGCACGGCAACGATGCCAGAAGGAACTTGGGCCAAGCAACTTCATTCGACCGTGGTGCGGCAAGTGGGCTTCCAGATCCCTGCCCCATGCATGCGTGGCCAGCGAAGCGGTGCAGCATACTGCGAACGTGACTGGGGCGAACAAGCGCTACGATGAAAATGTTGTGCATTCTCGCGCTCCTCGCACGTCTACGGAGGCCCTCAGCCGGGCCAGCAAACCAGCAGACGTGCGATCCGCGCAGTGGGACGAGCCGCCGCGACGTGGACCGCCGCTGTCAGTGACGCCGTATTGCCAAATATAAGGTCGCATTCCCCTCTCGCCGTCTTCCCTGCACCAGACGCACACCAAGGCATCGCCCGGCTGCACAGAAGGAAGGATCACGACCTGCAGTCATCCGTTGCTTTGGTCGGCGTGCGTTGTCGACAACACCACGACGCTTCCAGCACTGACGCAATGCATCTCCATTTGCTAACGCTGCTGCGGGAATCGAGCCGTGCCGCACCCTCGCGTCTAGCCTGACGTCCAACGGCCCGTTTCCGGAACATCGACAAACACGATGCCGGCTCGTCGCCTCTGGACGCGCCATGTGTTCCAGTGGCTTGCACTGCTGAGGTTGCACGAACTGCGTCCATTTCTCCGACATCCGGCATTCCATCGTTACACAAAACGCGGAGCCCTCCCGCATATCTGAGCACTTACCCATCCTTCTGAATCATCACTGCACCCCACGAGAAGCCCGCCGAGCCCGATAAGTGCCGCACCTGCGTCCGCCTTGCAGTCCGTCTACTTTTTGCTTTTCGACTTCCCAGCTTGCATGCGTCGGATCTCGGTGCTGCTGATCTTGCTTTGAAAGCTCTCGTCTGCCGGCTCCACGTCGCCATCATTTTCTTCCGCATCCAGGACATCGACCTCGAACACCTCGAGCTGTGGCCAGCCCCTTTCGGCTCTCTTGGAATTGACAGCCTTGCCACCTGCACGGGTTTCGGCCGAGAGGACCAGCGCAGAGATAGACTCGTCCGTGATGGTGGGCCCAAAGGGATCCCAGATCTCCACGTATTTGATCACCAGATGTGACGGGAAAGTTACGTGGACAGCGTGTCCATTAGGGCCTGGTTCTGTCAGCTCCTTGGCCACGACGCGGCTGTCTCCGTTGGGACCAAAGTCTAGGATGGAGCTCATGAAGTCGTGCACGCTCTGTTGGCGCTGGGACCAGCTCTCGAGGAATTCGGCAAACTTTTTGTTCTTGAGCAGTTCGTCCCCTGTGATGCCGATGGTCAGACTCTGCTCAATCTCGGCAGTCTCGGGTGGTGCATCCAGGGCGAGAGCAAACATGGTAAGGAGCAGTTTGTGGCCTATGTGCAGATGATCAAAAGTGCCACCTACGGCAACAGAATAGTGTATCGTAGCTGCAACTGAGGCAGGGGCGGCTGATGCTGGCTCAGCTTGGGGAGAGACCTGCACAACGCCGGCCGGGACCCTGTGTATATTGCAGTCCTGCGGTCTGCTAGAAAGGAAAGTCTTGAGTATCTGCTCGCCCTCTTCAGATTCCACGGCATAAATGGTATCCCATGGCCGAGAACAAGAGGCGAGGGTGGGTATATTGATGATGGGGCCTTGGGTGTCCAACTCTGGTCGTGAGATTAAGGCTTGGTCCAGTTTTCCATTCCGGGGATAGGCCAGAAGTAAGAGACGTGGGTCTATGCCGTCGGCATCCTCGACGTCAATCGATTCCTTGGCTGAGATGACACAGACGAGCTTGTAGAGCCCAGCCACCAGCCGCTGTGTAGTAGCGTAAGTGCTGCTCCTAGGTTGGTCCTGTTTGCCGTACAGATGATCACAGGGCAGGGCGATGTCCAGAACCACAGCACCTTGAGATTTGCTACGTGAGCGGGCAAGCTCCGTGAGGACGGAGGACAGTGACGGGCCGTAAGCAGCCTTCAAGGCGGTAAACGTCGGCGGAGATGGCGGGGGTGGAAGCAACAGGAGCGCGCGACTACGCCCATTGAGCAGTGGAGCCATGTTGTGAAAGCTTTGCAGCACTGGCTGCGTGCAGAGCGGTCTCAGGCTGGGGAGGAGGCGGCTGCTCAGGGCTTTCATCTATCTGGGGAGAAGAGCAGGTGGTGAGGGTTGCGCAGAGTCGGAAGTCAGGTGTCAGTCGAGGAGGCCGGGTAAGTTTGGCGTAAACTATCGCTCAAACGGGGAACGCGGATCTGATATTCACGTCTCGCTTTCTCTAGTCTCGAACACACAACGAGCTCTTAGATGAGAGTCGTTATAGGCTGTGGCGTGCGAGCCCTGATCCTGTCTCTTCTGCTGCACTAGAAACCGTATTTAGGAGCAATTCCGAGAGCATGTCGGTGAATTAGTATCGAGTGGTTTAGATGCTGCTCCCACAGTGCACCTAACAACTACTATCTGGCTGGCATATTAGACGATGACTTCCATTGACCTGCTCCAGCCACAGGTGAATCATCTAAACACGATAACTAGTGTAATTCCAAGCTACAGCCATCTCATCCATGGGCTTCGAGTGCCACCCACGCGCTCACCGCCCGAGGCTGCTTCTTTAGTCATCCTGTTCCTCCGCAACAGCATTGCCCAAGTGCCTCAGCCCTAAAGCCCAAACTCAACACCACGGCCTTGCTCTCCCACTGCACGCGGAGCTGCCGCCATCCTCGCCACACTGCCCAGACGGCGCCATGCCGTTCCACTCCCACCACTCGCACAATGCGCAGGCCAACTCCCCCGCCTCTGGCATCTACCAAGCCGCCGCAACCCTGGGTTCCATTGGCGCTCCCACCGGCGGTCTACGCGTAGCAACCTCAGGGACGACTACCGCGGGCACTGATGCATTTATGCCAGGCAGTGGAAACGCTCCCAGCATGAACAGCAGCCAAAACAATCTCGCCAGCATCCACGGCGGTGGACACACTGCCCCGCCAGCAGCATCAGGTCTACCCGGCCCTGGCGCACTCGCATCTGGAGGCAATTCCCACAGTCAGCAGCATTTTGAGACGCCGCGGCGGGTAGATACGCTAGGGAGGAACCCCGAGGAGCTGCATATCTCCTCAGCCGCCATGGGCCAGCACAGCTCCGCGCAAGCGCCGCAACACCATAACCAGCACCTGTACAACACACCCGACCAGTACTCGACCGGCAGCGCGCCCAACATCAACCTGCAGCAAGCCACTCCCCAGGGCTCGCAATATAACGCTGCGTCGTCCGGCAGCGTCCCAGGCAGCTTGCAGCCGGGCACCTCGCAGCGCCCAGCGCCTTCCGCCGCATATACCGCTCCTACCACAGTCCCCACCATGCCTCAGATCTCGACCAACGCCCAGCAGTACACCCTGCCGACCCGTTCCAACACCATGAACGCTTCACATTCCTCACACACCTATTCGAGATCGAGTCCCGCCGGCCTAGAGCAAAAATACATTCCTTTCTCCAATTCTCCCGACCCTAAGTACGGCGGCACTCCTGGCCAGAAATACTACAGCAACACTGCCACAACCCCTTCCGGAGCAGCCTCGAACTCGCCATTAGGACTAGCAGACATACGGCCGCGCGCTAACTCTAGCATGCAGGACGAAGCGATGGGAGGCAGCAATTTCTACAATGACAACGACCGAACACCGGGGAATAGCAATTATCTCGGACCATGGCCTGTGTATGCCTTCGACTGGTGTAAGTGGCCGGTCCATGGTAACAACAGCGCCGGCAAAATGGCCGTGGGAAGCTACTTGGAGGATACTCACAATTTCGTATGTCGCCCTCACTTCTATTTTCCCTTAGACCTCTCAATCATGCTAATTGGTCATGTAGATAACAATCCTCGATACTCAAATAACTCCGCAAAAAGACGCCTCCCCCGGCGCACCCCCGTTTGGCCTCGAGTACAACCGAGTCGCGGAAGCTACGTGCTCGTACCCCGTTACTCGAATACTGTGGGAGCCCCCATCTTCTCAGAAGCAATCCACCGACCTACTTGCTACCTCTGGCGACCACCTCCGATTATGGTCGCTTCCTCAACAACCTGCCTCAAACGTCAGCAACACCATATCCCGAAGCTCCTCTGTAAATACACGAGAACCCCCACCTCAGAAGCTCACTCCTCTTGCTCTCTTATCCAATTCGAAAACTCCAGAACACACCGCACCCTTGACCTCTCTTGATTGGAACACTTTGTCTCCCAAACTCATCATCACCTCCAGCATCGACACGACATGTACGATTTGGGATATACCGACTTTAACAGCAAAGACGCAACTTATTGCGCACGATAAAGAAGTTTTCGATGTTCGATTCTGCGCTGGTAGTGTTGATGTCTTCGTTAGTTGTGGTGCTGATGGCAGCGTGCGGATGTTTGACCTGCGGAGCTTAGAGCACAGTACAATCATCTACGAACCCTCAGAAAAACAGCCCGGAGACAAGGAAGGAGGTGAGAAACATTCTAGGAGATCTGAACCAGAACCGCGTATTGACTTTATGACAGGCTCGCCAGCAGGACGCATGTCGCCCACAAAAGCCCAACAAACAATGTCCTACGCACCGCCTCTCCTCCGACTAGCCGGTAAGCATACATATCCTTCCTACTCTCTTTTCAACCTTCAGCTTCTAATATGAGATCCAGCCTCTCCGCATGACGCCCACCTCCTCGCCACCTTCGCTGCCGACAGCAACCTCATCCGCATCCTCGACGTCCGACAGCCAGGCCAAGCCCTCCTCGAGCTCCGCGGGCACTCCTCCTCCGTGAACTCTCTCGAATGGTCACCCTCCCGCCGTGGCATGCTCGCTTCCGGCGGCGACGACTCCCTCGTCCTCATCTGGGACCTCATCCACGCGCAAAATGGCGCCGCCATCAACGGCGACACGCCCGGCTCCGCACCACCCACTCCCGCAGCCGCCGGCAACGGCGCCGCAGGAACGGGCGGCACGATCGGCCAGAAAGGTCCCTACGCCAGCTGGCGGTGCGACTACGAGGTCGGGAATTTGAGCTGGGCACCGCAGAGCGGGCTCACGGCACAAGGGGGCGAGTGGGTGGGTGTATGTGGTGGCCGGGGTGTCTGGGGCGTGAAACTATAAGAGTTTTTCGTGGAATGAAACTGGGAGGCTGTAGCCATGATTTCTTGGTCTATTGGTCTGTTTTTGTCACGGCATTCTGCACCCATGATCTTTTTCTTTGCGTACGGTTAAAACATGGATGGGAGATGATTGATGTGATGTGGGTTGATGGGATCGAGTAAGTGGGTGGCATAGGCATGGTTGGCGGCCTGTTTTTCCTTTTACTGGAAGAGTGGGGTGGCGTTTTGTGATATGAGTTGCTATGGGCTACGATATCCGCGGGTTGCTAGGCTGCTGCTGTGTAGGATGGCGCGTCTTTTAGAGATTGGGGCGTGTGAATATGGGGATGAGTGAGATACTACTTCAAGACCTTTTCGCCGATCGTCAACGCGCGTTTGTTTTGCCGGTTTTGTCGTGTTGCCGGGATGTGTATTCTGTGACGCTGTATCTGGTCTGAGGCCTTGAATTGGGTTTGAGGTAGTGGGATTGATAGAAGGGACACCCGATTCACGCAACGAGATGGCATCGTAAATTAGATCACGGCATCTACTTTACTAATCGGCGTCCTAAATCAGGCCATGGGATCGAGGTAAAGTTGGCAGTGTTGATATGTATGAAGTGGAGCCAGTCCGTGCGATTTGGGGTCGATTTTGGCATACTATTGGAAGAGGGTGAGAATCAGACCCCGATTTATGGGTTTTGAAGGACGTCCTAAATCAGCTTATGGATTTGAGGTAAATTTGGCACCGTTGAGATGTATAAAGTGGAGCCAGTCCGTGCGATTTAGAGTCGTCTTTGGCATGTTATTGGAAGCGAGCCAGAATCAAAGCCTGGAGTTGAAAGTATTGATGGGCGTCCTAAATCAGAACATGGATTTAGGGCAAGATTAGCGCCTTTAAGATGTATAAACGGGAGCCAGTCCGTGTGATTTCGACTCGATCTTGGCATACTATTGTCGTGGCGCGTAGATCGGACCATAGATCAAGGCCATTGAGAAATGAACCATAATGTAGTCTTCCTACTTCGCATCCTTCCTGACCTTCCAGTCCCACCAGTCCTCTCCGGAATATCTACGATACGCCGCATCAACCCACCACTTGCCTCCCAGATCATCGATCTTACACCGACTTTCGCACTTTCCTAGCATCTCTATGTCTCGCGATATGAGCAATGGACAACTATTCGCACTCTCTGCCCAGCTTGTGGAAAATGGTAGCTTTGCGCAAGGTATCTTGGAAACGGTGCGGCACCCGCAGCGCCAGCGCTTCTTTTCGATGAAGCACATTTGAGAAACAGTCGCAGCTAGGCAGCCCAAGTTGAGAATCTGCGCTCTGTGCTAAGTAGCGGTAGTAAGTTTTGTAAGTTGAAAAGTAGTCCTTGAACATTAACATTCGGCAAAGCCACGTAGGTCGATAACGACACCCTTGACTCCAGCAAGTATGTAGCAACACCGCATATCAACACATGAACCTGACTCACAACCTACTCTCCACGTGGACGTGGTTTCGTGTTCGGCGACCCGAGTGAAGCTTCAAGCTTGGCAATATGTCCTAAGCATACTACTAGCGCCTTGCTGATGTATGTAGAATTGGGCTAAGGCGAGCAGGATGTGGTGGATCGGCAGCTTAGGCCCTTGGCAAGTGAAGGAAGAAGTTTATCGCGCGACACGAGGCTAGAAAATGTCGACTGAAGCTTGGTAGGACCGAACATGCTTGGCGAAGGCTTGGTTTGGCGTACGCGCATCGACGTTGAAAGTCAAACTATTAGTATCTATATGAATAAATGGAGAGTGAATAAAACGAGTAAGACATGTACGGGAGAGCAGACATGCGGTGAGTGCTATATGACGCCAGCAGCCAAGATTGCTGGCTGTGAGAATGAGATTGCTGAGGTGATATCTTGAACGTGCTGAAATCTAAAGGTCTCATTGGCAGCATGGATTCCTGAACACCGAAAGCAAAACGGATGTAGAATTTTTGATACATGATACTCAAAACATACGCTTACACGCAAGAAAGCTCTACCTCTAGGCCATTTTCGATAGATCCGTTCCCTCTCTTTCTAGACTTACGCGTTCACGGCCACTGCAAGGACGCTAGTAGGGACCGTGAGCATACCAATAGCTACCTCTGTGACGAGAATGGTGGTAGGACCTGTTGCGGTCGCCGCGGCTTCTTCTGTGGGGGTAGGCTCTGTAGCTTTCTCTTCGCCGCCCCCAGCTTGTTTGCGTGCCGCAATGCTCTTTTCGTTCGCACTGGCCACCACAAGAAGATTCTCAGTGCCCAATGCGCCTTGTGAGAACCGAGAGTTGAACTTCACGACCGACTTGACGGCGTTGAAGGTTGCAACGTCGAGCGCAAGTGGTTCTTGGGTGACCAGGAATGTGAGTCCTTCAGCGCATGGGGGAGTGGTGAGTGAGCCGGTATACTGGCGAAGGGGGGTGGTCTCGATGTGTTCAATCAATGCGGTGAAATCTAGGGGTCCAGTCTCTGTTATGGTGCCAGGAGTCTTGATCTCCTTGAGGTTCTCGGTCACGCTAGTAAGAAGGTCGGTTGTCGAACCGTCCGCAGAGAGTTGGAACAGCACGGCCAAGACAGCGATGTTTCCTGAGCCATCTAGAGGGGACCGATGTTAGTAGGTTCTTAGGTCTAGTAAGAGTTGTACAACGAACCTGCAGCTTCATGAACCATGTGCATCTCCAACGGAAAGTACTCTTCGTTGATGCGGTGTTCAGAGGGAGTATGGAAGTGGAATTGCTTAAGAGAAAAGTCGGTCCCATTGAAAGTTGTGGTCCCGTTAACGATGGTCTCAATAGTCGTGCCCAAGTTCTCGAACTCGGCCGACTCCACATGAGCAATGGTGATCTTTGGGGCTTCGGCGGCCACATCAATGGTGTCGTCTGTGCGCATGGTCAGCCAAAGCAATGTATGAAAGGATGAGGCTGGCCGCGGATAGCATTTGACGAATCTGATTCGTGATAGATGATGATAACGACACGACTTTTCAGTACTTTGCGCAAAGAGAGTGATCTATAGAAAAACAATACGTACCAATGTTGATTGGAGACTGGATCTTGCTAGTAGCACACGCTTCGTTCTCCTCTGCTAATCCTGCCCAGTTCAGGGGCCCTTGCATATCCGTGTATCCGAACGTGCTGACCTTCACTTTCCCATCTTCAACACGACGATGAAGATGAGAGGTCGCGTGCAGACAGCTGCCATACGCGGACGCAACAAAGAAGAGAGCACCGCCAAATTTATAGTACAACATGGTGACGAAAGGTGTCTTGGAGAAATAAACGAGACTCAGGCCAACGAATGTGCCAATATATCAAAAGGCGATACGTAGGATGAGAGCAAGCTAAATTGAAAAAACGTTTGTGGGCGAGGAGTGTATAGTGCAATACTGTGGCGGTCAACGCACACCTTTGAAGGACAATAAGAGCACGAAGACGGTAAAGAGTGTGTTCGTTCAAGCTGATGTAATCTGAGGAGAGGGCCTTGCTGCGGCCAAAAAGACTACGGACTGTTGTACTCAACACGTAGCAGCCAAGAAGTGAGGAAGCCAAGTCATACCCGTGAGACGACTTGGGAGCCACCGGATACACCAGGCGCGGGCTTTTATTATCCGCCAAGTGCTGAGGCTTCTTCGCCAAGTCAATTGCCTAGAAACTCCTTAAGTTCTCCTTTGAAAATGCGCAGACCGCGCCGTGAGCGTGCGTAAGCTTTTATGACAGCACTAGAAGGGTGCTTGTCTCATGTTCTGGATGTTGTGTTGCCCCCGAGAACTGCCAAATTAAGCGTCCTCGAAGCCATATAATTGCGATCGCCATGAGCATGAACTAACAATGCAAGCGAGCCTGACTGCTTGCGAGACTTGAGGAGGCGCGGACGAATGAAGATAATTCTATACGCTCACGCAAGCTTGATGAAATTGCAAGAAGAGGTAGACGAGAATTGAATACACTGACTACATTACTACGATAGGCATCTCGCCGCGTTATGGGCAGGAGTGGTGTGAAACTTTGCAGACACTCTTGGCCTCATGTGCGGAGCCTCGGGCGCTTACCCTGATCTATCTGACAGCTGGCTACACCCAGCAGCAGACATCTGCGAAGAGACATTGGCAACGGTCAAATGGCAGTGCCGGCGCCGAGCGTACAAGACGTCTCCAGGGATGGATCCTCTTACACTTGGCAGTTCAGACAGCACCTTGAACGCTGAGCCCCGTGAGGGCTTGATGGCCCCTAAGGTTCAGGGTTCTTCAATAGGCGGAGGGGGTTTTTGGATCATTGGCACGGGGGAGCCTGAATGCATATATCAGGCCATTCCGGGGCGCTCGGTCTGCGTGCACAATTCTGCCCGCCGTAAGAATCGCGCGTAGTACTCCGTTCCAGGACTGGGGTGCGCGCAGGGGCTGCGCCAGGTGCAGTGCAAATGCTCAGTCCGTCAGCACGTGTTCCACGGCTCTTGGCGAAAATGTATGGCGTTGGCAGGCGCAGCGGAGGATCTGTGGTGTTGCGATCGTGAGCTGGTCTCGTGCGTTGCGCTGGTGATGTTGTTGAGCAGCTGCACTGTTCTCGAGGTTGATTAAGGGGTCACGTGGGCCAAGCGACCAACTTAGTCAGCACTTCCAACTTTATTCACATGCTGGAGCTCTCCATCTATTCTACACAGCTATGCAAATATACAACCATGTCGCTAATCAACTCACTGCTCGGCCCTCTCTCTCCTAGAGGCTCTCCTAGACTTCGCAGCCCTTCGGAAGCATCGCACGAGCTTCCTTTCTATTCTCCTCCGCGCTCGCCAAATGCTCCACCAGCCTTCCCTCCGCCGCCCATAGCTTCCAGTATATATGTATCCGCCTCGCCTCCTGCGCCCAAGGATAGAGTTCCTGATGACTTTCTCGCTGTCCAACGGAAAGCAAGATATATCGAAGAACAGCTTCAACACCTTCTAGATTCCCAGGCAGAGGGTCTCATGGCAGCTGGATTGGGCGGCGGCCCCCCAGATGACCAAGTATCAAATGGCAGCAGCACTCCCACAGTCAGCAGTATGCGACGAGATATAACCAGCCCGGACCGGCGTCCAGCTCGTCGGAAAGTGAGCCTCACTATGGCTAGGCGCGGCATCTATAAAAGGGTTCAACAAATGGCTGCAGTCAAGGAAGAGGAGGCATATCTCCTTGATGCTGATATGGCGAAGAACAAAGCTGTGTTGGAGCGGCTAGGTCGGTGGGAGAGCAAGCAAAGAGGCATCGAAAAGCGGATCAAGGCTATTGAGAATGATCAAGCTGGGTCAAGGGCGCAGAATCTCCAGGCCGAAGCCAAGACTCTCGAATCTGAGATCAAACAGACGGAAGAGAAGCTGTGGGCGATGAAAGCTCGGCATCGAAAGATACTAGCTGAGCTGTCTGAGACAGAGAACTCTGTCGAAGCAAAGCTCTCTTCGTACAAGACGTCTTTGTCCCTGTTGGAAGCCGATGTCGCCAAGTTTCTTGCCCGACCTCCCTCCGACGCCAACCACTCCTCCAGGGCTTCTGCATTCTACTCGCTTCCGCCGAAGCGCCGTACTTTGGCTATGGCGAGGGATCATTGGGAAGAAGAGCGTACGCGACTGGAGGAGAATTGGCAAGAGGTGGATATGGATAGGGAAGCATTAGAGGAAGGCGCGATCCTGTGGCAAGATGTGTACAAGCGCATAACCGACTTCGAGACTCACCTCCAGGAAGAGATGCAGGGCATGGGAAGGGGTCGTACGGGCAGCAGAGACTCACCTGAAACTGCTAATTCGAGCTCAAAAGCTCTCATTGCACAGATGGACGCCACCGTACTCTACATTGAAACCAAGCTGAAGCTTGCCGAAGAAAAGAACTGGAAGCTGTTGATTTGCTGTATTGGAGCCGAACTCGAAGCCTTCCAGCAAGGTCGGACAATTTTAGAAAAGGTTCTGTCCCAAGCCTCGCCGCCGACCCTTCAAACAGATACAGACTCGGACACCTCGGGACAAGAACTCGTAGACCTCGGAGAGCATAGAGAAGAGCAATCGGCCGAGCCAGCTGCGCGGGCTTCCACGTTTAGACCTCAGAAATACTTCGACGCGAGCGATGACGACCCTGATCCGGAACTTTTGATTTCACACCACGACACAGATACTGATTAAGAATTAGTCTTACTGCAGGCAGTACTTGAGGCATCATAATGGACTCATTGGAGTACTGGACGCGTAGTCCTCTCTTTGGCTATCGGAGCTCCTTTCTTGTACCCATTTTGGCTCTTTAAACTTATACCCCGCCCTTCTGTACACGTTCGTGGGCTTTGGATCGTAGTCTTGAAATTGTGTTTCTACTACTGTTGCCTCTTACTCCGATGATAAAGCCATCAAACAGCCATAGTTTCTAAAACTAAGCTCCCATAATATTGCCTGATGCGTTTGTGACTGGTATACAAGCACACAAGAGTATCGCAACCCTAAAAATCGAGCTGTATGGTTGTTATGCCCGAGTTTCACGCGTAAACACGCCCTATTTCTCAAAACGCCAAGACCGCGGCGATCTGAAGTTGGTTCCCCACTGCACCTCTGACCATGGTACTTTAACCACTTAGGAAAACCTTGCGAAGCATTGCCCACGCCCTAAAACCTCGACCATGATATGACAATATCCCCTTGGGTCTCGCAGACCCAAAGATGGCCGCCCCCGAGCCAGCCTTCACCTTCACAATTCCCTCGATCCACGACGACACGCCGCTCGATTGCCGAATATACCACCCTGCAACGCTCCCCGGCGCGCCCACCGTGAGTTCGCATAGATGGATAAAGAAAGGAGCGGTGATAGGGCATCCGTATGCTCCTCTAGGTGGCAACTTTGACGACCATGTTGTCGGCATGGTGGCTGACGAGCTGTTGAAGGAGGGGTTCGTGGTGGGGACGTTTAACTTCAGGTAGCTCTCCCCTCAGGATATAGACAATCGCAAGAAATCCTAACGTATATACAGAGGAGCCCATCATTCAAAAGGCCGCACAAGCTGGACCGGGAAACCCGAACTCGACGACTACATCTCCTTCGCCGGCTTTCTAATCCACTACCTCGACCTCCTTCAACCCCAGCCCTCCCCTCCTATATCCACACCCACCACGCCCTCCACACCTAGATCTCGAACATCAACCTCACCCACCCCACCACACCCAACCCTAAAAGCACCAAACCCCTCCCTCCTCCTCCTCGCCGGCTACTCCTACGGCTCCCTGATAACCAAACACCTCCCGCCCACCTCGCACATCCTCTCCCTCTTCTCCCTCTCCACCCTCGGCTCCGCCGCTGCCGAGATCCTCCTCCGCGCCCACACCCTCGCCGCCCAGCGCAACCGAGAGTCCGCTGCCGCCGCCCGCCACCACAGCAAAAAGCACAGCAGCCACGAGCTGCACCCGCTGAAAATGGGCGGCGAGGAAACCTCCCCCGACCTCCGCCGCTCGAGCCGCGAGGTGCGCCGATCGGCCGAGCACGCGCGGAGTCTGGAGCTGCCGCACGGCATCCGCTCGCTGTCGCTGCGGCGGAAGAGGGGCGCGTCGCAGCCGGAGCGGGAGGGGGGCGGGGGCGGGAATGGGTTGGCTGTGATTGAGTCGCGGGTTGCTGCGTCCCCTTCCGCCTCCGTCTCTCCCGATGCTAAAATAGACGGGGAAAGGGAAGACCCCCGGCCGGCAGTGAGCACGGCGTACCTTCTCATCTCCCCGGTTCCCCCGCCGCTCTCGACTTTCATGATTCCGGGTATAGGGCATAAGTTCTGGAATAAGCATAAGGACCACCAGGGTGAGACTATCGTGGAGCGGCCTACTCTAGCGCTGTTTGGCGATAGTGACGGGTTCGTGGCGGTGCGGAAGTATAGGCAGTGGGCGGCGAAGCTAGCGGCGGAGCCGGAGTCGCGGTTCGAGTACCAGGAGGTTTTAGGCGCAGGGCATTTTTGGCATGAGAAGGGCGTGGAGGAGAAGCTACGAGAGGGGGTGAGGCGGTGGGTGGGGAGTTTAGGGGCGGAAACAGAAGCTGAAGGGGATGAGATGTGAAGGAGCAGGTTGGATATAACGCAAACTTCCAAATAAAGATTTCAAGATTGAGAACTTATTGCTTTGATGCATGTGAAATATGATATGTTTTGTGCTGTTATATAAACCCTCAGCGTATCCTGATCAATCCAACCCTCCGCTAGCTATGCAACCTACCCAATCCAATGCTAATCCTAAACTCGTAGTCCATGCATAATGTCATCCTATCCTACAATAAAACCCCTTCCATCCGTACCTAGCATTTAGCACCCCTCGGCCCTGATAGTTGAAAGACTAGTTCAACGCCACCATACCCTACTAATCAGGCAGTGCAACAGCCACTCTCTCAGCCAGAACGGGAACGAGATCGGTATGAAACATTCAGCACAACAGTACGCTCCGCAACCAACGCATCAACCTCAGACGACGGAATCGTTGTCTCCCCAGTCGACATATCCTCAGGCTGAGACTCGGCCACTAACCCACGAACAAAATCCGCCGGGAAGTGTGCCTACTCGAAACATCACAACGTCAGCTTCAGACCACTTCAGATATTTTGTTGACCAGACTAGACTGGGGAGTGAATCGGGCAGGTGCTCAGAAATTCACCCAGTCCATCCACGCTTCTAGGAACCGTAGTTTGCCGTCCTGCATCACCATGGTCATAAACTCGTCCTCGCTGATCAGGCCCTCGCCCTTGCGCTCCTGGATCTCCTTCTCCACGGCGTCGAGATTCGCGAGGCGCGTGAGGTAGCATGGCGAAGTTGGATTGGAGGCCATGCTGCGGAGCGCGTCGGTGATGTCGACAGCCTGGCGCGCGTTGGGTGGCGATTGGAAGGGGTGGTCATGCGCGTCGAGCTTGAGAGTAGTAGGGTCGAAGCTGAAGCTCAAGAGGGCTGGGCTCAGCTTTGAAATTGCATGCAGGGGAACGTTCAGGAGATCAGGGACGGAGTCTGGTGATGCTGATAAGGGGCGTGGGAGTTGGTCGTACTCTGCTTTGTTGGAATCGCTAATGATGAAGGAATGCGGGTAGAAGAAAATGGGGCCTTTGTCCATCTGATAGATGAACTCAGTGTTGCCGTCTGTGTAAGAGCTGCCGTCATCGTCGTCTGGAGTGGTGTACTGAGATTGCTGAGACAGTGGGGTGAGAGGGCTTTCAGTGGAGCTCGGGAGAGGTGACCCGGGTCTGATTGGGGTAGTGATATCGATGTCCGCTAAGTTGTTGGGGCGGAACTGAGGCAGGGTAGGATCCCGATACGACTGCTCATTGTTGATAAGGACCTGAAGCTGAGGAGCTCGTTCGGATTCCAGGCTATTAGGGCGGAATTGGGGCATCGTAACATCCCGATACGGCTGCTGTACAGAAGCGGAGATGTTGCTAGCAGGTTGCACAGTTGGCGCGGACGATACGTTCTTGACTTCCAGCTTGGTATGTTTTGGGCCGCCATTCATGTTTTCCACTTCTTTCAGGACGCGACTGGACTCAACCTTTTCGATCCACCCGCATTCGGCAAACATATCGAGCAGTGTTGTACTAAGCTCGTATAAGAACTGGATACGCCAAAGTTTGGCATTCCAAAGCTGCTGTGAAGTCGGCCGGTATTTATACTCAGACGATTGTGAACTATCAACCATTTGAATCTCTACACTCGAAACAATCTTCCGTATTTCCGCTTCAGCAGAATCGTGGGTATGCTTCCCATCTTTCAATTCTTGAAGAAAGCGTGGACAGCCAGTCGCGACAATCAACTCCACCATACGGATGCTATATCCGTACGAAGTGTGCATCCAGATAATTTCATTGACACTCATCTGCGTTTCGGTTTCGAATGTAGCCGTAATACCGTCCAGTTCGGACCTATGTTGGCGTCGTTCTTGTTTGGTGTCATAGGCGGCCATAGCGAGATCCTCCTTGTCAAGGAACAAGGGGTTGAGCATTTCGTTGAAAGCCTGTTGAGTTATCTGGTAAAGAAGCTCCTTTCCAAGATCCTTCTCGGGTTCTGGAATTTCATAGCCACCCCATCGTTCACCGAAAGGGCGCGATGAAGTCGAAGCATTAGAGCGAGTCTCCACATCTAGATCTTCTTGGAAGCGAACTCTAGACGACGAGCGTGAGCCTCTTGGGAGATTGGTTCCATTCGACTCTGGGTGGCCATTGGAACTGGCCTCGATGGGTTCGTCCACATCGCTGAGCTCTTCACTTCCAGAGTGACCGTCCGGTTCATTAAGACCCTCCTCTTCATCGATATAAAATCGTCTGCGTCGCCATCTTTCAGCGATCGGATCCGGGCGCGGCTCTTCCGGCGAGTCGGATAGATGTCGATTTTCCGTGTCCCTAGGCTGAGGAGATGACGTCGCAATGCCCAAGACATCCTCTCGAGGTGCAGTGTCGTCAGTGTCATCAAGGACAGCTCCATGAGATGGGCTCCTCAAGTCTCCGAATTGATCTGGTACTTTTTCATGAAGCCGTTGATTGTGCGCGCTCGTTGCCGAGCTTTGGGTACTCTGCGTGAATTGTGAGGCCAAGGGTTGGCCAGAATGAATAACATCTAGCGCTCCAGCGACAGACAGCTCGTCCGTGCTTTCTGCGATATAGTTACGAGTACCTTCCTTTTCGATTGCATAGTATGCCCTAAAGAGCCTCAGGACGTCTTTTCTCGATATGTAGCCATCACCATCTATATCGTAGCCGTTGAAGACGATCCGTAATTTTATCTCGGGCTTAGAAGAGTGCATCCCGTCAAGGCCCCTGACAAACTCGTCATATCCAATCTTCCCATCGTTGTTGGAGTCGTAGTAAGCAAACACCCGGTCGTATATAAGGTTTGGAGCCGAGATGAAAGTTGAGTAGCGGGGGATAAAGGCTTGGTTGAAAGACCGCCGGTCAATGGCCCACCCAACACTACTCGGGTCATCCCTCCACTCAGTGTCCGCGAGACAAGTGAATTGGTCCCACAGGGCTTCTATTTCCTCGGCCTCGATGTTGGTCTCGGTAATAAGGCGCCTCTTGATCCCTGAATCTATGGATGGAGACATCATATTCGGCCTGCCTGGGTACACTGGAGCTTGTTTGGGTAAGCCGAGATAAGGAGCAGGGATTCGAATCTTGTAGAAAATGTGCGTTTTGGAGTGATTGTTAGTAGCCTCGCAATCGGAGCATAGGTCGAAATCGGCGCAATTGGCGCATCGCCAGCGAATCCCCCGGATTGGCTTAGCATCGCACTGATCGCAGCTCACGCCCCGATGCTTCACTCCTTCTTGCCGCGCTCTCTCCTCGGCGATGTGGTATAGAGTCTTCCGAAGAGTTTGGCCGTCGCCTGATATCTGTTCCTCGCCAGATTCGTGGGAGGTGTGCCATGATACTTCTGTGCCAGCAATGCTCTCGTTGTCATTGACTTCCTGGGCCCGATCGGCCATCTCACGGGCAATGTCGTGCTGTCTAAACGCGTGCACTATGGTTCTGGTTTCGAGGTTCATACTTTGCATCGCAGCGACGAAGTTCGGCCTCTCTTCCGGTAGCAATGCCCGCCCGGGAAATATACGGTGTAGGAGGCGTATGATGAAGGTTTCGTAGAAGGATTCAATTGCAACGGCAACATCGTCGGAATTGCGCTCTGGTCCGGCAATGCGGCGAAGCTCTGCCTCGGAAGGAAGCATGTCGTTCAGGGCGACCATAGACCCAAGGAATTGGATCGACCCTATATGAGAGACAGCGTCGGGGATGATGCGATCGAGCTCTTGGGCGTTTGTGTAGTCGGGACGTGTTGTTCGGCGCTGCAGCTGGCGGCGAGGTGGGCGTCGCACTGCATTGCTTCTATGCAGGCCACCGGCAGGAGGAGTTTGAAGGGTGCTGTAAAGGTAGAAAACTGTGGCGGCTGCCAGAAGGCCTGTCACAGTGAGGACCACTGGGCGATGGCGGGACAGCGAGGATGTATAGTTCGCCATGGGAGCTGGAGGCCAAATCAGCGCGTACTAAAGAGTCGAGGTGGATGGCGTGAAGTATGCTGAGAGCGAGCTCGAAGCTCCAAGTGCTACTCCCTACCGGCCAGGCATGTTGGAGGAAGGCAGAATAGTGGAGGATGAAGTCGCGCCTGGAGGATGAGGAAGCACGGCGATACTTCGGAGCGAACCCCTGTCAGCCCTACGAGTGAGGCATGGCACGCTAAAGTGCCCCGACACGTGTCAGGCGTGTCAAAGTGCCCCACAGATTCACGTGTTCTTCCAACTATTCACGGAGCTCGAGTCACTGGTTGAAAACGTATCAGGGTCTTGCTGACTTTTTGTTGTTTGCTGTATCTATTGAGTCACGCGCATTCTACAGTGAAATAT
The DNA here is from genome assembly GCA_010093605.1 of Lophium mytilinum. Lineage (NCBI taxonomy): Eukaryota > Fungi > Ascomycota > Dothideomycetes > Mytilinidiales > Mytilinidiaceae > Lophium > Lophium mytilinum. The sequence goes on along the minus strand of MU004182.1, from coordinate 785,798 downwards.
GCGACTTTCATCTTTCACATAGCAAATCCGTTCCTTGACCGCTGCAGGCTATCCTTATTCTACCACGACGAGTGGCCTCCATCAATCTTCATATCGCTAGCAGTCTATCGAGGCACAGTTAGCTCTTGGTACAGCAAGTATCGAAGGTGTTGAACTCACCATGAAGCTACTAGCATCACTCATCAAGAACACAGCAGCTCCCCTGTATTCCTCCGGCGAGGAGAGGCGTCCGAGCATGTTCTGCTTTGGCCACTCCTCCTTGCGCTCTGGGTACTGTTTGAATAGCTCCTCCACCATCGCTGTTACAATGTACCCGGGAGAGATGGTGTTGACGCGGATTCCATGCATGCCCCATTCAGATGCGAGGTTTCGCGAGAGCTGCAAAACTCCCGCCTTGCTAGAGTTGTACGCAGCGCAGATGAGCCCCTTATAGATGCTGTCAGATTTGCTCTCTTCAGCTTCCAGTGCTCTTGACACTTACCCTGTTGGCAACGTGCGCACTCATCGACGCAATGAAGGCGATGCTCCCGCTTTGCTTAAGCTTGATCATGTTCTTCGCGACTGCTTGAGCCGTCATAAAGACGCCTGTGCAATTGACCTGATACATCCTGTTTGCATCTTCTGCCGAGTACTCTAGCGCTGGGGTTTCTTGTTGGATGCCTGCAGCAGCGACCAGCCCATCAAGCCGGCCATGCTTTTCGGCAATAGCGTCAACGACCTTGTTCAAGTCTGGCACATCGCGTACATCTATTTGACGGTAGTGTAGGGAAGTGCCGAGTTCCTTTTTTGCACGCTCCGCAATCGTGTGAAAGTCCGGAGAAGGCTCTGGTAGCCGGTCGAGAGCATACACTGGGGGTGTTAGCTATTTAGTCCATGCATCGACCAGCGCGCGCGGGTATATCAGTACCAGTAGCTCCCGCTTCAAGAAGTGCTTGTGCTTGTGTAAGACCAAGTCCTCGAGCTGCACCAGTGACAATGATGACTTTGTCTGTCAAATTGAATTCGGGAAGCCGCTTCTTCGTGCCAAGAAAGGCTGTTGCGCTTGATGCAATATCCGCAGGTGGCGCATCTGGCGGAGAGGATGCATCTCTCTTGAAAGTAGTGGCGAAAGTTCGAGTAGCAATGGCAGCACTTGGCTGCCAGATCACCCTGCTAGCCACGCGAGCACGTAGCAAACGCCGTCCGGAACAAGACAAAAAACGCATCGGTGATGCCATGACCATATTTTAGACCTTCGGAGGAGACTAGAAGCAGCTGAGAGACAAAAGGCCACGAACTCCAGTGGAAGTAATAGACAGCTATGAGACTACAACAAGCAATGACTGAGCAATGACGCGCGGATATCAAGAAATTTTGAACAGGAATGTGTCAATTCAAGGGAAGAGTGTGCAGAGTGAGGAGAGAACAATCAAGAGTAGGTCGGGAGCAAGTAGGCCGACGACACGAACGGCGGCTGTAACCAAGGCCACAAACAGACAAACCCCTCAAGAAGCATTGGTGATGAAGCTCTCCAGCCCACGACCAACCGCCACCGTCGATGCGGGGTGCGGATGTCCTGAACGGGCAACCCGGGATTTTAGTGAAAGAGGGTCCAGCTTCGAGCTTCTTGGGCATTCATCGCTACTGGGCCGCCTCGGTCCTATTGTCACCACATGACTCGATGGTGAGTGTGGCCTTGGTCACGGTAGAATAAAACGGGCTGGCCTGAACGAAAACGTGACTCAAGCCGGCAGTTTCCCGTTTGCTGTTTACGGTGTAGATAGTTACGAGGCGTAGGAAGACATGAAACAGAACCTCAAGCAATGAACTTAACAGCTCCTTACACGGTACAAACAAACGGATGAAGATGACTACGGCCACTTTGCCCTCTGTGAGGGCATTGATTAGCTGAGTATAGCTTGGCCAAAGGCGATTTAGTTTGGCTTGTGGTTTAGATGAAAGAATTTTACCGCGCTGAGGAGCGAGCGGGCCAGATGGTTGAAAATGATAAAATGGTGGAGATAGAGATGACGAGTGAAGGAGCTTTGGATGAAACGATGTCGGGGGATTTTTGGGCATGAGATTGATTCGATCCGGGATCCGCCTAGTGCCCGCTGTCCGGGAAACTGCAGGAGGCCTAATTCTACGCCAGCACGCCGACTTCTCATCACGTCCGTGAGGCTACTTCAACAGACGTCTCGTTCGTGCAAGTTGCCTGGCCTTCAAAATGACGCTGTTAGCGATGTTATTTAATGCTGATAGCCATGGAGTCTCAGCTTACACAGTCCCCACTTTCTATTCCTTTCTGAACAATGCTTTTTCTGCAAAGTGGGTTTTTTGTAATCCGGAAGCTGCATTAGTGGACCCCATTCATCGATTAGCCTTATCTTGCGACTTGTTTCTTCCCCTCTTCTCTGTGGACCTCCAAAAGAAAGAGGATATAGACTACACAGTCTCATTGCAGCTGATGAAGAGACAGCAGTCTGTCAAGCCACCATACTAAAGCCTCGATAACGGTCTTTAGTTTCATGCACGCCTCGAATTATCCCGGCCCAATCATCCACCAAGCTCCCCTCACTCGGCCAACAGTCTAGGCCATCGAGCCTTCTCAAAAATGTCCACCTCCAGCTTCAGCTCCCTAGTTTCTTCCATAACAGACCTTTCCCATGATTTCTACTCCCGTCTTCATTCGAGTCTAGTCTCTCCTTCTCAATTGCCTTTACCCCGACGAGGTAAAGTTCCCGGTCCAACATGGCAGGAGATTGCAAAGACAGCCCAGAGTCACCGGGACGCTTCTATTGCGGCACTGGAACCCCCTCTGCCAACGATTCCTTGGGAGATACCTCAAGATGTGTCACACATACCAAAGAGGATTTTTTCCGAAGATATTATTGCTATCACAGAGGCTGCCCCCGAGATTCTAGTCGCTAAGATGGCGAGCGGGGACCTCACCTCAGTCCAAGTTACGACGGCATTTCTGAGAAGAGCGGGTTTGGCCCAAAATCTGGTACGACATCTTACCAAGTCAGAAGTGACGAATGAAAAATGGCTTACGATACGGTTTCCAGACAAACTGTATTACCGAGCTGTTACCCGCAGCGGCTCTAGCCCGTGCGAAGTATCTTGACGAGTATCTTTCTACGAACAAAAAACCAATTGGGCCGCTTCATGGCCTTCCGATATCCGTGAAGGAGCACATTGGCATGGAATGCCTCAGCCTCAACGCTGGTTTTATCTCTTGGCATGCTCAAACTGCTGTTTCAAATGCTCACATCCTGGATATACTGCTGGCTGCAGGAGCAGTGCTCTACGTTCGTACTACGCAACCGCAAAGTAAGACTTCCTTGACTGCTTATTGTCGTGAGTTGTACTAACTCACTGGAGCTCTGATGCATTTGGAGACGTCCTCTAATTTCTATGGCGTAACGGTCAATCCATTCAACCGACTTCTGACGTCTGGTGGCTCTTCCGGCGGCGAGGGCGCCCTAGTTGGTCTTCGTGGAAGCTGCTTGGGGATCGGCACTGACATTGGTGGTTCCATTCGGTCGCCTGCCGCCAACTGTGGCGTCTACGGTCTACGCCCAACTAGCTATCGGCTGCCCAATGGGGATTTTGCTGCAACTATGTTAGGACAAGAGCAAGTGGTCCCCGTTGTTGGCCCGCTGTCTACAAGCCTCGGAGGCGTGAAACTCTTCATGAAGACGCTCATCGATGCGAAACCATGGCTTCGGGAACCCAGTCTGCTGCCGATTTTTTGGAACACAGAGTCTCAGCTACCGTCCACTCCCACCGGTGGTAAGAAGCTCAAGATCGCGGTGCTGAGTGACGATGGCATCGTCAAACCACACCCTCCAATTCTCCGCGCCATCTCTACAGTAGTCGACAAGCTCAAGGCAATTCCGGATATCGAGGTCGTTCCTTGGACCCCTTACGCTCACGACGAAGCCTGGACCATCATATCCTCTCTCTACTTCTGCGACGGAGGAGCGGAGGAATCCGCTGCGATCGAGGCATCCGGCGAGCCATGGCGTCCGCTGTCCCGCTTCATCCTCACCGATAATCCCAACGTGAAGCACCACTCTGTGCGCGAGCTCTGGGACTGGACCGTGAAGCGTGAAGCATACAAGGCCGAGTATGCCAAGCTGTGGGGAGATGTAGATGTGATCCTCTGCCCGGTAGGACCCGGTGCGGCGCCTCCCTTGGACTGTGCGAGGTACTGGGGATACACATCGCAGTGGAATTTACTCGATTATCCAGCACTTGTGTTTCCAGTGACGAAGGTAGATCCGGAAGTTGATTTGATTGAGGAAGGATATCACCCAAGAAATGATGACGACAAGTACAACTATGAACTTTGTAAGTGTTCTCCATACTATCAATGCCCCCTTGGAGCTAGCGCTAATAGTATTAATCGCAGACAAACCCTCGACTTACGCAAATGCTCCGGTCAGTCTGCAGCTCGTTGGCCGCAGGTATGAGGACGAGAAGGTGGTGGAGGCAATGGAATACATTGAAGAGAAGATCGGGCTGCCTTTTGTCAGCTTCGTGTAAGAAGTGATGAACATATCCGAAAGCTCAAGAGCGCAATTTACAGGAGAGTTGTAAGCCGTAGCCTTGTTTAGCTTCGTGTGAGAAAGGCTACAAAACCCCGAAAGCTCAAAACTTTGGTGAGCCGTAGCTTCATCTCCGGAAATTTCACATGGAAGCGTACCTTTCTATCAATAAATAGCATTATGCAGACACGCCCGTCCAATTATGAAGTCTACTCCAGCCTGGCGACGAGGCTGCAGTATAAGAAAAAGGCCCCCACCTAGCACCGCCACTATGGTAAAATTCCCAGCACCCAGGTTATCCAGCCTCGTCCCATGCACACATAGCAACACCATGACTCAGCTACCCAATCCGGCCATCCTCCGCTTCCAACCCGTTCCCAAGCACCTCCCCACCCCTGCGCCATCCGGTCAAACTCAATCACATCTGCCCACTAGCTCTAGCTCGCATTTCTCCAACCTCGGATCACACATTTACACTCTCCCCAATCCAGAAACACCTTAGCCCCCACACGCCCTCCCCAACCCGATGCAGGCAAAAATTGCATCGAAATGTTTCAGCCTTGCGATTAGCTCAATCGCTTCCAACGGCCCAGTGGGGCCAGGGACCCGCAAACACGAGTATGACGCCAGCGCGCTGAACAAACATGCTAGAAGCGCACCGTTGGGAAGGCTTGACGTGCTTGGATGCAACCGTCCAGCCTCGTTGAAGGGTGGAAGCTGCAATTTCGGCCGTGGGAGGCGGTGTTGGCTGCGCCACTCTTTTATGTGCCTGAGCTGAGGGTTTTGAAGCCCGAAGAAGGCAGGCTAGGAGGTGGATAGGTAGGTCAGATGGTGGTTGTGCGAGTACTTGAAGGTTGCGATGCCGTGGGTTGGGGGAAGCTGGGCATAAAGGAAAGCTTTTGTGTATCATTTTTTTGTATCATACGTTAGAATGTCGAAGATATCGTGGAAGAGGGTGACTGCCTTTCTTAGTCGTCTTATTTGTCTTAAGCCTCAGCCGAGAGATGGTGGTTGAGTTTGATGTGGGGAGGCTGTATCTGGGTTTACGACGAAGGTGAATCTACCAGCTCTATCTCTCGAACATGGAATCATTGACTAACATCTTGGAGAAGATACACCCATGCAGCTGGAATTTATCGCCCCATTGAAATCCAAGGCTTAGTGGAAGACGACCGTTCACTCTCAGTGCCGATGTCACGTGCATCCAATCCGACATAAGGCAACACATGATTGGTCAGATGCAAGTCAGATGGTTATCCCGAATCGAGCGTAAGACACCACGTTAAAGCGAAAGAGGCATGAGACTCTCACAGATCACCAATCGTTTCCTCCCAGGCTACTCTCAAGAGATAGATCAGCTGGCACGTGCCCGTTACTAGGCAGTTTCAGCCCGTACCTATACCCCGCCACCCCTCACTCCGTTTCTCACGACCACAACACTTCACCACCAAGACACTTCCAAACGTCCAAACAGCTTCCAACAAAGTCAGCAACTCCACTGAACTCAGCTCAACATGTCTACTACCATCATGACTCCCGTCAACAGCCATAACTCTTCCTGCCCGAAGTGCGGCGCGTCCATCAGCGGTGACAACAAGGCTTGCGGCTCTTGCGGTGCTGTGAGTACTTTCTACTACACATAAAAGCCTGCTCTTTGCTTTAACGTGCACTAACACTATCTAAAGACCTGCCCCGTCTAGACAAGCTCCAATAGCCTGCGGATGCATCCCTGCTGACGCCAACGAACGAAGATGACGACGGACCTTGAGCTATGATACCAGTTGCAGATTCATGAGTGGGTGGATGGAGTCACGGAGAGGTAATTTGCTTGAGAGGCGGCATGCAGAGATACCAACCCTACAATTACGTTCTTTCGAGACTAGTCTGCAGACTTTGCGTGCAGATTCGGAGCGGATTCCCTTTGTGGTATACACATATTACCAATCCATCTTGCTGACTATTCCAATCCAACAACACCACACTCGATTCATTTAACTACTTAAGCTTTATTCCTCTTGCAAACTAAACTACCAGCACTCCGAACAACATCACTTCATGGTTCCCCATTGCCCACACTTGCCCTCCACCCACCTTCCCTAAATCCCATCCATCCCAATCCAACCCCCCCAACCTACCTCCCCACCATGCCCTCCCTCCCCCCAACCATGCACGCCCTCAAAATCCTCTCCCCCTCCCACGCCGCCGTCACCACCACCCCCCTCCCCCCTCTTCCCCCAGGCCACCTCCTCATCCGCACCCACACCGTCGCCCTCAACCCCACCGACTGGAACCAGCACATCGACAACCCCGCCCTCGGCCTCGGCCCCATAGGCAGCACGATCGGCTGCGACTACGCCGGCATCATCACCGCCGTCGGCGCAGGCGTCGACGCCGCCCAAATCGGCGACCGCGTGTTCGGCGTCGTGCACGGCGCGAACAGCACGGATCCCACCAGCGGCGCGTTCGCCGAGTACGTGGTTGCGCGCGACGGGCTGGTGATGAGGCTGCCGGCGGCGATGAGCTGGGAGGAGGGGGCGGGGCTCGGGGTGGCGATGTTGACGGTGGGGCAGGCGTTTTATCAGAAGAAGGGGTTGTCGTTGGTGGGGTTGGGGGAGAAGGGGGAAGGGGAGGGTGGGGAGAAGAAGAAGAAGAAGCCGTGGATGCTGGTTTATGGAGGTAGTTCGGGGATGGGGGCGTATGGGATTCAGTTTGCGAAGATGTGAGTTTGCGCCGTTAGGAGAGTTTTTGTTGGAGAGGTTTACTGACTTTGGGGTGAGGTCTGGCTTTGAGGTGATTACTACGTGCCATCCGAGGAATTTTGAGTATGTCAAGGAACTCGGTGCGTTGGCGGCTTTTGACTACAGGGCGCCGGGGTGTGGCGCAGAGATTCGAGCGTATACGCATAACCAGCTTTACGACATTTGGGATACCATTGGTGGAGACGAAGTAGCAAAGATCTGCGCAGAAGCATTCTCGGACTCTGCCAAGCCAGATGGGAGCAAACTTTGGTATGGTTCGATCACCACTGATACTTTCTCTCCCAGAAATGATGTGGAGGTGAGCTTCAATCTCGGATACACAGGACTAGGCCGGGAGTTTGAGATTGCGGGAGAGACCTTCGAGGCCATTGAGGAGGATTTCGAGTTTATGAAAATGTGGTGCAAAGTAGCCGAAAGGCTCATCGCAGATGGGAAGATCAAGATTCACAGGATGGATGTGAGGGAGGGAGGGCTGGAGGGTGTATTCGGAGGAATAATGGAGATGAAGGAAGGGAAAGTGAGCGGAAAGAAACTGATTTACAAGCTTGCATTGTAATATTAGGTACTATTTCACACTTACCTAGACTCGGCAGATGAGCTGCCCATGGATAAGTGTACACCAGCCGTCCTTTTCCTGGGCGAATGATCTCCATATTTGGGCGAACCGCTCCAACTTGTCGTCGGTTGCAAACCCACCCTGCTTAGCCTTTACCTTAAACTCGCTATTCAGCATCCGGTCCGCCCACATGTTGCACCAGAAATCTAGCTCTTCTTGTGTGCTGAAACACCATGTTCCAACAGTAGAATCGATCTGGTCCCGCTGGAAGCCTGCCTCACGAGCAACGGCGTGAAGTCGACGTCCGATGTTCGGATCGCCTCCTGTGCTCTTGGCAACAGTCTGATACAGCTCGCACCACTTCTTCAAGCCAAGTGTCTCTGGGTACCACAGAGTAGCGGCATAGTCGACATCACGACACGCCACCAGCCCTCCAGGCTTTGTGACCCTACGTAGCTCACGCATCCCACGTACTGGGTCATCGATATGCTGGAGCACCTGGTGCACGTGGACGATATCGAAACTGGCGTCTGGATAGTCCAGACTGTAGATGTTGCCAGTCGTGAAGCTCAGATTTTTGAGATTTTGCTCTGTAGCAAGCTTCTCGGCACCTTTGAGCACATCGACGGACATGTCGACTCCGATGACGCTGCCCTGTGGGACGCGTTGTGCGAGGTCACAGGTGATGGTGCCAGGCCCACATCCTACGTCGAGTATCTTCGCATCCGGTCGCATGTGAGGCAGTAGGTGTGGGCAGGAGTTCTCTACAGTTCGCCAGGAGTGGGAGCGTAGGACGGAGGAATGATGGCCATGGACATAAGAGGGTTCGTTGGGCATGATGGCTGTGTATTGCCTGGGAGTCTTCTGCATATATGCTTTGGAGGGACAACTAACTAGCGATGTAGTTAGTAAATAGTGATGAATAAGCTCTAATCGTGGGAAGAGTGATACATACCTCCTTTATATGCGCCTCTAGAGCTTTGCCGCACTGTCAATATACGATCGTTAGCGAGGAAGAGTCTACATGGTGAATTTATGTCGGGTGAGGGAGCTTGAGATCACGGAGCTCTGGCCGAAGTCGGAGGTCAAAGTGCGCGCATTTGCCGTGTAGCATGCCGTTACTCCGGTATACGATAAACCCCGATGACGAATCAATCCTACCTCTCCACTTTTGTCCTGACGAAGACATCGCACTGACCTCCATTGAGCAGATTGATTCTACTCATGGATCCCGGCACTATCAGCAGCCCACCATGGCCTATGTGACTTACAAGAGTCTGGTTGGCGCAGCATGCAACCGATTCCGCATGCCATAAGAATGGAAAGATAAAGGAGAGCAATAAGAAGAGGTAATGATTTAGGAAGTTTTTGGCTGAGGTGGTGTTTCCAGAGGGTGAGGTATTCGGATTATAGGGTTGAAAGGTATCTTGCATGTTTCCCGTTTGAGGTGTGGGCTAAGTCAGAAGTCGAAGTCCTGATGGATTGAAACGAGCTTTTCATGCTCTAGTTGGCGATTTCTTCGAGGAAATGAGCTTCTTTTGAAACTAAATCTTACTGACGGTCATGACGAGATGAAAGAGATGTTTGTGAGAAGAGAGAAAGACAGTCGGCCTTGGAGTTACACCACTGCACGATCCCGCGTGCTCAAACCGCCAAGCCGGAAAGGTACGCTATTCATCAGTATCAGACACATACCCTTCAGCTAAGTATACTCTTTTATTTTCTGCAGTACTTCAGGAAAGTGGCTAAATACCATACGTTGCTTCAACGAGCACTTGTCAGGTTTTCCTGACTCTTTCCTTTTTGCTTCCATTTTGGCACTGTAAATCCGCGGGTTCGATTTGGAGGAGAGTGGGAAGTATGTTTTGGTCATTTTCAACGCTTTTCCTGCAATGTAAACTCGATACGTGGAACCTTGGAAGTCTACGCAAGAACACTGCTTGGACGCCACATGGGTTGTCCTACCTTATTCTTTTCATCCACTGAGTGATGGAAACGAACGACTCCCGAGCGAGTGCATTAAACCCACAGCAGAGGAAATAGAGGTTCCTTACCTTTGCGCACTTCTCAGCCTTAAAGAAGCAAGCAGATAAGACTTGTGTATCAGATCTCGATCCGCGTTCCTTTTACAAATGCTCCGTAAAACAGCTTTCAGGAATCAAATCGGCAAGCATGTGACATCACGTGCCTCACCCCAGCGCCCTGAAGGACTCTCGGGCCTCTACAACCCCCCTGCGAAGCATAACCGTGGCAAACCGTGTACCACTGCAAAGAAGCACCTTAACGCCCATAAGCTTTCCACCAGAAGCTAGCTCCACAGGAAAAATCTGACCACCAAGCCCCAACACCACGTCCCCGGAAACCTCAAAGTCACACCATCAACCGCACAAAACCACTGCCATGGCTCAGGCTGCCCATAACGTTGGACGTGTGGCGCTGAAACCACCTCGTTAGATACGCGAATAAAGTGCTTCTCTACACTCACAGTAGTCTATCCTATCAACGCTCGTCAATTTTGGAGCCCCCCTTAAGCCTCCCATCCCCAAAGCTTCTAACAACCCCGAGTGTCCCGAGATTTGCCTGTACCCGCCTCTCTGACGTCAACTCCCAAACGTAGATGCCGCAAGCCCTCGTGACCTCTTCTCACAGATCTTCCTCGGAAACCCATCTTCTCGTCGAGTATGCGCTAGGATAGCGTACCAGTCCCTTACTTGATCCAGCTCCCGCCTCCACAATCAAGCCTCCGCACACTCCGCATTTGGCCTCCCCGCATGATGCTTAGACCTCTCCTCCATCACGATCGCGACCGCATGCGCAAACCGCATCGCTCAGAAATTAACCCGCAGTCGAGTTAGCGACTAGCTGCGTCATCGGCAATTCACTAGTTCCGCGCTGTGGCACATCACTTCAATGCCGAGCGGGTGCGCTCCTCGGAGAGAGTAGTGAGCGCGCGAGCGCTACCTCGATCCGCATGCAAAAGATGCGATCACTTGATACCCATGCATGACGCAAGCAAAATCACTGCGCACACGAACAAAGGCGGCACGTAAAAACACCCGTCATCTCGTAACAAGAATCTCGATTATTAGAAATCCGCAACCCGCTACTCTGATTGGTGGAACCGCGACAACCCTTCCCCGCAATTCGAGATTCTGCATTGGGAGGGGGCGCCCGAAAGCCACCCGCCGATCGCGCGGGAACTCCACCTGCACTGAGTAGGTAAGGTTATCCAATTACAACAGCTGCTCCCGGCTCGCAGCCCACCTGCAACCAGCACGAAGAAGTGATTTAGGAAAAATAGATCATGGGGTATTTTTTAGGAATTGGATAGCAGGTGTAGGAAGATGGGAGAGCTAGATTCATGCGACATGGGCGGCGTCGCGCGCATCCGAGTTGTCGACTTTGTTGCGGCGCTCGCGGCCGGTGTCGCTCCACGGGAAGTGGGCGACGGGGATGACGAAGAAGCTGCATGGGATGTTAGTTGTTGAGGACTTTAATCTATGATGCATTGTGCGTGCATGCATGAAAATATATGCATGAAAATATATGAACGGAAGTGGGTCAGAGCGGTGCGCCGAACGTACCTGTTGGAGCTGTCCGCGATACCGGCAAGCGCGTTGTACCACGCAAGGAAGGCGGCGAGGACGGCGAAGACGCCTCCGGCCTTGATGCAGCCGGTGTTGGGGCCAGTAGCGCCGTGCTGGAGGTACCCAATGCCGAGCAGGAGGAAGGCCATGTCGAGCGTGAAGAATAGAGTGAAGAAGGCAACCGTGGACCTCAAGGTGCAGATGAGCAGCATGAAGGTGAAGATGAACCAGCCCATAAGGTAGAGGCCGAAGGAGTTGAGGAAGGGTGCTGGGCCCTTGGCTTCGAGAGTCGACGCAATTTCGAAGCCGCCAGGGGTCAGGATGATGGCGAAGGAGAGCCAGAATCCTCCGTAGGAAGAGAGCGCGGTGGCACCGAAGGTGTTCCCGACAGCCATTTCCCTGGGTTCGTGTGAGTTTGTGGTGGTTCGGGAGCTGGCGCATTGAAACTTACCACATGCCAGCGAGCAATTGCACAAGACCACCATAGCCGAAGGCGAGCGCAACAACGATGTTGGGCTCGTTGATGTTGAGCGTACCCATATTAATGAGCGCGAGCACGAAGGTGGTCAAGGCGAAAGCTGAGAGACCCAATGGGGCTGGGTTACCAAACTTCCTGTTTGGTGGCCTACGAGAAAGTTAGTGAATCGGTTCACTTCGACATTCACAGTCGTCCTACCTGTAAAGACCGGGCTGGAATTCACCACCAAAGGCTGGCATGCGAAGTTGAGAATCGTTCGTGCGAACGTGTGCGAGTGGGTTGCCACCTGTTGGCATGAGCATGAGTACGATAGAAAAAGTCGACGTTTATCGAAAAATTGAAGCTCGAGGAAGGCATACCATAATCGTAGGGAGCTCTCTGTTTTGTGGCAGTTGTAGCGCCGTGGTCAATGGCGCTGGTCCCGTTGGTCTCCTTACTATATGGTGTCTCTCCACCTACCGCAGCGGCATTCTATCACGCGTCAGCCCGAATGTAACCGCGACGGACGAAAATTGGCGAGCGAAAGACGGTAACATACCTGGTGCTCCTGTGCGGTCGCCATTGCTGTTCAATGTCTGTTGTGAAATGGATGGAAAGTATGAAGTGAACTGAAGGTGAGAGAGACGGTTATCGTGGAGCGGTCAAAGAAGAGGGTCACGAGCGGAGGTCTCCACTTCTGTTTGAAATCAGAATCTGGGGTGAACTGAAAGCGGTCCGGGCAATATGGGGAGATGGGGATGGGGTCAAATATACCTGTCCTTGGCCGGTCCGGGAGCTCCACTGTCGGATCAGCAATGTTCGTCTAGAAGGCAAGCCCCGTGGAGAACATCATGGGTCTGGCGATGCGGCCAAGGGCTGGTAATTAGACCCTCCGTGCCCGCCATGGCCAGCAAGATGTCCATCCTCTCCGCAGGTTCCGGCAATAGAGGCGTCAACAAAGACGCCCCCGGCCGTAGCATCGAAGCCGTCTCTGGGATGATCAGCCACTAAGAGGCCTGCATGCCATGGCTGCCGAGGCGTGGGACCACCACTGCACGTCGGCACAAAGCGAGTCTCCAGCAGAGGCGCTGCAGCAGCCCTCCAACGGGCGAGAGACCCGATCGCTGTGCCGTCACCCCATGTTCGTCATCGCCAAACAGGACGAGCGGGGAGCGCCCGAGTCGTGGCATCGTGGCCAACTGCCGCCCGCCGGTCCCGTGAGCGCTGCGGTGGAGATGCAAAGTGCATCAGCGAGTGTCAGCTCCTCTGCTGCGCTCTGGTTCCGCTTTGGGCCCAAGGCCCACACGGCCTATCAATGTACTATGTAGAAAGCCGTGCTTCCCGGATACATCGCCGGGTCGTGACGCAGGGAGAGCCCGGTGTGCTGGTGTTCTGTGGGATTTCAAATAGAAGACGCCGTCTCCTCGCGTGCCGTAAACTTCTCGAAGCACCAACCTCTGGCCATCCTGCGCACTCGATGCCGCGCCCGGACCGCAGGCGTCCAGCCCCTGCCGTGGTCAGCCACGATGGCCTGTCCAGAAATCCTCGGCGTCGTAAATTTTTCATTTGCCCGGGACCGGGCATCCTTGTGGCATCATCGCCGAGACGGCTGAAGCTTGGTTCGATGCGATGGCTGGGTAGCTCCCAGTGGCGGCATCGTGACACCACGAACTGGCTTTGGATCTTTTCTTTTTAAATGAATTGAAGACATTTTCATCGTGCTGATGAAAAGATGGCATTTGATCCCAATGGTATTTCTATGATAGTAGGGAGGAGGAAGAGGCCGATCCGCAGTCGCTGAGCAGCGTAGGATCACATCGCGGCTCGAGCAAAACCCACCATTTGACGCCTTCGAGACCGGGTGTGTCGCGAGCTCTCCACATATCACCTGAGATCTGACTCCCGCGTATCTGGTCGATTCGGTCCAGCGGGGACCGACAAAGCCGCATCGATGCCACTGCCTGAGATGTGAAATCATTTCTTGGCATCCGACACACCACCTGCACGCGGTGTGGAGGTCAACCAAGGACGCCAAGAGCCCCAGGTTCCCGAAATCATCCTCGCGCAGTAGACATTCTGATTTTTGTCGTGATAATAACATGGAGCCGTATTGGTAAAGGGAATTGGCAGTGTCTCCGACGCGGCCGCGTGGAAGTATTTTCTTGTACCTGGAATTAGGGGAAGGAGCTGTAAGACGGTTACACCTTCCAAGGTTGAGAGCCCGCCAATCTGGGTCTTCATGCTGTAGTCCATCCTCGCTTCCACATACGGAACCATGCCAATCCCCGATGCCCTACCCAGTCTCTCAATGGTGGGACAATTTAGCCAGCTTATTGCGGCACGCAGCGTGGCAGCCCCTTGTATTCCCAAGAGGTTTAAACGGTCGGCCTGTCAGGGCCCTGTTCAATGCGCCTGCAATGTAGTCACACGAAGGATCAATATGGTCACATATCTCTACCTTCTAGAAGCGCACGAGTGGTAGACGTAGTACTCTTCTGTTACACACGAGTACGCAACGCTAAGTCGTGCGATTGACTCTAGCTGCTGGTTCATCCGTACTTGTTTAAAGTGGCTTAAAAAACCTTTCAACTGTGCAGGCAATACGTTCAAGCTCTATGTATTTATGGAGATTTTCGTCACTTGCTCATCATCGTATCACGACTATTATCTTCACCAGAGACGGGAGGTGATTCTAGGATAACAGCTACTACTAGGATCACCCAGTGGCATCCTTGAGGAAGAGAGCTCCATATCTCGGTCGGCTGGTAGACGAGATGATTCTTCATCGAGGTGTTTGGGCTAACCCTAGATTCGGTACGGGCCGTCTCCCTCCGACGGCTCAGTCTTACAATATTTATACTTGCAGCTCCCGTACCAATGGGATGCGTGCTTCCATCTTAGGTCTTACTCTAGCAATACTGCGTACCGCTCAAGATAGCGAAGTGTCGTTCAGCCCGGGTTGGTTTAGCACAACTCTAAGCTTTCATCTCTGCCAAATAGATATGATCTAACACCCACGGAGTATCAGCACCGCAAAAGCGAGAGCTGCAACCGAAAGTAGTTTTCTAGACTGTTCTTATACTTGGGAATCGATTCGGCTCAGTATGCCAGATGCTGCATCGCTAGCTGTTACAGTCGAGGGATCATCGTTGGAGAAGTGGCTAAAAGTAACTCGATAATAAACGCCTGGTGACTAAGATCAACTTACGCTGCTCCTGCAACCGAGAGTATAACTCGAGATACCGCACTTTTCAATAGGTTACGACGACTAACGTATTGCCAAGCCGCCTTCTACTGACGACAGATACCTAGGTACGAATAGCATGAAAAGGTACGAAAAGGTACAACCGGTTACACCGACACCAATTCTCACCTTCTAGTCTTAGCTACGCTGCATGCATTCGCCAAGAAGACAAGAACAGCCTCATCCTGCAGTGATGAGGAGACTCCGGATGCACGGAGAAACTGCCAACACCCTCGGACGCGGATACAGGGCGGGCGGCTGAAGCAAAAACAAAACACCATACCAAATCAACAGATTGTCGGCGAACCACGGTGCTGAACACAGCTGCGGGAGTGATGTCTTGCAGCGGCCGCGGAGCGACGTCGAGAAGGGTCAATCGTACGGTTCTCAGGTTATGCAAGCCACTGCGAACTAGCACGCGGCTGTCATGTGGGTGTTGCATACGGCCACGAGGGGGTCCAGAATGGCATGATATATTCTTATCCACTCGTCCGCAGGATGTTTTTGGCGTTTTGGGAGTCGTGGGAGAACGTGGCGCTTCCCCACAGCGGAGAGGGCACGCATGGGCTTCCCTTCTTCGTATTGACCTGCGGCAGGGGTTTGGCGGAGGAGTTCTTGAGGGCCCTACCTTACGTGGAAACAAGAGGCTCTTTGTTCAGATGCTGTACAGCTTCATGTGCTCTGATTTTTCGCAATAGACCTCTGTGATGGAGCAAGATGTTGTCGACTTGCAAGTTTGTGATCGACATTTAATTGAAACCTGACACCAGCGAATCCTCCGCCCCACCCCCGACTGCTCCGCCACCGTGATGACGATCTTGGAGCTCCCTCAAGCTCGAGCACGGGTCAACACGAGCTTACCTTCAACATTCAAGGTCTCTCCCAAGTACTACGAAACCTCTGAAACTCTCTGCATTAGCCTCTGCATCAGTCTCCAGCGAACATCTTGCATTGCACGCCTGAAACCCCCGTCAATCACACCCGTTCAAGCTCACTATGACCGGATCCCAGAGCATCGCAATCCGGCCCGCCCACGACGAGACGGGACGGGAATACTTCCACCATTCCAGCGGTCAGCGTGTCAGCACTGATACTGTCGTTGTGGAAGCTCTGCGGAAGCAGGTACGCGTCTTGCAGCTCTGCCTCTCGGGGTCCATTCTCGGTCATCAACAAGTACTAACAAACACCTCGTGAGCAGTACCCCGAGCTCCATGTCGTTGTCTCCCCACAAGGCAGCTGCAATCTCCTCGCCTTTGCGGGCGCTGGCCATGCCAGTGCCATCCCTCTTGAAGAGACCGCCGACCCCGTCTACGCACCCATAAAATGGCGCCAATACATTCCCCCAGCACGCCGCCTAGACCACGGATCCGGCATTCTAGCCGACCTCGTCCTCTTCGGCAAATACCTCTACAAATACAAAGACCATGAGTTTCTGCTCTACGTCGCAAATGGGCGTGACGGGTCTAGCGCATACCCACAAATCACAAACAACTATATCCTCACGAAAGAGGAGAGGTTGGCAGACGAGGTGATTGTCGCGGCGACAAAGTACGGGCAAGAGCTACATAACGAGGTGTGGGTGTTTGATCGGGGGTATTGGCAGAAGAGCGGGGAGCTGTGGCAGAGCGTGCAACATTCGAAGTGGGAGGATGTGATTCTAGAGCAAGGTATGAAGAAGGCGATAATTGATGATGTGGAGAACTTCTTTGATTCGAGGGAGACGTACAAGAGGTTGAAGGTGCCGTGGAAGAGGGGCATAATCTATTATGGGCCGCCTGGGAACGGCAAGACGATTTCGATCAAGGCGATGATGCATGCTCTGTATCAGCGGAAGGAAGCTGTGCCGACTTTGTATGTTCGGACGCTTAGCAGCGTAAGTCTTAGTATTCAAGAAAATCCTCCTAATCCAGCCGCTAATATGAGACAGTTCGCTGGCCCGGAGTACTCTCTAGGCCAAATCTTCAACAAAGCCCGCCAGCAAGCGCCCTGCTACCTCGTTTTCGAGGACCTCGACAGCATCGTCTCCGACAGCGTGCGCTCCTACTTCCTGAACGAAGTGGACGGCCTGCGAAGCAACGATGGTATTCTGATGGTCGGCAGCACCAATCACCTTGACCGTCTGGACCCCGGAATCTCAAAGCGCCCTAGTCGCTTCGACCGCAAGTACTACTTCCCAGACCCAAGCATGGAGGAGCGCGTTGCGTACTGCCACTACTGGCAGGGGAAGCTCTCTGACAACGATGACATTGATTTCCCGGACAAGCTGTGCACCGCGATTGCTAAGATCACGGACAAGTTTAGTTTCGCGTACATGCAAGAGGCTTTTGTAGCGGCGCTGCTAGCTATTGCGGTGTCGCAGGGTGCGCCTGATATCGAGAAGTATGCTGGACCGGAAGGTATGAGTGCGTTGACCTCGAGGATGTCAAGCTATACGCTTGTGAGGGATGACCCTGGGTTGGACGATCTGGTGCTTTGGAAGGAGATTAAGAAGCAGGTCAAGATCCTCAGAGAGGAGATGGACCAGGAGAAGGCGACTCCTTGAGCTTGGTCTGCCTCTTCCTTGTGGTCGGCGTATTGGATTAGGAAGCATCAGATTATCCTACAGCATTAGCTCTGAAAGAATGAATTGCAATGCCGAAAAGGCCAAATCAATCCTTGCATTTCACCAGCCTTGCATCGTACCTGACAGAGTGCTTGCCCTCATTGAGATACCACGTGCTATATGCGAGGAGGGGTTATGTCTGCACCTTCCCGCGAACCCCTTAACCTTAATTCCTTTTCCACGACAGCTGCACAAGAATAATTTCCCGCTCTCTGGTCCTTCAATTCCATCCATTTGCTCCCTGGAGCTGCAATTAGGTATGCTCGTCACGTGTATGCCCAATTAAGGGCATCTGGCTACGCCAACACTCACAGCAGCCTTCACCGGTCACGATGAGACTCCTGGACTATGTATATGATGACAGCGAAGATTGCTCAGTGAGTGGCAAATTCGCTGCTGCGGATGGCCTCAATGATGAAATGGGGATTTGGAGATGCCTGGATGTCCTGCCTTCTGCCTGGCCTGGCCTGGAAAGCCAAGGGTTGGAGCTCCATCCCGAGCTCTCGGACGCACCCCTCACTCCTCCGCCCTTCCCAACCTCCTCGCCCACTTCTGTTCACATCACGGCCACGCAACTCTTTCTCCCCTCTGTTTCATCATCTGCCCGCCCTCTCCACTGTTTGCAGCGTGTAACCCACTGACCGCAGGGCCGGTGGCCTCTTTGCAGTGACCGCGCGAGGCACCAGGCGCCAACCTACTCAGCCCCCACACTCTGCCTGATCTGGGAGGCTGGCTCACTCTTCCCCCTAGCCGTCCAGTGACTGTCCGATTGCTACAGCCTGCGCCAGTGTAGACAAGCTTTCAATTGCCTGCTGCTCACTGGCCCGCTCTGTGTGCCTTGCAGCAGGTCCCAGTCATTCGCATTGTCATTTTGTCAGACTCTCTCTTCCTGGAAACCTGTCGCCGCTTCTCGAACGCGCGACGCTTCTCTTTCTGTCGCTGCTACGTCTTGTTTCTACCTGATGACTCTACCCGCGCACGCGCTTGCGCGTTCACGGCCGGTAGCTATGGATTCTGCCTGCCTCAGAGCTTCACCGGCCTGGGGCCGCCGGCACCGCCTCAATGACTCCAAGCAGTCACACGCTCAGGCATCTACATTTCCCATAGGAGTTGGCCGAACAGTCAACGCCTGGGCGAGCGGCCTCAGGAATCTGCCTAGAGTATAAAGATCACAATGGCTATGGCCGTCATTCTTTCTTCCTTCACTGAATCATACTGTCAAGAGTCATTGATCTATCCAGCTATCTATTCACATCTTGCACTTCAACCTGACCACTATTCGTCCCGTGCTATACCAAATACTCAGAAGCCTATACTTCGCCGCTCAAGCCTCTCAAACGCAACAAATCAAAGCGCCGAATCTACAGCCTTCCTGCGCCTTCAAACGCCGCAACCACCTCGAGATCTCAGCCGCAGACGCAATGTCTTCCAACTACTCCTACTCCAAGCCAAAGGCATCTGCCTACGCACCTCGCTCGACCTGTAAGCCACCACCACGCGCTGCCTCGACGCCCAAGATAGCTCATACTAACGGGAGATCTACTGTAGCCTACTCGTCTACATCGAACTCAATATACGCCAACTCTGCTACTTCGTCACGGTCGAACCGTGGCTATGGGAGCAAGCCCACTTCTGTAGTCGTCCACAATGGAGGTGGACAGACCAGTGACTCCACAACCAGCTCCTCCGCTAGCAACTCCGGATACTACCAGTAGAGGAATTTCGCCGCCGCGCTTTACACCGTTCGGATGTTACGATAATTTGACGATACAATTTGGAACGACTCTCTGTTTTCGGCATGATGTTGGGCAGGGAGGAGTCAGTGACAGAAATCTGCACTGACTACCCTTGCTCGTACATCTTGCCTGGGTCGGGCACCTTTATGGCGTATGGATATAGATACATGGCACACAGCCACGGCGCGTCTCCGGATTTTATTTCATTCATTTCATTTTGTAATGGGTCTTCACATCTCCGGGTTTGGGATATTTCATCTAGGGTTTTTTAGGGCTTTCGCTGGGTTGAGAGGGTTTGGTTAATCTCCCCGCACCTTTGTTACGCTTTTGGGTTGGCATGGATACGATAGCATGACGACGAATAATAGAAATGGATTGACTTTTATATAAGCTTCGTTGTGCCAGTGACTTCATGCTTAAATCCTCTGAGATGGTTATCCCCGATTGGCCAGGAAGGCATACTGCCGCCTCTCTCCGCCTTCACTAAGCTCCATGACATCGTCAAGACGACCCGCTTTACTGCAACTCACAACCATCAAATCCTCTTTCAGCATCTTTCTGATTCATACCCAACTCAATTAAGTCCACGCTACCTCCCACAACCCCGCAATGCTCTCCCGCACCCTCCCCCGCCGCTGCCTCTCCTCCGCCCAGCACCTCCGAACCCTCCGCACCCAAACCCTCCCATCCCGACCTCCAAGCTCCCTCCAACCCTCCACGCGCATACCGCACCCCTCCCCCAGGCGCCTCTTCGCCACCACCCCAACACCCCGCGCCGCCTTCGACGCTGCGCTCGTCGAGGAAAAAATGCAAGAAATCACAGACCTGTACTAGGCCCTTCTCTCCCGATCCCTTTACCCTTCCATATCCCGCCACTAATGTGACGCAGCTACGGCACCGCGCGCGACGAGTTCGAGATCGCGGCCGAGGAGACGGTGAAGAAGACGGTGTATGCGGAGGACGACCGGGCGGCGGCGCGCGAGGAGCTGGAGAAGCTGCGGCAGGCGTTCAAGGTGGTGGTTGAGGGGAAGGATCGAGGGGTGGCGGAGGAGGTGAGGAGGAGGGTTGGGGGGAGGATTACGGAGTTGGAGAGGGCGGTGGAGGCGATGGAGGAGGCGGCGTTGGAGGAGTAAGGGAGGATTAAGAACTGAGAGGGGAGGTGGGAAGGGATGTGCGTGTGTATAGAATAGGGCAGGGGTTTAGGCTCTTTGGGATATACTAGGGTTCTGGATGGATGGGGTTGGGCTGTGATCCTCGTGGCTGGCTTGAGGGTAGGAAGTAGAAGGCTTGTTAAGAAAGTATACGGGTAAATGGTCTACCGCGTAAGGATTTCGACTCTAATCCTCCCGCTCTAACTCCAGCCGCTCTCGCAACATCCGCCAAAATAGCCATCATCCTTTCGATGCTCTTTACGGTAAAGTGATCACCAGGAATGGCTCGTATGTTCTTTGGAAGATCACGTAAATTGACTAAAATTTGACCCAGACGGCGCGTCTGATTTCTGCCCACGAGGAAATCGCTTATGACATTCAACGATGCAAGTATTTGCAGCCAATCATCCCATCCTCTGCGCTCGCAGTTCGCCAATAAAACAAATCAGTCAATTAGCATTTACTAGGACCGCTACGATACCACCGTCCCGTTCACGTAGGTAGGATAATATCTTGGCAAACATTTACTGCGTAAATGCGTATTAGATCCTGCGATCATCCTGAGTGGATTGAAAGGCTCCCAAGTATTTAGCTTTCCCCTTAAATCTCGCGTTTATCTGCGTTCACTCGTTCCGGCGCCGTTTAATTAGCATCCTCCTCGAATCGCAAAGCCGCAGTCTGGGTGCTAGCTTTCCGTGGGTTCTTTGCTTCAAAAACGGCATCTAGCTCTTCTAATGTCCTTCCCTTTGTTTCAACGAAGAAGAAGTAAATGAAGGCGAATTCTAGGACGTCCCAGCCCGCGAAGAAAACGTAGAACCAGTATCCGATCTGATAATGGCATTAGCACTTCTCTCTTGTCGATTTGCTATCGGGAAAAGGGCTTACGTTGCTCAATGCTACAGGAGCCGCAAAGGTGTTGACGAATCCAGCAGTTCCCGCGGTCAGCTTGAACACGCCCATACCCTTAGCGCGCATGTCGTTGCTCATGACTTCCGCCGGATAGATCGGTTGCATGCTTTCAAAAAAGATTAGCCTTGATACGAAGGACTCAGTGGACTTGTTTCCGAAGACTTACCTAGTGAAGGCAAACGCGAAGATTACGCCAAAAATGAAGATGAATGCAATGCTAGCCGACGCGCTTGTTTGGTTCTTGGTATTGACGAAACTCGATGAAGTACCAGCCATGATGGACAAGCAAATCACCAACCCGGCCGTGGATCCCAGGAACATTTTTCGACGGCCGACAATGTCATGGAATCGGGATCCAAGGGTTGCCGCAATCCACCCCGTCAGAGCGTAGATGATGTTGAGTAGCAGCTTCATGTTTGTGTCCTTGATGCCGACATTCGTAAGCATAGTAGGCAGATAATAGCTTATAACGTTGTTTCCAGAGAACTGGCCAAACCAACTGAAGGCAACATTCAACATCAGTCTGTACCTTCGAGAGCGTGTCTTTGTGAGTACGCTGAGGTCAAAGAAGTTGCGCCAGTGGGTAATGCCTTCGTTGCGCAGCGATTCGGTCATTTCGTACATCTCTAGGTCAACGATGGGATGGCTGGCATCGCCATTGGCATGATACTTGACAATGATGGCTCTCGCTTGCTCGATCCTATCTTTGGCAATCAACCAGCGAGGCGATTCGGGGAGGAACCAGACTCCGAGGCAGACCAGTGCGGGGCAGACCATTTGAAGCCATAATGGAAGACGCCAGTCTAGGTTGCCATGGTTCTTGAGGTGCAAATGTGCGCCGTACACTGCAGAGGTGGCGATTATAGATCCCTGAAGTCGAAGGTGAGAAATTGCGACCACAAAGGCAGATCTCGACTTACGAAATAATAGAGAGTGTTGTACATTCCAGCGACAGAACCTCTATACTGGGGAGGAGACATCTCAACCAGGTACAACGGCGACGCTGTATGGGCCCAAGTTGCGAAGAACGACAACAGAAACCTCCCGGCGATGAAGACTGACAAGGTCTTCGCAGTAGCCGTTATGATAGTACCAACAACTACACCCAGACACCCAAGAATATATGCTGGCGGCGGCCGCGCCAATCTGTCATCCAGATGAAAAGAGCACCGGCCATCTGACCGACTTGGAAAATGGCAAAGACTATGCCCGTGCTTGCGTTGCCCTTGGTAGGAAGGTTGTAGTATTTTGTGTAGTTCGGTAAGGCATTGATTGAGCCCATTAGGGATGTATCGAATCCTAAACCCAGTCAGTGTTTTGTTCTGAAATACGAAGAAACAACCTACCATTCATCGTGGAGCACAAGAAGATCAAAGAACAGAAAGCATAAAGCTTGAGATATCCGGGGCCCCGCGGATTGGGCTTGTTATCGCCGATGATCTCTGCAAAGGTGCGCTGCAAAGGAGACACGTGTTTTTCGTCCGTTTCGAGCATCACGTCTTGCTTTAGAGCCGTCTCGCGATACTCGTTCTCTGGTGTAGCAGCGCCACCTTTTGGCGGCACCTCTGCTGTATTGGACGCCATGATAATCTGGGGAAAGGTAGTCAATTGACAGGACAGAATGATCGCTCATCATTTATAGTGGTCTCCATGCAGCTTTTGAACCTGGGGAACCCAATCGCCGTCAAATGCCGATCGATCTTGTGATGCAAAAGTCAAACGCCGCCATTGCAGAGGGCCCGAGCGAAGCCGGGGAAACTACGAGCAGGCGCGCTATAACACGATTCAGGACCATTTCTTCCCAGGTTGCTGGGTACGTTCCGGACTGATGGTCGGGCTTTGCAAGAATTGGCCTGATCGTGTCAATCTGATATCCGGATTCCCGGTCTGTATACCGGCAACTTGGGACGCAACATATCTAGGCCATTAACGTATTGCTAGGCGCAGCGTGAAGTTTTCTTCGCGCTTTTCAAATACATCCTTCGTTTTCGCCTTCTGATTGGCAATCGAGCTACTTTGTATGGGTCGATACAACGCCAACCTCTATCATAGATACTCAACAGAGTGGCTATACGCAGGGGCATTGCAGCTGCTAAAAACATGGAGACCGCGTGTAGCGGTCAAAGTCTGCGAGAGTATCAGTCACGCCTTGGTCTAGATGTACAAAATTAGACTCCTCGGATCTACTTAAAGGCTTTGCCGGAAGATTCCCGAACTGTGAGCAGCGTGACCGTCGAAAAAACGGTTAACGCCGAGGCAATTCACGATTCGACATGTTACTTTTGGTCTGTTTCCGCGCACCATCACGAGTCATTCCGTCCTAGTGCCTCTCGGCAAGGACTATTCTGGGGTACTCCGCATTCTCAACCGGTCCGCAACTGCTGCCGCGCTCAAAGGCCGACTCAAACGCCGCGGCACTGTGATTGGCATAGTGAGCCGGTGAACGTGAACCTTACTTAACGACTTCATCTGGCGTGATAACTCTTTCCATCGTTATGAGCTATCGGATCGATTCGTACTTTTAATTATGGCCGGGTCTGAGCGGGTGGAGCTGAAGCCAATCGCTCCAGCGGAAGGTAAGAATGTCTCCTCGGATTTTTGCAGTCGCTGATATTCAAACAGTTAGGAAGCACAATACCCCAGAAAGCTGTTGGGTTACCCTCTATGGCAATGTGTACGACGTACGACACCTGCTTCAATTTGATTTCGCCTTTCGCAAACTCAATACAGTACTATTCTAACCTTACATAGGTAACGGGGCTTCTACCAACCCATCCAGGAGGCTCCCAAGCGATTCTAAGGCTTGCCGGCCGAGACGCTACGGAAGATTACGATCCGATTCACCCCCCTGGGACTCTGAACAGCCTCAAGCCTGAAGCCTTGCTGGGGCCAATCATCATTGAAGCAAAAGAGATCACCAAAGAGACACTATCCGTTTCGCCAGAGGAGAATGCCTCACCTTCTCTAGACTCTTTACTGAACCTGGATGAAATCGAAGAACTCGCTACGAAGAACATTAAACCAAAGTCATGGGCGTACTACTATGGAGCAAGCGATGACCAGCTCACCAAAGCACTCAACACTCAAGCTTACCGCTCCATCTTACTGCGCCCCAGGGTGTTCGTAGACTGCTCAAGATGCGATATGAGCACGCAAATCCTCGGCAACCGCCTCAAAGTTCCTGTATTCGTCTCACCAGCAGCTGCAGCGCGTCTCGCCCACCCATCTGGCGAGAGAGGAATCGCTGCTGCATGCGCGAAATTCGGAGCCTTATATATCATCTCTCAAAATGCGTCGCTCACCCCTGACGACATCGTCCGCGATGCGCCACAAGATCAAGTCTTCGGCTGGCAGCTCTATGTGGAGAAAGACAACGCGAAGAATGAGGCTAATATCGCCCGTGTCAGTAAACTCAAGGCTATTAAGTTCATTGTCTTGACTCTTGACGCACCGTTCCCTGGCAAACGCGAGATCGACGAGCGGTTCAAGTATCAGGAAGCGCCCGTGGTCAATGGTGTCAAGCAGGAGCAGTATTGGGGTACTAGCTCTATGCTTACTTGGAAGAAGACGTTGGAATGGCTGGCGCGTCAGACTCACTTGCCGATTGTGCTCAAAGGCATTCAGACGCATGAGGACGCATTTATTGCGTCGACTTTTGCGCCGCGGGTGCGGGGGATCCTGCTTTCGAACCATGGCGGTAGAGCGCTTGACACAGCGCCGCCAGCTGTACATACGCTACTTGAGATCCGGAAACACTGTCCGGAAGTGTTCGCGAAGCTGGATGTTCTCGTCGACGGCGGTGTGAAGCGAGGAACTGACGTTGTGAAAGCCCTCGCTTTGGGTGCTAAGGGCGTGGGCGTAGGAAGAGCGGCGCTCTGGGGCTTGGGCGCTGGAGGTCAAGGGGGGGTGGAAAGGACACTTCAAAGTAAGCATTTCAAGAATGACGGGACTGGTACCGATTTGCTGATGCGTTCGTAGTCCTCACGGAAGAGACTGAGACGGCGATGAGGTTGCTAGGTGTCGAGAAGGTCCATGATCTGGGTGTGGCTCATGTAAGTCACTCATCACTACGACTGCCTATCAACTCCTAGCTAACGACTGTATAGGTAAATACGAAGGCTTTAGAGTCCCAGATATATGACGGGCCGTTTGAGAGATCAAAGGTACCAGCCCATACATGGGGGAAGCTTTAAGCCACCTCAAGGCATTTGAACGCAACAACCCCTCACTTGGGAGATGAGACATCGGGTACAGTGACATGAACCATGGTGATTCAATGTTATTTGCGACATATTTCCAACCCATTAAATAGCGTGCTTGGTATATAGCGAGAAAGAGCAGGCTTGCGCCGTTTTTGAGGAATTGGAGGTCGAATATGGTAGCTGTTATTCTATCTAAAGAGCCATCGGCTGCGCTTCTCATAGACTGTCTTAACCAAGTGCCATAATACTCAAAAGGCACTGCCCCTTATGCACTTTGTTCAAAATCTAATTGAAGCAGTCTGAGTAGCGGCAAGTGCATATATTGAGGGCTTATTGAATCAATTGCAGCTCCTCACTAGAAGAAGCCCAAGAGCTACCTAGAACAGCAATCACCTAGAACAGCCTTCTAGTGAGATTTGGAGCACTGTACAAGAGCCTGTTAGTTTGATTTGGATTCGTAGAATAGTGAATGAAGGTGATATTATTGGTACATCGACCCAATAGAGACTAGCGCAACTTTAAGCGCGGTCCCGCACTGGCCACTCTAAGGCAGCGCAGCGCTGCCTACTAAACCCTACACCCTTCAGCTGCAACTAGGAGCTTTACAAAGAGTAAGAGCCCTCCTCTCTATTCAGAAAACTGATAGCTGCTGCACCTTCTTCTTGTCTGAACGACCATCAGCTTCGCCCAGCTGGCGACTCAAAGTTTGATGGACGCATGACGACGAGCGGTTCACAGCAGTTCGCGACGTTCGCCATCAACCTCATTTCTGGCTCACTTGTCAGAAGTATAGCTCTCCGTCATATTGCGGACTTCAAAGCGCTCCATGAGGAGTGAGCGCCCAGTACCATTAGGTAGCAGCTACTTTAACGCTGCTCCTGCGTTCGCGAACTTTACAAGTTCGCTCGGGAACGACGATCCACCTTCAGTTCTCGTAACCTGACTTCACCCGGCTTTAAATTTCGAGCCTCATCCTCACCTGGCCTGTCTTCATCATTGATCCCGAGAGCTCCGACACACGTGTCATCATGGGGGCCTCAACTACACCAAGCACCCCGGTCTCACGCCGAGGGTTCCCAGTAACTCCTAAGAGCAAGTCACGATCTCCAGGGAGCACAACAGTGTCGCCCAAGTCCAGGTCCCCTAGGAAGTCAGAGACCCCGATATCTATCAACCAAGCCCGCCGAAACTTCATCGAGCACTTGGAAAGCTGGTCCTTATATCGGCGCGCAAACTGCAGCTTCTCCGGGAAGATATCACCAAGAGAGCCAGATTACCACTCCAAGAAGCCCTACGCCTTGGGAGAAGCGGTAATATGCGAGCTCCTCCCTCATGGCGAGACAACGGCCGTCACTATAGTGGTACGACTCTTCGCTCTACCTAATCAATTCAAGTACCGCATGATAATCCGCTGCGGGGCTGGGTGGGAGGATGAGCGATCTTGGTTTCTACGACAGCATCGGAAGTATCAGGCGCGAGCTAAGAAGCAGAATCGCCATGGTCCCGTTACAAGCAGCCCACGCAGCCTTGCATCCGATGGATTCCCTGTCACTGTGCGCCCACTGTTCAATAAGTTCACATTGCTTCCTATCGAGTTGCAACAGTGGATATTTGAGTTTGCGATGGGAAATGTGGATGGGGTGAGGCCACACCTTTCTCGTCAAATGAAAGAGGTACAACGCCCGATGGTAGAGAATGGTAAGCTATTCCTCCGTGTGGGGTCAATCTGCGGTCACAACACACGTTTTCAGATTTACTTTCCCTGTGTACTATTACCATGACACGAATCTTTGCTGAGTTTTCCCTTGCTATTTCAATTACTACGACACATTTACCGTTCATGCTAACCTCGCTTTCTTTCTCTCCGTAGCCGGCATCGTAATACGACTAATCCGCTGTACAGTCTCTGTCGCCAAACTCCTGACCCTCTCCCGTTCCATCAACTGCCACGTCACCCCATGGTTCTTCCGCACGACGACCTTCCACTTCGCAACGCAGCACCTAACCACATTCCTGCTTCAACTTGGGCCGATCAACCGCAGCGAGCTTCGCAAGCTCTCTGTCTCGTTTGGCCGATACTCCATGATTCATGTCGCACGCTTCTATACACCGAACCAGGTCTTCGAACTGTTCGAACCGCCAATGCTGCCTCTACAGCACTTCTGGCGTCTTACGCTTCAAGATTGCATGCGCGAGCTCAATCTTGCTGTCTTGACCATCAAGGTGGACCGTATGATCAAGAGAGATGTGTCAGCGGTTGCAAAAGGCCTGGCCACTTCGTTTGGGAGTGTTGGTCAAGTGAGGTTTGAGAATGAGGGAAGGCCCATCGAGGCGGAGAGTTACAGAGCGGGAAAGAAGTTTGAGAAGACTTGGTATCAGCATACGTAAGGCCTTTCCGATCGAATCCGAATCTTTGGGATACCATGTACTATCTAGCAGTGGCCAAGCTGACTCCCGCTATTCAGCCAAGACATCTTCGAACGATACTGCAAAGGCCGCGAATCCGAACATATATTTGGAAAAGACCAGCTGAAGGGTACGCTCGAGGACCTCGAGAAGAAGATGAACGATGACCCGGAGTTCTTCCAAACCTGATGGTCGTACGAACCCATGACTAATGATGGTGATCTGGGAGTTCCGGTTTGGAGTAGGTATTCTTTTTGGCGCTTTCGGTCCTTGAACACGACTATTACGACATCACGATACTTTACTCTCACGAGGCATCATGAAGAATGAGGTCGAAGGAGCTAACGGAGTGGCTTTGGATAATAATCACATGGTAGTTTAATGCATTTTGGGATGCTAAGAAACATGAGAAAGGTATTTACATGTGGATTTATTATGTTGAAGCCATCGGCCGCAGAGACGGCCGCATGCTACCTCGGCCACCCAAGCACTTTCTTCAAAACTCCCGTATTCACTATCAATCCTTTGTATTCCACTTAATTGAAGCTTGGCCTATATCCTCTCCACATCTGGTACCACATCGGAGATCACACGGTTCCCCTCGCCTCCGTTCCGTACCACACTTCAACCAATATCCATGACGAGATAGGCGCTACTTCTGTTAGCGATGAGGTAGTCATGGTGAAGAGACAGTTAGGCTCGTTGAAGATGAAGGATGTACCCTTCGTGGGGTGTGGCGGGATGGACTTTGGGAGACACAGTATGTCAACTTCATTTCTTTCTATTTGACAGATTCACCCAGGACAGCTAGGTTCGACCCGTTACCTATTCCTCCCGCGGCAACCTTCTAGCACCATAGGGAGCCTCATCGAGAATTTACTGTGCAACAGAAAACGGGAGATTGGCGCCTTTCCCTCCCTGATTAAACTCGACACAGAGAATGTCCAACCTCAGCCCACCCCTCACTCCCAACACAAACATGACACCAAAATACATCATCGGGATCAACAACCTTCTTGATCTGCAGCAGTCTTTCGTAATTAGATCCCCAGAATGCTTGCTGAAAGTTGGGTTCGTTCCAATAGGCCTAATCCGTTAGTTATTGCTCCACAGACAGGCTGAAATGGCATACCTCATTGAGATAAGCTCCCGAGTCAGGAACCAATTGCCGGAAAGCTTCGGTTTGGACCTTATCAATGTCATGCTCAACAATTGCTTGCTGGGCTTCATTGTGAGGTGCCCAGCTCTGGGTAGTCACTGTAAGGTATCAGAATCATTGGTTCCCGACGCAAAAACAGACCAGCTTGACTTACCAGCATGGATTAATGCCTTCCTCCAGGCCGGGTTGACCGCATCACTACCACCTCTTGGTTCCGCGTCCCAGACACCATTACCAGACACCATATATAACCTCCCCCCAGAATCTCCGAGAAACCTTATCAGAGCATCGCTGAAAGCATCATCTGTCAAAATTTCTGGGGGCAGTAGCCGCGATCCAACCACCTTGTCGACTCCTGCTCCGCCATCATCGGCATACACGAGAAACATGCTGTAGAGGTTCGGGAAGACGGCCGATGTCGTTCGAGTAACTGTTTGATTAGGATACGTCTCGTTGACATGAGCCCAGAAAGGTGCCCATATATCCTCCAACGCAGTGGGCGACGTAGGCTCGAGCAAGGCGAAGACTCCTTCAAACGATGCCACATGCTTTCCAAGCTCGTCGGCGCTAACGTTGGGGTAGATATATGTATACGCCGAGACGTTAGCGGCAGAAAGGGTGGGAAATTGAGCTAGAAGGTATGCCACAATGTCCCAGTAAACCGTTGAGTTTGGCTCTGTTTGGAGCTTGAAGCTGTATACCCCGATTGGGGTAGATGGGATTGTCCGGACAGTGACTTTCGTCAGGACTCCGAATGTGCCTCCCCCGCCCTGAAATGGTCAGCCTCCCCTCCAAAACTTCATAGGGAAATCGGCACACACTCCTCGAACAGCCCAAAATAGGTCTGTGTTCTGACACTCGTTCGCTGTGATGATTTCGCCTGCGGGTGTCACCATCTCAACCTCATATACCTGATCAGAACCCAGTCCGTAGATGTTCGAGATCGGACTGTGGCCACCGCCAGTAAGATACCCGCCCATAGTGACTTCCGGCCCCATCCCATCGACGACTGTCTGGTTACGCAAGTTAAGGTGGTAGTATATATCACTGACGTACGACGCCGCACCGGCTGTCACGGCCGTAGTGTTGATAGTGGTCTCGCAACCCTTTGGCTGGAACTCGTCGTGATATTCGTATCCACCGACCATGTATCTCGTCCAGACTGAGAGCGAGTACGGTGCCGAAGTGCTATTTCTCAAATCAGATTTCCCTTACCCCCAAAAACTCGATTTCGAATCACCGAGGTGGATCAACTTACCGTTTTAGGTAATCATGCCCTGACGCCTTGATATTCAATCTCACATTGTTCTCCCGCGCGAAGTTTATCGTGAGTTGGACATCATTCGCCGACGACGCATTGACTACATAGACCGGGTATCCTAGCCCACTGCACGGCGCAGATGGGTCTGGGAGACAGGAATCGCTGTTCATATTGTTCCACGCTGTGCTGACTGGGTTGTCCTGGTGGAAGGCGAAAGTAGACCATGAAGCCGCAATCATGGTGCAGGTGTCATTGGAGCCTGGGTAGGAGGTGTGGCAGGCGGATGCAGGTGGGAGAACATTCAACAAGCGCCCGGAGAGTGTTCGGTTGAGGGAGGTCCATTGGGAGATACTGGGCCAGGATGCGTCGTTTGGTGTCGCTTTGCAGGTTGTGTGATGGCCTTGGGTAGAGCAGAGGATTGAGGAGATGTGGAAGAATGTTTGGAGGAGCGGTAGTAAGCCCAATCTTAAGGAATGCATCTTTATGAGTATAGGAACTTAAGCCGTGTTTGCAAGATTAAGAGAATGATGCTGGAGTGAGATGCGAGAGTAAAGTAGCCAGCGTAGACCTCGCAGCCTTGATATATGCGCATTTCAGATTGTTAGCCAAAGCGCCAGACTGCGTTTGCGGCAGTCTTTTTGTTTTGGCGCCATCGTGCCCATCGTGCCCATCATACCCGTCTTGGCTATCGTGTAGGTCACTTCGCTCATTGATTATGAGATATATGCTGCGACGGCCGGATTTTGCCAATTTCTTATTGCGAGCGAGGGAGGTAATATATGACAGGTTATGGAACTGCGAACGCCGCAGTTCTTACCCCCTGCTCCTCCGCCCGCTCCTCTTACCTCTACCCCATGCTTATTCTAGTATATAGTATATTACATGTCTATAACACTTGCGATGAGGCATCCCATTGCCCTCCCTAGGCGTCGCATCCGACTCTCGCGTGAAGACGTTGGACCTGCCCGCGTCTATCCGCGACTCCATTAAGCCGTCTCACTTCCTCCCGACACCATTGAAATGTCCCACTTTGCCTTGGAAACGCATCAAAGTCTTCCACGACTTTCCACGCCAACTACTATTGCCTTGGCGTCAGAATAATTCTGCTATATAAGAGCCGGTCCCCCCTCGCTCCTACACCTCGCCCCCACACCTCGCTCCTCTACGACTTTCTCCCTCTATCTCCTTAACAGGTCCTTCACCATGCACCCACTATACTCTAATCGCGATCCACACTGCGCGAGTCCTCTCCAACGGCATAACCTCTCGCGCTTATCATCTAGCAGAATAGAAGCAAGGCGTTCAGCTAGGACTTAAGTTACTTCTCGACCAGCTTATATCTCGGCACCTGCCCAGCCTAGTCAAGAGCCACGATGTAGAAGAGGGGAGATATAAGGGGGCACATCTATACTACTGCCCCCTTCCCTAATATAGGAAAAGAGCAGAGCGTAGCTACCTCGCCTGCCGATAGGAAGAAGAGATAAATAAAAATAGAACTTACCCTAAGCCCTACCCACCGGCCTAAAATGAGGAGATTGCAAAAAAAGAAAACCTAACGTGTAATCCACCTCCCGACCAAAAGATAACGGGAACAGGGCGCTAGATGCTACAAGCCGATTAGACTGTCTTTCGCCTAGGCTCTTATAGAGACCTAGAACTTAGAAGCTATCATATACACTTCTATACTATAGTATTATACGCGAATACCAAGGTGGTGCTTAGAGACCTGGGTGTAGTATCTAGATGCGTAAGCATTTAACACTTTTACAGCCTTACGCCTGGGGGGCTTCCGGCTTGGACGTTTATTCGGGTGGTGCTAGTAGCTTAATCAAATGGATTTTAGTTACGGATTAAACGGGCGAATTATAGAGACGGCTGGTCCTTACAATTCTAATGTACTGTGCGTCGAAATGATCTGGGTCTAAAAATGCAGAAAAAGACTGAGTGGCGTCTCTAATATGAAGTTGGGTTGAAAGGGTATCATGTTGCATTTGCTCATCTATATACGTGACGACGTTGCTACTCCTTCCGCCTGCGCTTCCGTGCGTTGGCCAACGCTTGTGTGATAACCTGAACCTCTTCCTCCACCTCCGCATCGTCCTCAGCCGACACAGCGTCGGCACCCAGCACCAGGCTGGTTGCCTCATCGGCATCCACCTCATCTGATTCAACGTCGGACTCGGCATCCCCATCCACGGTGACACCGCCATTAGCATCGTCAAAGCCTTCGAACTCGTCGTCGTCCTCTGAGGCGTCAACGTCGCGCAGCTCGGAGTCTTGAACGGTGGTATCGTCATCGGCAATAGTAGATGTTGCCTCGTCCCTCTTCCGCTTCTTGCCCATTTCACCTAGCTTGCCATCACGACCCTCGATACCATGTGCCGTTGAGTCTGCGCCCTCAAGCATGGGCGGTGGCGTGAACCACGGTATTTTTCCCCTCAAAAAGTCATTGATGACCATCTTCGCGCAACCATCCTCATCAATCTCACCACCTTTCAGTAGCCGACCGCCCTTCCGCGCCAGCTGTTCTAGGAAGTCTGTCGAGCTGGAATAGCCCTCGAGGTTATATGTGCGGTGGATGTGGCGGGGCTGGCAGCGGGAGAGGATAGCATCAATGTACTGCGCAGGGTGTTCGACGTTTTCAATGCGGACGACACCACGGAGGAGGAGCTCTTCGTCACTGTCTGATTTGTTGGGAGGCACGATTCCTGGGCAGTCGATCATGTAAATGCGCTTCATGAGGGTGACATATTGCCAGACTTTGGTTTCGCCCGCAATCGGAGCAACCACGCAGACCTTCTTCTTCTTCAGAGTGTTGATGATTGACGATTTGCCGGTGTTCGGGTAGCCGATGAGACCGACGGAAATTTGCTTGCGATCGGAATGGAGGGAGGAGAATTGGCGCAGGACTTGAATGAGACTACCTTTGCCAAAGGAGTTGTTCATAGATGCGTGGAAGGCGAGCGTTGGAAACTCTTTGGAGAGCGCGCGGACCCAGGCAGCCTATTGCGCATGTCAGCTCGAGCTTTGTAGAGCAATAGGCGCAAACGAAGAGACAAGAGTGTTTTCGAAATGTATGAAACGTTACTAAGAGAATCGCCATGAAGCTGCTCGAGGGCAGAGACGAATCTCAACTCTGAACGAATCATTCTCAACCCTTTCGACCGACCACCAAAACGGTGACCAAATCAGCCCATTACCATGACGGCTCTGAGCGGCGGGCCAAGATCAATCTCCCAAAGTTGTAACAGATTCCATCCATAGATGTTTGCAACGAGTGCAGGTTGGAGCCTTGACTTAACGATGGGAACGAATCGGCGGGAAGGGGGGATTGGAACAAAACTTGGAAGCACTCACTGCGACGCGAGATGGTACCAAGTCGACTTTGTTCAGAACGAAGACGAGATGCTTATGAGGAGCTTCCTCTCTAAGATACCTGTGATTTGTGTCAGCAAGTTGACCCGGCAACTGATCCGGGGAGTTTGCTTACTTTTCGACGGAACGACACCGAGTACCTAGAGGGTCCCGTGCATCCAGTACATGGAGGATCACATCGCTAGAATCGATGACCTTGTAAAGTTCGTTCTGCAATATGTCAGCAGGGCAAAATTCACGAACGATCAAATGAGGCATACCCAAATTCTCTTCGACTGTCCTTTGCTGAAGATAGACTCTCGTGCTCGGCTAAGAGTGCCGTCACCAAAGTCGTCGCCTTCTCCTCCCTCTTCTACTTCCCCAGAGGTGCCGCTGAGGAGCTTTGCCTGTTCCAGTCTCTCTAGATAAGTGCCGTGCATCTCCACCGACTTGTTTGCGAGGTCCTCCAACGAGCTGACATCAAGTTTTACCCTCTTCCTTTGCATTTTCGGCCCAAACGTATCCTTGAAGGGTGCAGACTCAATTGCGATTTTGGCTCCATGCTGCTTGAGACCGTCCTTCAACTGTGGCGCATCTCGGATCAAGCTCATAGGTAGCTTGTTTTGCTTCAAGAGGAAAGTGGTAGGGTCGGAGGCTTGGGCCGCAACAGCACCACGGAAGGCTTCGAGGGCGTCTTGAGAGATTACTCGGGTTGCGTTGAACCACTTGCGATTCGGTTCGACTCGTGCTACAGGCGTTTCACGACTCTGAAATGCGGCTGCTTTGGTGACCTTGCCGTTGGCGTTCTTCTGTGCCTTTCCTCCCGTGAACATGTTCAGCGTCTTCGCCTGCTTTGCCGTCCTACTCTATGCTTAGCAAAGCCCCTTCAATGGCACGCAGCGATTGCCATACCTGTAGAAATTCTCTCCCTTCGTCTTGACATTTGCCATGCCATCGCCAACCTTCCCCTGCCGCTCCTTGCGGCTGGCTTCCTTCTTGTGTTGGCCCATCTTGAAATTGTGCTGTCCGCCGGCGACGAGACAGATGTGGAGAGGAGCGTCGGTGGTGGGGAATGAATAAGTTGCAGGTCGAAAAAATATCGAGGCGACCGACTAGCGCCTTGGCGAAATACTTCAACACCATGCCGTCCTCCGCGTTTCCAGCCGCCAAACCTTTTTCACAGCGTCACGATGCCTCCATCAACGGCCCGCGGGCTGCT
This sequence comes from Lophium mytilinum, assembly GCA_010093605.1. Lineage (NCBI taxonomy): Eukaryota > Fungi > Ascomycota > Dothideomycetes > Mytilinidiales > Mytilinidiaceae > Lophium > Lophium mytilinum. Next base: position 750,664 of record MU004182.1, on the reverse strand, counting down.
TTCGCGATCATCAACATGCCAATTGAATGCGCACTCTTCGGTTGCACGGCGCTCCTTCACATCTGCACCCGCCGTCCTCGCCCTCGGTCCTCAATCCCCTAATTACGTCGAAGTCCCGAAACCCGTACAACCCACCTTCCCACTAAAGCCTCGCCTTAAAGGTGTCCTCCCAGTTCCACGAAACATCTTCAGGACTCGGGGCGATAAGAAAAAGGCTTCGGACGAGTTTCTCAACGCTGCAACGAAGGAGCCATCAACAATACGGGAACACAAGGGAAAAGATGTAGCGTACCAGGACTATAAGTTGCGATTGGCAGAGACGCGACGGAGAAACTTGAAGCAGTCGGTAAAGGAGCTACACGAACGCGAGGTCGAGTCGCATCGACAGATGGATGCTATTTCTACTAGGAAGCAAGAGGAGCATTTGGCTCTGGTCAACCAGCCCGAGCGCGACGACGAACGTCTGACGAACCCCAGCGTCAGCAAGGATATTATGGACTACATGAGTGGCAAACTCGACGCTCGACCACCCCTGAAATGGATTGAGCAAGATATTGAGATTCGGCGGACCAGATTCCAAAAAATGCAGCAGAAGAAGGAGGCCGCGAGGTTAGACGCGCTACACACGCTATACATGCAGGCGAGGGATTTCATCACCACAGAGAAACAGCTCGACGAGGCGATTGACAAGGTTTTCGGAACACCAGAGAATCCTGTGACTTTCGGGTTAACCTTCAGGGACTCAAGTCCCTGGGCAAGCGAGGCTCCTCCCACAGTGCGGGACATGCTGAACAGACAAGGGCTTTTGGACGATGTGCAAGCTGGGCAGAAGGGGAAGGGCACATACGATGTCATGAACGACAGATTGAAAAAGATTGCGGAGGACTTGACGGGCGGAAAGATCTGATTTGTACATCAAAATACTGTGGGTTGTATATTATTCTGTATTCAAGTCCCACTCGAAGTGCCTCCGCATTATTACACTTGACTTGTTGAGCCCAAAGTATTCCTTGCTTACTCCACCTACCTCCTCCGAATCTTCTCCGCCCCACAGGGGCGCGGCGGAGCACGTTTCTTCGAAAGAGAGGTGCTTGTACTCTTGACTTTTAAATCGTGGACTGCATTTTGTCTGTCTCGAGGACTGTCGTTGTTCATCGGGGGTTGATCGTTGTTTCCCACACCTGGACATAAAAGGGAGCTCTTGTTGCAACCTCAGACATTCTTACGTTCTTTGAGAATCTGCCTCGTACGGGCAATGCTTTCGATGCCATACCAAACCGCTCTTTGTGTGTCTCGAGTTTCTTGCACTCAGCTGGCAGCTTTGTTTTCGATATACTCACCGCATATAAAATGGCTACGCCCTGTCTCCGCTTCTTACTCCAGATCAACGTGTTACCAACAAATCACTACCATCCACATCAATCGCCCGAATATCCCAGCACAAAATCCACCAAACACTCCTAATCCAGACTCACCGACCTGTCTCACCAACCCTTTGCTTCGCTCCTAACGATGTGCAAGATGAGCGGTTCTGGGAAGGGCAAAGACCGAAGAGACAGCCTCGATGTTATAGAAGACTGTCACAACCACCGCAAGAAGTTCTGCCAGACTTCGAGTTGGCCCTGGATACTGAAGGGCAAGCTCCAGCAGCCTCCCACAGATGTTCCCGCACATTGGCGAATCTACAACAACTATGAGCTCTATGGCGAACTTCCTTCACCGACGTGGAACTAGGTGCTGTGTGTTTCGGACTGGGAGGGAGGGGGTTGGTCTAGGACGAGGCACTAAAAGGCTTTTGGCCTGAACCGTTCGATGGGAGTCGGGGGCGGAACATGAGATGAGTCAACCCAGTGGAGGAATATGGGAAAGGGTCTGATGGTGCATTGCTTGATGAGATGGAAAGTAAGGTATGAGGGCGCTAAAGAGATCGTTGAGAATGTGCAGATTGTTTGTAGGAGGCTTCTGTGTTTTCATTCCGCTTATTCAAGGTAACTATGCCCATTTCATTGCGCCTCGATTCAAATCACGAACGTTCCTTCTCGATTGTTCCAGAAAGTTTGCAAACATCGAAACCTATGCCCCATGAGAAACCCCTGCCCTGATCTGCCTGCTCAGTCTCAATCCCCCCTAAATCCCCAACAGCGACTGAAAGTATGAAAAAGGAACTTGACTATTGATTTTCGGTACCGCAGGTGCATAGCTTGAACCACATTCGTAATTGGTGCACGCTCGTCCATCATCAAAAGATCGAAAAGTAATGTCATCATCCGGCTCCGTGAGGACCTGCCCATGTCATCTGGTTTCTCCAGCTTGGCAAGAAAGAGCCCATTCCATCATTGCTCGAGGTCAGGGTGAATCCCCTCACCAGTTTCCTCAAAGTGATCCCAAATATCCCTTGACCATGGGATCTGCTCTGACTCTGGGCCTCGAGTAGGTTCCTGATGCGGTGGCGGACACCACACGTGATTGGAGACCGGACAGAATTCGTAGTCTCCATTGTCGCACGACTGTTTACTGATACTTTCGTTGCGATTGGTCCAGAAGATGCACTCTTTGACTGGACACCTTGAATCGGGGGAAGCAGGTGTGTATGTGTACCCTGATTTTCCGGCCTTCTTCTTACGCCCGTTGCGCTTCTTAGCCATCTTGGTGTTGGGTTCGTCTAGGAAGGATTGCCAGCCGAGGAAGATGGAGAGATTTGAATGCGAGCAGAGAGTCCGGCTGGCGTACGTCTTATGTAGATTGCTTTGGCTGGTTACAAACATGCAAGAACTATCTGAGTTGATCAAGTTAATTCGATTTGAGGAAGCCATTGCTGGTGGACGGTTCTAGTTGAGCGAGGAACGAAAGCGTCTTTTGTTATGACCGCAAGGAACACTATGGAGGGTTGAACTGTACTGATGGCAAACTCTATAATCTTCTAAGGTTTCTGCAAACATCATACTCAGCGAAGTAGATAATCTTCTTCGCATCTGAGATATCTAGGACGTTCGGTATGCGGAGAGCGGATCTTCGCGGCGTTGGAGCGACACTATCACCTGGGCAGACATTTCGGATTCAGCCTAGAAGATGGTAGGAAAATCCACCACCAAGCGCTCCAAGCCCCAACGAGTCACAGAGAAAATAACCCCAAGCTAGCTTCGAAAAAGATGAGCAAATCAGCAACATGGTCGCAGTTCAGGCTCTGATATTGCCACCCACCCTCCACGGAATCATTTCGGAAGGTGGATGACAGTGACGCAGCGTGACCAAGAGACAAAGTAGAATAGAACTTGAAAGTCCTCTAGATAGATAATAACAAGCCTTGTCATACACACCTACTAATACAACACCCCCACCCGTCTCTCCTCTCAAACATTTAAAGCCCGCCTCAAATCCCCCAGATATATCCCAGGTCTCACTCCCTCACCAAGATCCCACTTCCCCATATTCGACAACGCTTTCTTCAATGCACTCATCAAATCATCCTCCAATCCCTCCCTTCCCCCTCCTCCACTGCTGATCCTCCCCGCCCCCCTCTCCCCCAACGCCCTAACCGCCTGCCTTGCACACTCCTCATACTCCCCTTTCGCGAACGCCACCACCGCCATATTATATCTCGCCCTCACATAATTCGGCCTTGCCACTAGCGCCATCTCATAAGCCTCTACCGCGTCGTCGTATCGCCTCAACTTCGCTAAAGAAGCGCCGATGCGGTTGTAGAGAAGATGTGGTTGGCACTGGGCGTTTGAGCTCTGGGAGCGCGTAACAGTGCAGTTAGGAGAGGTGAGGGTCAGGGAGAGGGCGGTAGAGAAGCAGTCGAGAGACTCGGCATAGTGTGATGTGCTGAAGAAGAGCATGCCGAGGCCGACCTGGACGCCTGGGTCGAGTTGGGGTCCGGTGGGATGGAGGAGGGCTGCGGAGAGATAGAGGGAAATCAAACGGGTATGAGGGTCATCGGAGGAGGAGCTGGAGGGGGAAGTAACTTGGGGGTATTTGGAGGTTAGCCAGCTCTCGAGGACTGTGTAGGCCTTTTGCTGCTGGCCTGGTTTGGTGTCAGCAAAAATAGATAAAAGAGAAATGAGGCGCGCACCGCGCCCCTAGTACTCACCTCCGTTGATGTAGGAGATCGCAAGACCGAGAAGCGCATCGCCGTTGGTAGGGTCGAGCTCTAAGGCATCTTCGAAAGCTTTCATGGCCGCTGCGTCGTTCTCGTTCTCGGCTTGTGTCGAGCCGAGCATCTTCCATGCTTCCACGTTCAGCGGGTCTTTCTGGCATGCAGCCTCGAAGGCGAGTGTAGCATACGCTAAGTTTTCTTCTTTCTCGAGAATAGCCATGCCTTCTTCGAAGGCTCGCCAGCTCCCTGTGAAAGGGTTGTCGGGTTGGAAGTCGTATCTATAATGTTGAGGAAGGTCTTGGAGAGCTCCTGATACGCATGCTTCTTCTCTGGATATTGCTCCGGTATTCGATTCGAGCGTATTGAGAGGGGCCTGTGCAATAGTCTCTTCATGGTCGATTTCCTGGTGTGGGCTAGTCTGTCGTTCTACTTCTGTAAACATGGAATCCCATTCTGCAGATTGACCACATGTATTCGGGGATGCCTTCAGTTCGTAGTCTTTAGTTGACGCATGTTCTTGTCCAATCCAAGAGCTATCGGCGAGGTGGGATGAATAATGCAGATGCGGATTAAGTTGGTAAGACGACCTTGCGAATGAGCTTCGCAAGGCCGTGAACGGGCTTGGATCCGAGACGGTCTTGACAACCTCCTCACTCTGATGGGCTTTTTGAGGTACTGTAGCCGTGGAGTACGTTTGCCTTGGATAACGCGGCGATGGCCTGCTGTTGACATCTCTTCTCTCTTCTAGAAAGCTCGCTGCCCAAGTCTCCGGAAGGACCGGATTCGCAAAGTCCTCAACCGCATGTTCAGAAGCTCGGAGGACGTTCTTCTGCCACCAGAGATAATCCAGAGATTCTTGTGGCAGATCTAGCACCTTTGAGGACCAAAAGTCCGCAAGCGTATTCGCAGACTAAAAAATGTCAGAAATTTCCTTCTGAGTTCTGACAAGTGCTGTACGAGAGCGAGAAGCCCAAATCCACTTACATTATCCCCTCTCGAACTCTGACATCGAAAGCCCGCAAGCTGTCTTTTACCCTGGCCACTCCTGACCCTATCCCGAAGCACTCCGGGATCCCTCTGCACGAATCTCGAAAGCTGCTTCACCGGACCAGTGGCGCAGTCAGAACTCGCAAAAAAGGCCATCAACAACTCTCAGACTCCTTTTTGAAACCCTTGAAATGAAAAGGTAAAGCTGGGAAAAAGTGTTAAAAGCTCGTGGTTCGTGATCTCATAACTTTGACGCGTGTGATATTGGCATGTGACACCCGTGAAGTTTTCGAGCTCCGAGGTCGGTTCGGTTCATCTTAGCACCGAGGATGATGAGCTCTTAACCATGGCTATCCCCGAGTGTTTATCCTAGCGTTGATCGCGGGAACTGCGCAGATGGTGGCTTGTGCCAGGAGATAGGGAACAAAGAATGGTTGTGCGGAGTTAACTTCCGACTTAATAGCTACCCTTTACAACACCAAAGCTGTGTTCGCTAACGGTCTGGAAGGGGTAAGACTTACCGATGCTAGCCTTAATGAGAGTGCTTCAAGCTAATTCCGGTGTAGACGGATACAACAAAACCATTAAATTGTACAGCACTCTCGCTGCTGGCCCAGCATGGCTTCATCGCGTTTTGACGCCGTCTGCTAGTATATGCACGTGATGACTCGATACCACCTCCTACCATCAATATAGACGACGGAAGAGGGATGAGGAGACTCCGACTGTCAGAGCCAGAGACCTTGTGTACTCTATTGAGGGTTTATGGGCCTACTTTCATATCTTCGAATCCTGGGTCACGTGAATCTATCGTACTTGATGTAGTCTAGCGTATTCCTGATGTCTAGGTCGCCCGTTAACCCTCGGACTTCCTACCATCACCATCTCCTGGACACCACGTCGAACACGCGAGGCTCAAGCCAGAACAAGGACGCAAATATGCAGCCATCACAGCAAGCTGTTCCAAGTTATCGTAGCATGTGTGGATGGATAGTATCATCAACGAAGTCATGAATATGGATGCACCCCAACGCTGTGGCAATACAAACGTCACTCACGGCTAGAAGCTATCTACACAGCTCTAGGGGTAACTCTCGTCATCAAAGGCGGTTTCTCTCATAGCACAAACGTTCGCGAGTCTCTATGCAAATCGAAGTCGTCGTCGTCCAGCTCAGAATCGAAGAACACCAGTCTCGCTATTAGTATACGTAGCCGCATTCACGCCTTCCTGTTCATTTCGTCAACACATGCGTGGCCGCGCAATGGTTGGCACCGTCGTCGATGACCAGAACGAGATCGGAACAGCAGTCGGCATAGCCGGCTTAATCCGCTCCGCTGTATCCGCTGTAGCATCAAAAATCTACGCCGTGGTGTTGAAAAACCGTCTTGAAATGACCATTCCGGCTATCGTACTGCTGGCTATGGAAAAGGCAGACTTCCAGCGCCATAAGTGCCGAGTTTCTTGTCTGCCACCACCGTGGGTACACCTCCGGCTTTTGCTGCGGTTGATGACTTGACAGATACAATCGAGGTTGCAGGTATCGCTGCCTATAAGCTGGCAATTAATCAAGAATACCACACAGTAATGCTGGTTACCATCGCATTTTCGGGCTTGGGCACACTTTTCAGCTTCTGGGCTTCGAATGTGGATGAGCTGATGACGACTCGGGTATCTCTGACCCGACATAAGCGGAGGGATGAAGAGGTCTTAGAAGCTTGATGACGGTGCAAGGTTGAGCCGTACTCGGTAGAATCAAATCCCCTCAATCCTACGCAGCAGCTCATCTGCACTAAACTCTTTGATATTTGATCCTTGATGATCTAGGCAATAACGTCGAAATGTGTGGTCTACATCCGGTCGACTTCCCAAGTTCGACTCTCACAATACAACGCTTTGAGATATCCGAAACACTCACGCGCCTAGACAATAGCGTAACTTGGAGTCGGAACCGACCCTACGGACTAGATGAGGGGTTCCTGGATTGCGGGTAAGCAACGACGCATGCGGAGGGCAGAAAATGCAGGGGAGGGCATACCGGCTCCCGCGATGTATTGGTCGAGACTTTTGCGCTTCTGAGAATTCCGCAGCCCCCTCACCCTGCGGCTCCGCATTACATCCGCATCCTTGAACCAAGTGTGGGGAACCATGTGATTATCGCGAAGTCACGTAGCTGCCTAGCAATATTCGAAATCGATCTTGCGGACGCGTATGAATCTGTGATAGATAAGTGAGCGGTTTTGTCCATATTCAATAACTTTCAATTCAATCCTATCAACTCCAACTCTCTCAGTGTTGAGGATCTCTTTGTCCCTTCTTTGATTCCTAGCTCATCTCACCAATATGAAATCAGAACTCAGAGAATACGCCCGCCGAAGGGCTACCACCGGTCCGTACGCAGATGACCTCGACATCGATGCCATCATCGTCGGCGCAGGCTTCGGCGGTGTTTTCATCCTACACAAACTTCGACAGCTTGGCCTCAAGGCTGTGATCTTCGAAGCCGGCACAGATCTCGGCGGAACATGGCGCTGGAATAGGTACCCTGGTGCCAACGTGGACTCGGAGGTTCCAGAGTACGAATACTCCATACCCGAAGTCTGGAAAGACTGGACCTGGAGCACCAACTACCCAGACTACAAGGAGCTGCGTGCCTACTTTGACCATGTAGACAAAGTCCTCGACATCAAGAAAGACTGCTCGTTCGAGAGCGTTGTCGTCGATGCCCAATTCCAAGAAGGAGAAGGCAAATGGCACGTCAAGACCGAAGACGGCCGCACCGCCAAAAGCAAATACTTCGTCGTCGCCGCAGGCTTCGCCGCTAAGCGTTATATCCCTGACTACAAGGGCATTGACTCCTTCGAGGGTATAATCCACCACTCCGCTTTCTGGCCCGAAGAAGGCATCGACGTCAAAGGCAAGCGCTGCGCCGTCATTGGCACCGGTGCCTCTGGTGTCCAAATTACCCAAGCTTGGGGCCCCGAAGCTGGCGCCGTGACTGTCTTCCAGCGCACGCCCAACCTCGCTGTGCCCATGGGCAAGCACAAACTCACTGCTGAGGAGCAGAACGCCGCGAAGAGGTGGTATCCTCGCCTCTTTGAACTTCGCGAGAAGTGCTTCGGTGGCTTCCTCTTCAGCTTCTCTGAGAAGGATACGTTTGACGATAATGCAGAGGAGCAAGACGCCTTCTTCCACTCCCTTTGGGACCACGGTGGCTTCGACTTCTGGCTTGGGACCTACAAAGATATGCTTTTTGACCCGAAAGCTAACCGCGCGGCATACGACTTCTGGGCACGCAACGTGCGCCCGCGCATTGGAGATCCAAAGAAGCGCGAACTCCTCGCTCCTTTGGAACCACCGCATCCGTTTGGCGTGAAGCGGCCGTGCCTCGAGAACAACTACTACGAGCAGTTCAACCGGGAGAATGTGGATGTGTTCGACATCAAGACGAACCCTATTGTCGAGTTCCAGCCTAAGGGCATTCTGACGGCGGACGGAACACTGCATGAGTTCGATGTCATTGCTGTTGCTACCGGTTTTGATATCACCACGGGCGGTATGACACATATGGGGTTGAAGAGTGTGCATGGCACGACGCTGAATGAGGAGTGGAAGGCCGCGGCCAATACGTATCTTGGGACGACGGTTAGCGGATACCCAAATATGGTAAGCATACTCTTTCTTCCTGTGTTTCCCTCTTCCATGTAGAATTCTGTTACTGACTGTCCCAGTTCCATCTCTACGGCCCCCATGGCCCAACTCTCCTGAGCAACGGTCCTTCGACCGTTGAGGTCCAGGGCCGCTGGATCGTTGACACGATCAAGAAGATCGAGCGCGAAGGGCTGAAATTTATTGATCCTACCCCGGAGGCGACTAAGGAGTGGAAGGCACGTATCAATGCTCTATCCGATATCTCGCTCTTCCCGACGACCAAGTCAACCTACATGGGTGGCAGTTTGCCTGGAAAGGCGTTTGAGCAGGTCAATTACGCTGGTGGGATTCCCGAATATGCGAAGGAAATCCGGGCGGCGTTGCCGGGGTGGAAGGGGTTCAGGACCGTGAAATAGATTATCTCTCGGGCTTTTTGATATTGGTCAGGAACATAACTTCGATATTCAAATGCCTTTCACGGCCTCACGCGATGGTTCTAAATTTGTAGGAATGTCAAACCCCGTAATGTTGATTTAAAGTTCGTTGAGACCACCACTGAGATGTATCGAGCCGTAGCCTATGTATCAGATAAATGAATTCCGCTCCAGGGAGAGGCTTTGGATTCCGTGTCAAGCAATTCTCGAACCTGGGGCACTTGAGTGAATGGATTTGTAAACGTCGAACCCTGATGCATGCCGTGTAATATGTGGGGACCGCCCGAAATCCGGGGTACTCCATAAACCCACTCCATCTCGCTGGGAGTTGAATCAACTGTGGATGGATCGGTTATTTGGGAACATATCCCAAAATCTGGAGAATACCTGGTGAAGCCGTACATGGACGGAAACCCGGACGGAGCAATATCAGACACGTTGCCCTTCTCTCGAAGCGATGATCACCTCCAGCTGAGAGGCCAATACGAGTCCTGATGCAGCGAAGTACCCATAGTTTTCAGGGTTCCCCGCAACGTTTCCCGCATGACCCCTGGGATCCGTCTGATCTGCGCGCCCTTACTCCCCTACTCCCTCGGCGGTCACCCCACTGCTTCACTCTATCCACACTCAGTCCATATACTACTCTGAATATGCAGCTTTCTCCAGTAAGCCCAGTACAGCTATGGAACTCTCCCAACAGACCTCACCAGATCGCGCATCACCATCAAGAGACACCATTTACCGGAAGAGGCCGACGACAACACCGCAGTTGCGACCAATGCCGGAAAGGCAAGCGTGCTTGCGACGTAACTTTGGTGAACTACCCAGTCTCGAATGGAGACGAGTCCGCCTCCCCCACTTTCCGCCAAACTTCAACGGCAGAACCAGGCCTGGGCTGGACCCTGAATGGATACCTAGAAAACCGTGCGTATTAGCATATTGATGCCAGATGGAAGGATTCAATCTTAACAGTAGTGCAGATGAGCAGTCAGATCCCGTTCTAACGTCCACGGGCCCATGTTCGAATTGCGCGAAGACCGGCAAGAGATGCACGCTAGAATGGCTGAAGTCTGTACATGGCGTAATCTTGCAGCGCAGCAAACGAAGTATCGCGGAAGCAACCGGATCAAAGAGGAAGAATACCACCAGAAAACGGCAAGCTTCGACCGCCACCTCTCACACTCCGGGCTTTTCTTCCAATGTCCAAACTTCGTCGAACTCGGATACTGCCCCGATTGATCTATCTTCATTCTTGGAATATCAAATCCTTCAACCGTTTCCAAGCTCGCAGTTCCCTCCACATCCTCTATCCTCGAACGATGGATCTGATCTCACCGAGTACGAAAAGCTGGGGGACTATCTATTCGAAGCGTCGGAACCTATCTCGACGCAGTCATGGGCTCCGAACAAAGAGGGCTGTGCTAACATAGACTTCATGCCTTTCCAACCTACTCCAGCCCGGATCCAGAGTACGCGGGACCCAGCGGCACTTCCACAGGGGTTATCGCAAGCACCGATTGCGCTTCTAGATCAGCATCGTGATCAGGTCGGTAATGAAGAAGAGCTTCCACCTCATACATCCGGCAGTTGGACAACTGCTTCATTACCATCCTCATATGCCCCTACCCGATCTCGGAACTCCAACAGACGTACTCCTTCTTTCTCGCAAGCATTTGATGGATATATAGAGCCTCCATTCGACCACATACAGCAGCAGTTGACATTGTCCGCTAATCAGACACTTATGACCAACGGCCTACTGCGCATCTATCACGACAGCATGGAAAACGCATTGTCTTGCTGGTTAACAGAAAAGACATGCCCTTATGGAATTACCATTCCTTCACCAGCATCACTCAAGAGCTCCAACCCGCACGAGTCAATGTCAGAGGAATGGGGTTCAAATTGGTCAAACCGGATTTTCGCCCGAGTCTGCCACCTTGACCGCGCTTCATCAGTCGTTCGAGGACGTACGTTGACTCAATCGGAAGAGAAATTAGCATCCAAGGCACTCCACCTGGCAATCGTGTCTTTTGCAACTCAATGGGCTCAGTCGAGTAATCGTAGTACCGCTAAGTTCTCGTCGTTCGATGCAAAAGACGACGTAGTAATCGATGATGGGGCTGAATCAACTCGAGGAGATGGCTCGTCACCTCCGAACACTGATTTTGACCGATCCATTCAAGAGTCATTCTGGTACCAGGCTCGAAGAGCATTACAAGATTCTGCAGAAATCGAGTCCTTCCGTGTCATCTTCGCACACATCATCTTCTCTTTGACTCAGCGCCCACTAAACATCGCGGAACACGTTCGAGCTATCAAAGGGCGACGACGACGAAGCTCTGCAAAGCAATTCAACGACGGTCCCTGGCCTGGCCTTTCACCTCCATGTTCTGAATCGGCCCGATCAGTACACTGTTCTGCCACTGCGCGTGGCGCCTCAACGTTCCAAACAACACCCGTAGTATCCAAGACTTCGGACTCCGATATAGCCGGCCTAGACGAAGTGACTGAGCTCGAAGGTCCTCCGATCTTCTTAGAAACTGCTCTACGGCAAATCTTCACATATCGATGCAAATTAGAAAGTATAGAAAGACAGCGGACAATCGCAAAGAAGAAGAGAGCCTCTCCCGAGACTGCAGATAACCCCGACATACTCAGCACTAAAGACCGTAAGACTTTCGATCTCCTGTTCTGGCTCGCCATCATGTTCGACACTCTCTCCGCCGCCATGAACAAACGCCCCCTGGTCGTCTCAGACGAAGACAGCGACATCCGGGACGGCAATCTCCCAGGGCACTACATATCCCCAGACGACATCATCAGCAGCCCCTCTCCAACTTACCGCTCCATGCTCGCACGAGAAGGCGACTCAAAACTATGGGGCGACTTCCTCCTCCGGCAAAAACACCTCCGCTTCTGCCACAAAGCAGCACGCTGGCCCTGCTCCTACGAACAAGCCGCCTCCACCCTCTGCGACGCCGCGCCCATCAAAGTCCTCCTCTTCCGCAAAGTAACCCACCTCCAAACCCTCCTCTCGCGGTGCGCCATGTACGAAAAACTCGAGCAACCCATCCTCGACGCGCTGCAAGTCTACCAGCACTGGAACGACAGCTACAACCCCTTCATCCTCTCCTGCATCGCCGCGCACGACGCCCTGCCCCCGCGCATCCAGTCCTGGTACGTCGTGCTCGCGGGCCACTGGCACCTCGCCGCGCTGCTGCTCGCCGACATCATCGAGCTCATCGACGACGGGCAGATGGGGCTCGAGTCGCAGCGCGCCGTCCGCGGCTCCTCCCGCCTCGTCGCGAAGCTCCGCGAGCAGAATGCAAACGTCCTCGCGGATCTCGGCCGCTGCTCCTGCCCGGGCTACAACCTCTCCTTCCCCCAAGCCCGCGAGTTCCACTTCGCGGTCAGCGAGGGCGCGCTGCTCACCGAGCCGTGGACCGTCGTGCTCATCCGCGCGTTCAGCAAGGCGGGCTATATCCTCCTCGACCGCATCGCTTACTCCAAGCTCTCAGGATACGAGAGAGGTGAGATTCCCCGGGAATCAGAGATCGCACAATGTCAGCAGCGCTGCAGTTCGTGCATCCGGGCGTTGTGGAATCTGGGGAAGAAGAGCGATATGGCGTTCTTGGCGGCGACGGCGCTGTCGACGGCGGTGAAGGACGTGACGGAGGAGATGGCGGGGAGGGCGTGGGGGGCGAAGCATCCTAGTCCGGACATGGAGGCGATTCGGCAGTGCAGTAGCTCGGTGCCGGATGAGGCGGGCAGGGAGGCGTTTCCGTTTGTGTTTTCGGGGGTTGCGTCGTACCAGTGAGGTGATATCCTTTGGTCCGGCTTGTGTCTGATATCCTCCGATGTTTTTGTTTCTGGTAAAAGGCGTAGCAATCGTTTCTTTCATTGGGTCGGCGCAGGGTGATTGGTGGCCTGAGAGGGAACTAATAGTCTGGCGTTTTGTGGGGATTAAGTATCTATACTGGCAATTGAGTGGTTGTTGCTGGACACAAGCAGTGAGCGATTCCAAGTTATCACCTGAACTAATGGGAAAGTCGTAGTAGCAGGATATATTTGCTATATATTGCCATTCAATCATCAAATCAAGGCACTGGAAATCACCACCATTCCACTACGCTAAAGCTTTATAAACAGTCGTCTCAATCGCGCCCCACAAACCCAGCGTCTTCATATCAACGAACGGCAGAATCTGATTGCAAATGATCCCAGCAACCCCCTTTTCACGGTCGCACCACCACCACAGATTCGGCAGCCCAGCCCATTGCGCAGTGCCCTTGGATCGCCCAGTAGCACCCTCGGTAAGCATGAACGTAAGACCCCAGCCCTGCGGCTTATCCCCAGGGATCGGATAAAGCTCCGGGATGGCATTCGTCAGCCACGGCTTCGCAGCGGGAACCCCCTGACGAGCAAAGTTCGGGAAGTCCGGGATCTGGTTCTTGAACATCTCATCGACCGTCGCTTTGCTCAGAATCTTCGCGCCGGTGGTAGGCGACGTGCCGTCGTTCAGCAGCGTGGCTAGGATCTGACAGTACTCTTGGGGTTTCGCGAACATGCCTGCGCCGCCGCTGTTGAGGCAGGTGTCGACGTCGTTTCCTTCGACGACGAGGGGGCGGCGGTTGATGTGGTCGTAGCGTGCTAGCTTGCCTTCCGGGTTGCGGCTGTTCATGTAGGCGAGGTTCTGCTTCATGGAGGCGGTCGGGAACATGTTCATGTTCTGCAGGCCGAGGGGGGCGAGGATGTGCTTTTGCATGTAGTTGTTTAGGGAGGTGCCTGTGGCGCGCTCGAGGACGATGCCCGCCCAGTCGATGTTGACCTAGTTGAGCTATAGTATGTTTCCGAAGTATGTAAAGATAAGGGGGCTTGGATGGAAGCTTACTCCGTATTCCCATCCTTCTCCAGGCTGGTGGACGAGGGGCTGTATTATATCTTTCAAATGCCCGGAGAACTCGTCGTAACCGAGTGGTTTGTTGTAGTCTCTCAGTTCGTTGTTGAAGAAAGCGTATCCAAATCCAGCTGCAATGACGATTAGCTGTGCTGTCACTGCGAATGATGAAACAGTTCTGTCTAAATAATTTACCTGTATGGCTAAGAAGCATTCTCAGAGTGATCCCCCTTTTCTTATCGACCAAACTCCCATCTTTCTGAAGAACCTTCACAGCCTTGAGCTCAGGACACAACTTCTCTACCTGTGCCGCATCATCTAGCTTTAGCGTCCCTTGCTCAACGAGCTGCATGCAAGCAACACCCGTGATCATCTTCGTACATGATGCAATCCAGTAGATGCTATCCAGCGTCATGGGCTCGCTACTCCCATACCCGCGCTTCCCTGCCGCATGCGCGAAGAGCTCTTTGCCATCTTTACCAACGACGACAACAGTTGTACCCGGAAGACCGGTCTCTGGATCGGCGCACGCGTCCTCGGTTATCTGCTTGAGAGTTTGGAGAGATTCCGGAGAGAGTTTACCCATGATTTCGGTTGAGACTTCAGTAGTCAGAGATATCTGCAGTTTCAGGTATCAAGGCAGAACAAGAAACGTAGGAGTGATATATCGCGGTTGCTTCGTAGAGGTAGCTACTGCTTTGGTGCTTTGGTGGCGTCACCGAGCGAGCGGGGTTCAGGGCTGTCCATTCCTCCGTCCAGAAGCGGGGGGAGCTGTTTCGTTAGACCCGGGCTTGGAGGTGGTAGACCCGGCTTAGAGGTAGTAAGGCTTGTCTCGTGGGCTGTTAGGCGGACCTCGTAGCATTAGGCCTACCTCGTATCTTCTAAGGCATACCTCGTATCTTGTTAGGCCTACCTCCGAGGTTGTCAGGCCTGCGTCTTAGGCTGCTGGGTCCACTTTAGGGGTTATCAGACCAACTGGTTTGGCAGTTGATTGGTTTGTTCATCCATATTGCGGAGGCGGAGGTAGAGCGACGGGGTCATGAGACCCACTTTGGGCGAAGGCTGACCAACATGGCGGCAATCGAAAATACATTGACTGGATTCGGAGGTTGCTCAAAACGTGGGGCTCTGCGGATCCGCTTTGCGGGGTGCTTTGCGGAACGGTGAAACTTGGGGTAGTGGGGTAATCCTGGCATATCCTGTCTCCTACAAGAGCACAGACCATGATTGCTGAAGGTTGCTGTAAACAACAAGCTGAATCAAAGAGAGTCCTAGTGTCGTGAATGGCGTTCTGATGTCTAATCGTGAGAGAAAGGGATTGGCATTTCTAATCCGGGGCCATGGCTTCCTCGAATCTGGTTCAATGCCTTACCCCTACGATCTGTCCCTGGGGTCAAAGGCCCGGAATTTTACAAACCCATGTGAAGCTGTAGGGAGTGATGATATTGTAAAGTTTAGACAAAGCCTGCGGTGCAGCCAGCTCCGGCGCTGGGGTTCGGCAAAGAGAACAGTCGCCACGTCAGGTGCATGCCACGTGACTGACACATCTGCATGATCGGTGCGAGGTAGGTAGCAATCACTGTTTGTTTTGTTATTTAGAAAAGCGAGAGGCTTCAATTACAGCCAGTCAGTGAAGTGCCAAAAGCGCGAGATTGCGCATTCTTCGACAATCATTAATGACGTAGGACTCACGAGGCGATTCGAGCCTGTCTTGCGAACAGCGAAGGCAACATATTGACAATTACTTTTTCGAAAAAGGTCCATCAGCGTCTGCCTCGGTAACTAGAGGGGTAATGCCCCTTTCTAAACTTCGTCCAATTTCCTTCCATTCCGCAACTACAGATTACTTGACCCAATTCTGCTAGACTACACCAAAGCCAAACCTCATTAACTAGTAACGGGTCCGTCAGAAACTAGATATGGCGAATTCGGGAGCCAATGCGCCTCCACGCACTAGAAAGAAATTAGGGCTGGCCAGCACTAAGAATCACCACGCTCTCCAACATCCATCGCAAGGTCAATCACGGGGACAACATGCGAAACATCATTGGCTTATGAGCTTTGGGGATTTTCGTCGGCCAACCTATTAGTCGCATTAGAGGTGATGTTAGAAAGTGACTTTCGCCCTCGATGCGGTTGAGCAGAGGAAGATTCTTTCGCTGACGCTATGCCAGGAATAACCTGATGACGGTGAGCATGCTCTCTGCCCGAGAAACCCGGCCAAGGAAGAAAAATATGACTCTGTCTTGGGTTTCTCGCCATATTAGTATTATGTGGGACAAGGCGAAAGGGGCGCAGTTGCGGGTTGGATTTTGAGTTCGGAAGGCCAACTTCCCGCGTTAGACATGACGTGGGTGGAGCTAAGCTAAATCTACGGCATACTGTAAGCCCACGCAATTGAATCGACCGCTTGAACCACCAACTTACCAGAAACCCACAAAGGGAGCGAGCAGCGACACTAATACGTTGAGCTACTAATGCTGCTAGTGTTACGGCTTCATCCCTTTGAATATCAATCAGATGAACAAGGGCTTTCCATAGGTTAGTTATCACATCTCTTGAACTATGTTTGGGTTTCAGGTGCGTCAGTGAGCGCAGCTGGTTCAGAGAGCACTTTCACAGTCCTCGCAATACGGTTCTAGCTTGTCAGCTAATCATGAGTCGTACCCCATTACAAAGCTCTTCTTAACATCTCCAACTCTGATGTACGCTCCTATTCGGTCAAATCGAGCGTGGTCGTTCCCAGTAGCTCTCACTTGTTCAAGCTCTCCCATGCGCTCATGTCTAGT
The DNA here is from genome assembly GCA_010093605.1 of Lophium mytilinum. Taxonomy (NCBI): domain Eukaryota; kingdom Fungi; phylum Ascomycota; class Dothideomycetes; order Mytilinidiales; family Mytilinidiaceae; genus Lophium; species Lophium mytilinum. The sequence goes on along the minus strand of MU004182.1, from coordinate 733,809 downwards.
ATGCCGTAGTGATCAGCCTAGACCCTGTCTGACAGACCCTGGGATGTTTGCGGGTCTATTTAAGCTTGATATTTAGCGGCCAGTAGCGTCTCCTCCGGTTGGTCAGTCTCTACGCCAACAAAGCTTGGCCTCCCGCATTCATCTCTTCGGTGGCCTCGAGCAGTCTTCGCTCACGCCCGGGAAACCATGGCTCCGGCCCTGGCGTCTTGATCCTCCGTTAGCACACTGTATGGAGTTACAGCGCATGCTAACCCCCGCAACTTGTCTCTTTTTGGCCTTGACATGCTGCATGGGGAACTCATCGTGAAATCCTTTGTTGCGCCATTCGCTGGGATGTTCGCCAACATCTCGTCACGTTCGCGGATAGGGGCCATCCGGCGTGTTTGTCGACATTGCTGTGACAAATGAGTTGCATTCAGCAGTGGAAGCAACTCCGAAATATGAATTGCTTTACTACAAGTATGATTCTTTTGGCCCTCAGTTCTCACTCGCCATCCATCACTGCAATTCATTCTTCCAAAGTCAATCTACATCACCATCACTCTTCAATATGAAATTCGCAGCCACCGCAGCCGTCATCCTCGCTACGGCAGGATCGACCATTGCCCGTCCCACTGTTGCAAAGAGGGCTCTCACTGATGCTGATATCTTGAACTATGCTCTTACACTCGAGCATCTTGGTAAGCCTCAGTTTAAAAAGTCGAACGGCGTTTGAAGCATGCTAACCAGAGTCTCAGAGGACAAGTTCTACCGTGAAGGTCTAGCCAACTTCACCCAGCAGCAATTCGCAGACGCCGGATACGACGCAACCTTCTACAAGAACCTGAAGGAGGTTTCTTACGATGAGACTACACACGTTTCCTTCCTAACTAAAGCCTTAACAGGTAAAGACACTCTCCCTTACTTACCCTCTCACACAATCACTAACATGCTCTCAGCTGCCGGTGCGAAGCCCGTAGCCGAGTGTACATACGCTTTCGGCGTCACATCCGTCGCTACCTTCGTCGCAACCGCTTCTATCCTAGAAGGCGTGGGCGTCACCGCCTACCTTGGCGCTGCTGCCTCCATCATGAACAAGGACTACCTTACGGCCGCCGGATCCATCCTCACGGTTGAGTCGCGCCACTCCTCTTACCTCCGCGCTTCTCTCAAAGAGTCGCCCTTCGCTCAACCCTTCGACGTCCCTCTAGACTTCGACGAGGTCTACACCCTCGCCTCTCCCTTCATCGTCAGCTGCCCGAGCACCAATGTGGCGCTTCCCCTGAAGGCGTTCCCCGCCCTCGCTCTCGCCGCCTCCTCCGCACCTGTGACCACAGGCAAGACCATTCAGTTCACCACCAAGGGCTCCATCCAGCCTGACAAGGGCAACAACTTCGTCTACGCTGCTTGGATTGCCGTTACCGGCCCCACATTTACCAAGGCATATATCAAGAGCGGTGGCATCATCGAGACTACCGTTCCCGCCGGCTTCCACGGACAGTCGTACGTGGTCATCACTGGCTGTAACTCCTCTGTCTCGGACGACACTGTCAAGGCTGGCCCGGCGATCGTGGAGATCACCGGTTCGTCCGGTTCTCCTTTCGCGAAGTAAGGTAGCGTGCTGCATCGGTGTTTCGTTTCCGTTTTGTTCATGGGTCGGGGCATCCACGATGTTACACACCAGTTTTCTTTCTTTGTATATAATATCTTCGCTCGCTGTCATGCCTTCTCTTTCCAAGGCTTTGATGGAAAGTGGAATGTAAAAGCTGCAGAGTCATAATACCTAATCTACGTAAACATTGAAATCATATGTTCTCGAATACATGACTTGACGTGCTCTCGTCCACTCTTCTTAAGCTACGCTTTCATAGTCGAGCGATTAATTATGGTATGCCTGATTCGGAAAGAGCCTCAGCATGTTCAAAATAGCTTGAGGGGCACAGGGGTAGTCTAAACTTTCCCCGAAGAAACGTACTGTTTGGTAAGAAAACTAGTCCGCAGCATGACTGAGGTTACAAGAACCTCCGCAGAACTCTCCCGGGTGATTCTTGGAATTTCGCAATCTTGGTAAGGTTATGATCCACGCGGGCATTTAGATACCCATATCCATCAGCTCCCGAGGCTGTGTGGATTTAGCTTCCGGCTCAGCCTCGACATTTCTCGACAAGTAAAATGCTGACAACAGCCAGGGTCTTAGTGAAACTCTTCTTCAACGTCCTGCACAAGGCAGGGACAGTCAATGAAAAGTGTTTGTTGCTCAGAGAGCGGACCAGCAAAAATTACGCCGGTGAAGCCCCCGAAGGAGATTCATGACAGCCGTCGCCGCGTGGTGCAATGCAGGACAGTCTGCCAGATGGACCGGATTCTTGAGCTCGGCCATCCCAACAAGGTAAGTATAATTTTTAGGAAGGTGCAGAGGACGAGCGAGCGAAAGTAGTAGAAACTCGCCAAGCCGCTAGATGACTCATCAGCGCTAGACCGTTTAACATAAGACCGTTTATCCAGGCCTAGCTGACCTGACCACTCTCGCTAGGCAGAAAAGAAGTGGCCCACTCAATCAACACTGCGCAAGGTGGCCCGGGGAGCTGTTAGGCTTGCCAAAGCTAATATGTCAGAAATATGTATGTGCATTGAAGAAGTCGAGATCCGCCAAGCCGCTAGATGACTCATCAGCGCTAGACCGTTTAACACAGGACCGTTTAGCTAGGTTTAGCTAACCTGATTCTACCTCTCAAGCCTTACCTGCTGGCGATTGTGGTTTCCAACAGACCACAAACAAAACAAAACACCGCCATTGCAACTTCCTCGAGCTCACAACTTCCATCTTCTATCTGAAGAGCCTTCTCACCATGTCTTCTCAACACCCCAACCCCAGTCATTTTTCCCTCGAGCAACTCCGCAGGCATGACGCTCACCGAAGTTGCCAATCTGGTCGGCAGCTACAAGCGCTATACTTCCGACATTCATTGCTCCATCCGGTGGCTAGTCAAGACAGCGGAGATATACAATAACATTATACCGACGAAACCGAATGAGATAAGCACAGTCCGGATCACGCTCAGAGACTTCACCCTCCAGTCCATTGCCGAAGTGATCGTACTCCATCAAATCGACGTTCCTCCCGTGATCCTTGGAAAGATGAAACGAGCGATAGCACTGCGGAAGCGCTGCGGGATTTGGTATCTGGGCCTAGAGAAATACGAGCACGCCATCGGGGCCTGTCGTCATCCCCATCCTATTACAGTTTTGGAAGAGGTCTGCATGATATTGGAGCGCAAGGGAGCCATACCGACTAAAGAGGCTGCGGATCCACCGCCATATGAGCTCCAAGACGACGATGACGAAAGCATTATCGCTTGGATACGCCAACAATATGCCGCTCTAGGGATTGAAGATACTCAGCCCATGCTTAACGTACAGCCGGAAGAGCACGACTCTGCACAGTATGAGCTTGAAGAGGATGATGACTTCAAGGACATGGACAATCAAGGAGCACCAGACCCTGACCTTGGTTCACTCCTGGCTCCCAGAACTTTCCATATGTTCTGCCTTTTCGATGACTTGCAGAGTATGAGGGTCTTCTTGCGTGAGAGCTGGTCAGAGTACCTCAAGGGCGAGATCGATCTTATGAATGCCGCCGTTATCACGAACATTGCTCTAGGTCTCGCGAAAGGCTTGATAACAGAGTTTAATATCGAATGCAAGCTGGCAGCGGAGACGGAACTTCTTCGCCTCTTCAGATTGCTTGGGAGAATTCGCGGGGAAAACACGAAGGGTACAGTAGATTCTGGTATGCCATACAACCTCGAGTTGCAAGATCTCGCAACCTGGTGTCATCTCCCGGCTCAACTCATGTTGTTAAAGTACGTGGACAATGTGCCAGCCGACAGCCCAGAACTTTCCAAACGTTTTCTCCAAAGTTTTAAGAACAATCTCGGCAGAAACCACGAGGCAGGAAATCAACGAGAGTTCATGTCACCCCTTGGCCGCTTCAATGAAGATCGAGCTATTCTATTTCAAGGCTTGGAAGTTTTCAGCTTTCTGCTAGAAACTCAGCAACCATTCCCTATCACAGACGAAATCACCAAAAGTCTTGCGCAGTGCCTGGAGCATAGAAAGCCATCCTTATGGTTCGCGTTCGTGGCTCAGACATTCCTTGATGTTAACCATACGGTGCGGCACAAAAAGTCGAAGCCGTTCAACGATCTCAAGGTTTCTGCTCTTCGTGTTAAGAAGATCATTGAAGAGCATCAGAAGTTTTCCAAGTCTTTCCCAGATCATTCATTCTGGCCGAAATCTGCAGACGAGCTTATCGAGCGCATTCATAACATCGTGCTGAGGCTTATCATTGACGATTATGTGTTGGAGGAGAAGCAAGAAAGATTCCAGGAGCGATACTGGCCTACCTTCGAGAAGCATGAACACTTCAAACTGAACCCCGTGCTCTGCGGCCTGATGATGTTTACGATCAATATACGGATGGCTTTAATTAGCTCGGATTATATCAGCAGGTGCTCGACCGTCTTACCGCTGGCCCATCTTTACAATCTGGTTCAGCATACCACGAAGGACTATCCATCATGGGCCGATATGAACACCTTCGTTGGGATCCATGGGGAAAAACGCATATTTGTGGACGAGAGACCTATCAACGTCTTACAGTCATCGGAAAGCTTCATAACCGCAACGAAATCCAAACAAAGGTTTGAGGCGGTCTTGATTCCATCCGTCGCTGTGGCATACCTATTACTACGTCGGTGTTTAGCGTCCGACCCAGGCGAAATGGGCGTCCCAAACATCGACGCAATCCTCTCTGAGGCTGCTCAATACAGGTTGGCAATGAGCCACGACGTCTCAAAGGCATGCGGATGGCTTCAATGGGAAGCGTGGCAACGTTCCCACGATATCGGGAGATTGCAGCTACTGAAAGCCATCAAGGAGTCTATGTTTTGGGAAGAGTACCGCCTAACTTTCGACTATTTTGGTATGCACCGACGCTGCATCGAGATGATGCGCTTGATTAGGGGTAGGGAGAAGCTAATGTTCGTACCGCTGGCTGACCATGGAGATGTGGACGACACCCAAATCGGCTTTATGGTTGAGCGAATTCTTCACTTTGCGCGCAAATCCGCTTGTGACAGAGCCGATACTCCGACTGATGACATTTATGACGACGACTATCTAACGAGTCTTCCTATTGAGCTAATGCTCCTTAATGTTACGGACGCAATGGAAGAGTACCTGGCAAAGTATGGAGACGTAGCTTGCAAAGAGCTGAAAGTGTTTTGTACGGCTTGGAAGACAGACTTCGACAAAATGAAGGACTTGGAGCAGGGGAAGAGAGATGTGTATTGGACGTGTCTAGAAGAAGTGATTGACCGAGACGCGCTTGCAAAGATGACTGGTATGAACACCGGCTGATACTGAAGGAAAGACTCTTAGAAGGAGAGTGAGATGGGAATCGGTCGTTCCCTTGATGGAGGATGGTTCGATGATGCACTCTTTCTTCATAGTGTATACTAGTCCCGGCGGTATTGTTAATTTTTTTTTCGCAGCATCACGACTAGCACATTGCTTTTCAAGACGCTCAATACCAAAAAAAAGCCTTTTAGATCCTAAGAGATATTTCAAGCTATCGATTCGCTCACCTTTCGCCTCCCACCTCGCCCACAAATCGGCGAAGTTTCTTTCCCATACATATCGTGCCTCGGATGCGCTCGTGATCGCAATCTATGTACACCGTGGTAAAGATGTGAGTTGAGATGCGGCGGCTTTGAGTTCGTGACAGCGGTGCACCTGCGATGTAGACATATCTCTCAGAATTTCAGTAAATGGAATGGAAAGCACACATATGAGTAAGAGTCTAAGCGCTCGTTTAAAGCCTTCATGTGATTCTGTCTATCTGAACTAGCAATCAGAAAGAACTATGGTATTGTTCCCGGTCACCTTGATAGTGAAGAATACTATTTGATCGACTGCCTGGCATCATATTACCCTGGTGAATGAACACCTGTGATCTGCGGGGTATCTTATGAGTGACTTTTAAATTCATGCGGGATGCCTCTGTGACAGGGCAGTCCTCAAGGTCCTCGTGCAATTCTTGGTAAAGTATGGAGAGTTGTTAAATCCAGAGGAGGCTTGAATGCGACTCCATCGTTGCGATACAATCCTTGGCTATGGTCTGGATCAGAGCTCGATTTGACGTATAGCTCTCCACCGCTCAGCCGCCGGGCTCGGTATCAGGCTTTCGGATCTTCGAGTTCAACGGCGTGGCCACAGACTTCAGAGGGCCTTCGATAGGGTCTGTGACATGCTGCATCCATCTTCGGAACTTAAGCCCTGTCGGATGTGCTTTTGACCTTGAGTTCAAATTGCGGGCATCGTGGCGACTACACTATTGAAAATTGCAGCCTCGGGGGAGCCGGAGTCCAAATCGTGGGCTGCCATAGAGTAGCTCGACTGTCCAAGATCCAAGGCTTGGAATCGGATGCTTCGGTTATTGTCCGAGTCCATTTCCGATATCGAGGGATCAAGTAGGAAGTCGGTGTCCCATCTCCGTAGTCAACTTTTCCCTCCATTCCAGCGTCCACATGCCGTTCCGTTTCCAGCACCAATAATTATCTCATCCAGCATCTTCCCCCTTCTCAATCCACCATCGCCTGCACCCTCCACTCCGCCTCCGTCCACCCCTTCGCCGCACTCTTCACCCACCACGGCGGTCCCGGCGGCCCCCTAACCGCCTCCCCCGTCATCGGACACACTGGCCCTTGCCCCATAGCTCCCTGCCATCTCTTCCCACTTTCCAACTTCTCCACCGCATCTACAATCCCTAGCCCCTCGTTCTTCTTCGCCAACTCCTCCCCTATCTTCCCTAACCGCAGCGCTTCCCGCTCCTGGCCCCGCTTATCGAGGTACTCGGAGAACGCGTCGAGGCGCTTGCTGGCGAAACCTTGGAGGGAGGAGAGGACGCGCTGCAGGATGTCCCAGAGGAGGCGGTAGAGGAGTTCGGTGGCGATGGCGGTGCCTGTTTGGGTGTTGAAGACGCGGGTGAGGCCGAGGGAGGTAGGGCGGGTTGTGAGGGTGGTGGTTGGGCTGGGGCGGTAGGGGACTAGAGCACTGCTGGAGGCAGTCATTGTGTTTTGGGTGTTGCAATTGACAAGCTGAGTGTGGGGTGAGGCGATTGAAGGTTGTTTATAGGAGTAGTATGGTGTATGGTTCAGGTGTTGCGAGGGGTGGGGGAGCTTTAAGAGGTGTTGATAGCAAGCTGAAACAAGGGCGGCCGTAAGGCCGTAAGACCGAAGCGAGGATGGTTCAAGCTCCTGCGGACCAATCAAAATGCTCGTGACGGGCGGCCGCTAGATATAGTGAAATCCGGAGCCGGGCCGATCGGGGTGCGGACTTTGATCAAGACCGAGATCGCGATTTTACCAAAGTCACGCGAAAGTCGTGAGATACTGTATATATCTCTTGCTGGTTTCGGGAAGATCGAGTCGTGTATAGTGAGCCTAGGAGGTGGGATTTGAGTGGGTTCATCTAGGAGTTATGCTCGTCGCTGAACAGCTGGTAGACTGCTTATCACATACCCAGTTTACATGCGATATCTTAAAGCAAATGAGTGCTATTATACGTTGTTATACATCCTCACTTACACGTCGATCCTAGCCTCAGTAGAACCTTTGTTTCCCCACCGCCTGAGCTTTAATCGTATTCTCCAACTCCGCCTCCTTCTTCGCAGCCTCTAGCTCTTCCTCCGCCGCCGCATCCTTCAGCGCTTTCCTCCGCTTTTTCGACTGAAACAGCGCCTCTTCCTCTTCAATCTCCTTCAGCACTGCCAAGAAAGTCAGCAATTGATCAACCTGACGTACAACCCGGCCCGCGAAACCTCCAGCTTCAACCGCCCAGAATCCAAATATGAAACTGTATCACTCACCCTCCTCCCACTCCCTCTCCTTCGCCTCATCGCCGGTTCCTAGCACCCTCTCCACATCCACGTCCTCGCCCCTCTTCACTCTCTCCACCACCTCCCGCAGCAGCCCAATCTTCGCATCCGCGCGTCGCGTAAAGGTAACCACCTCATTCCGCAGCGCGATTGTTTGGATAGCTTGCGACCCGATTAGCAGCCCGAGTATTATGTATGGCGTGGCCGGGTTCCATTCTTTCGATTTCGGTGGTTTCGGCGATGTGGAGGTGGATGTGGAAGGGCGCAGGAACTTCGGGATGACAGAAGTCCAGAAACTGGGTTGGGCGACGCGGGGAAGGGTGGAGAGAAGGCGGGCTGGGGTGGCTGGTTGTTGTTGTAGGAGGAGGAGGATATTTCGGGAGCGCGGGAGGGAGGGGGTGGTAAAGAGGGCTAATGGGGATGAGGGTGCTCGGAGGAGCTGGCGCAGGAGGAGGGGGGAGTCCATGGTAAATGGATGATGGGTGAGATCAATTGGATGGTTGGAATACCATTGGCATCGGTCTGGAGTTGGCGAGAGGTTCGAAAGTTTTGGAAATGTGAATGAGGTTTCGCGCTAGTAACGCTGATGACTAAGTAGCGCTAACCATAACAACTACTATACGAAATAATCGCTCCCACTTCTTTTGCCCTTCTTACTGAGTTAGAGTGTACTTTCAAGTACACTCGCTCCTATGATATGGTTCTTCATTCATTAGTCATAAAGTCCTAATCATACAAGCTGTCCATTTCATTCCTAGCTTCGATCATTCAACGCCTTAGAACCTCTCAATCTTACCCTTCCACAACGCCTCTGCATTCTCGTGAAACACAGCTTCCTTCTCTTCATTATTCAGAAAGTCGGCATTAGCCAGCCCATTGATATTAGCTTTCACGTCCCAGAAGCCTATACCGTATGGATAGTCCGTTCCGAACACCATCTGACCCACACCGATGTCGTAAGCCAGAAGCCCCTTGATTTGGTGAGGATAGACAGGCCCAGCGCTGTCGTACCAGAACCTCTCGGAATACATCTTCCGTGCGTTTTTCTCAAGCTCTGGAAACCCAAGTAGAAAGCGATCCGCTATGCACGGGAAAGCTCCCGCACCGTGGGAGATGCGGAAATGTAGGGATGGATTGTCATGGATGGTGGTAGACGCTGTCAGGCTCGATATCGCGCGTGCAGTCTCGAAGTAGAACTCGCCAAGGCCAGAGCGGAAGGGTGCTTCGACCATATTAGCATACATTCATATCTGAAAACAGATGGAAAGGCAAGCGCTTACCCGGGTTTGATGACACCAGTTTCCCTCCACTCGAAGATATCGGTATCTTCTGAGCCCCATCTACCCTAATCACGGGGTCTGTCGGGTGTACGAACACAATCTCCCTCTTCTGACAACCATCGATAGGGTCTCTTCTCCCAAGATAGCTCCAGAACCCCGCAAACCTTTGGTCTCCAGGGTAAAGCCCGTCGTGATTCGTCATGACTCCTACACCAACTGCTCCCAACTCCTCAAGCGCATACTTCGCCTCTTTCACAGCCCGATCTGTATACGGGAGAGGAACCACAGCCAGGAAGGAGAACCGGTCTGGATAGCATCGTACTACTTCAAAGCAGAATTCGTTGAGCAGTCGGGCTAGTGCAACTGTCCTCGTCTCATCGTCCGGGAATAGATTTGCCTGGGGCGTGGAGATGCAGATGATGCTGCGAGTAATGTCATTCTCATGCATGAATTTCAAATGAGCAGACGGGGACCACGAAGGCGTATCGCGGCCAGCGGCAAGTGGTGAAAGCTTGCGGTACCAGTCGGGCACGGGATGCGTGTGCGTGTCGATGCGGGTGCAGTGGGAGAAGTCCGGGAGATCTTGGTTGCGGACGGCCGGGTTGGAAAGCTCTTTGATCGATACAAGTGCTTCATCCAAGAAATGAAGAGACCTAAGGTCTATGTCATCTGCGCGCTTGTTAGATTTGATGCAACTTGAAATGGGATTTTGCAGTATAGGTACCTCTTTCGGCATTTTGGTAGATCTTACTCATGTCTGGCGATGCGAACTTCATTTTGCGAACAGGCGTGGATGTTCGAAGTAAACCTCTGGATATATGTGGACAACGGTGTTTGACGGATGGTGGTTGTTATTCGTTGTTTCCGAGATGACGTTGCGCCTGCATTGTAAGACGGCGCTTTCACACTTGCTGATTGGCTCATGCTTGATGTACCACACCTTGGATTGCAGGTGCGATATGGCACTCAAGAGCTTAGGATATCCTAGTAAAGATAGTAGGGTGTAATTATAGTACTTTATTACTCGGCGTAGCTTTTGCAAAACTCCATTTTAGTTGATTGACCAGCATAACTGACTAGTCTCCATATATTACTTGTACCTATCACTATATACCCCCCTGCGTAAAATAATCAATATTCGCGGACCATAACTGGCGATACGATTTCGTTCAGTTCTTCTAGAATTGACTAAATACATGTTGATTCTACTCGACAATGTCAGTGGCGTAGTAGAGTACTACAGTTGATAAATGCTTAGATTTCAGAAAACGGCGTGACCAGGCTATATTCAGTGGTACATCTAGATCGATAACCTCAGAATTCCAGATCTGGAAAAGTGCTGAACTCCGTCAACTCGAGTGGGAATCCAAATGGGTCGTCCCATATAGACATCTCAGCATCAACAGAAAAGTCAAAATTCATAGAAAGGTCGACATCCTGGCCGGATATATTTTGGCCAGACATGTACTCAAAGTTGGGTGAAGTGGCCGCCATCTCTATAGGTGCGGTCGAAGTCGTCGTATCCGTGGGCGAAGTGCCGGATTGGTTCCAAAGCGAAGCCCATTGCTCGTACTGATCTCTTTCTGTTGCTTCCGCCATCGTAGGCGCTGCGACTTTACTCCTCTCATCTCGCTCTGATTTTCGAAGCCTTCGGATCGCCCTTTGCAGGACCACGATGACGCTCGCTTCAGAGCTGGCCTGGCCATGACCGCTGGACATTAGCTTTATGAGTTCCAGACCAAGGTTTAGTTCGCTACTCAGATCGGGCCGGTTAGGGTTGAGGCTGCTCGCAATCAGAACGAGCATTGCAGCGCGACAACACGTGAACTCGGTGGCGTAAGACGCTCGTGCAAGGCCGATTTTGCTGTGTATAAGCTGGCAGAGCCGGATGATGTGGATGGCCGCAGAGATGGAGTCTTGGGAAAGTAAGGCAAGGCCTGAGACAGCATTGTCGCTCGCCGACATTTTTCGGGGCTGGCGATCACTGTTATCTGGGCGGTCCGAAATGGCGTCGTTCCCGAGGATGAAAGGCCGACCTAGAAACACGCGGGAGTGCCAGTAGTGTAGATGGACGTGGATGTCGAGCCGTAGAAGATCGACTTGAATACCCTGCTGTTCGATGTCGGGCAATTTTGGTAGAGATTCTCTCAGCGCGACCAGTCTATGTCTCAGCGCCAGTAGGTTGACCAAATGTGTGGCACTTTGGCTTCGCCTTAACTGTATGCTTCACCATATATTAGCACTGTTGGACAAAGTATGATCTTGGACTAACATTTCATTCGCCGAGCTTTCCAGCAATAGAGTGATATCGATTAGCACCAATTGGTTGTGGAATTTCGAGGTATTGTTGATAGCGTCCAAGGGCTGCAGCATGCGAGGTCTCTGCACATCGACGTCGGCGTGGGAAAGAGCTTTGGGATGGCCATGATAGCATCGCGCTCTCTGATAGAAAGACCAGAGACTCCACCACACTCGCACGTGCACCTCGCGTTCCACTTGTCCTAAAGCGAGGCCATAGTCTTTTCTGTGCATTCCGTTCTTGATCGCAAGATGCAGTGCAAGCCCGAGGTGGGTAAACGCCAAGCCGGGCATATCTATAGGGAAGTAATAGACCGCGAGCATCATGCAAGCTTGTACGCTCTCGAAAGTTCCTACCTGTACGACTTTCCCTAGGAGGCTGGCAGTCTCCTGATAGAGGCTGTTCCCAAGTATCTCGATAGCAACTTCTTCGGTGGCGTCAGGCGGTTCAGTGGGAAACGACTGCATGTTGTAGAACTGAGTTCCCATGGCAAGAATCATGAGAACAGTAGCAATAACTGGGATGTCCTTCGATGTCAGGATAAAGGACCTAGAATATAATAAGTCAAGTTTTCCGTGCAACCAACTTTCCTGTACAAAAAAGTTATTGCATTGCACGTAATTGACGAAAATGTGGACTAGACGATCTGCCATCTCTCGACTAGGAAGTACGGACAGCGACGACTGAATAGAGAATGACCGTCTTGATGGCGATTGTCGAGATATCGATCGATCTTTTGGCGTAGACCCCGGAGTGTTGACCGTCCGCGGCTCCTTGACCACTATCGCTTCGTCTGTGGAGCCACGAGACAATTTATTCTCTAGGCTCATGGAGAACTTCTGTAACGATCCGTCCTCGACACTCATCATGACTTGTTTCCCACCAGAACTCCCGCTATTAAGCGCAATGCTAGCTAGATTTTGATGCGATGCCATAGCCACTAGCTCGTCATCGGAGACAGATGAAACACCGAGAATTCGGGTCAAGACTCTTTCCATACAGTTCGATCTTTGAGACTTGGTCAATCGAACGCGATTACCGTCTACCTTCGCAGTGGCGAAATGTGAGTCCTGACCTAATTCGCACAGTCGGTCCTCCTTGAAGCACCTCTCGCACGGCATGCCGCCCGAACATTTCTCTTTCTTTTGCCGGCAGTTCTCACAGCTTAAATGAGGGAGATGGTCAGTCATTATCTATCGAATGGAAGCTCTGCTTCGACGATACATACGCCTGCTTCGCCCTTTTTCGCTCTTCGATTGGCACACGTGCCCGTGCCCGCTTCCTGGGAGCATTGAAGTCGGAGGATCCATCACAGGCGCTTTTGGGGATATATTCCTTGACTTTCAGTTGCCCAGGTGGAGCGGCTTTATGCATGGTGGAGAGATGATGTTGGGTTGTCCCAACAGGTCGGAGATAAGCTCGTCTTGATGAGTCAGCATCCGCAATGGAACTCCTTCTGTCAATTGCCTTAGCCTCATCTTTGCACTCATCTCAAGACCACTCAGAATAGCTTGTTTTATCACTGATCAGAATGCTCGACAGACTCAATGCTTTAGAGCTTGCACGGATTCTACTTGATGGCCTAGCTTGGATTTTCAGAGCGTGATCGATGCCGAGTGCACATTTCTGTCGACGCGACCTTCTTATTCTAGCACTGAAATCACGATGAGAGCTTTTGACCAGATCGTCTGTCGACATACTCCGGTTCACCTCAGTATTCCATGCCTTAAAAGATGAAGCTTCGATACGTCATGACAAATAGATCACCGAGCGTCATGGTCTGGGGGTGCTCAATATTTGCACCCGAAGGCTTCAAACTCCGCAGGACTTATCTCACAGCTTTGCTACAGGCGATTGATATACGAACTCATCCACCAAATCCCTTGCAGCCCTAGCTATACCGAAAGAGAACACATAACCACCACCAGAAACCCCTGCGAAATTCACGTTAGCCACTTGCAAGCTCCTTATTTGAAGCTGAAAACTCACCATAAGCATGAACAACCTTCTCTCCATTAAGAATCTCCTTCTCGATGCGCACACCCGTCTCTCTGTACGGTCGTAAGCCAACATTATGGCCAACAATATCGTAGTCCGTCAGCTCCAGTGGGAAGTCGTTTGGCAAGTCTTCATGCACACGCCTCGCGATGTCTTTTTGGATGTCTATATCAACTGACGGATCAGATTTCCCTACTTGTTTGATACCTCCGAGGACAGCAGTTCCGTCGAGGCGAGGAATAACGTAGGTGTATTCCTTCCCGTGCCGCATGAATATCTTGTCGTAGCTGGTCTTGACGTGTATAGTTTGTCCTCGGACGTACTGCACCTTCTGATCTTGTATGTCCATCAAGAACCTGGGGCCAGAGCCACTAGCATTCACGAGAATGTCGTGGCCCTGTGATCTTGCGTCGGAGAGGGAGTCTAGACTCATCCTCTTGAACTTTACGCCACCATCTTCAAGACGCTTCCTGAGCCATGGCAGGAAGACCTTTGGTGTTATCACGACTGTCTTGTCTGTAGCGGTTGGTTAATTCCCACTCGGGTAATCGGACGGGCTATATGGAAGTACGTACAGCTCATTCCCAGAATACAGCCTTTAGGAAGTTCATTTGGCTCCATAATGCGGAACTCTGGTAGCTTCCCATTATACCAAACATCTTCTATGGAACGCTCATCTTGGAAATCGTGTATCTCAATGCGCCTGACGCTGGACTCGGGATTAGTGACCGCGAGTCTCCATAATACGGCGAAAGAGTCCAGCTGCATCTTCTGCTCGGCGAGATTCGAGCCGTCCAGCCCGAGGAACACAGCGCCTGCCCAAGGACTAGCCCAGCTGATGTCCAGTTCGTCGCCCGGTAGATTCTTGGCAATAATCGTCACTTCGTGGTTCCTCGAAAGTAAACTCGCTATGGCCATGCCAGTGATGCTACTCGGAAATCAGCTCTTTCAGGCCCTTCGAGCTAGGAATAACCAAATATACCCTGCGCCGACTATGGTGATTCTAGCCATGTTTTCAAGGCCGGTCTCGATCAACGAGGATTTCTTAGAAGTTTATGGGAGACGGCGTAAAACGTCTAAAGAGAGATTGGAACCAAGCATACTTATAGTCCTGTGGGCTCGTTTATGCCAGGTCATGCCAGAAAAGCGAGCGGAGAGCCAGAGTAGCCATCATTCATCCTTCGAAACAACACCATGGATATCAGATACGGACCCACTTTCAACTCTACGCTGTTAATGAATGTGCTGATACGCGGCGTCTTTTCGGCCAGAGAACATTACCCAAATAGGAAATTCTGGCAGCTACCCGGTGCCCACCACTAACCCTATTCCACCGGAAGTGACGCCGAAAGAACGCTAAAACGAGGCGGGCGCTCGCATAAATCCGATTTTCCTAGACAGGCAAATTTGCTACACTACCCGGTGTGTTCGGCAAGCTGCAAGAGACGCCGCAGCTCTATGCAAGCAGCCATATCTACCAATCCGTAGTATCTACAACGGAATGAAAGGCTTATCTGACTCTCAGTTGGAGCTTCGTGGCGTTCATGCTGATAGTCTTAGCCGTCCCTATTCTTGAAGATAAGAACGTTTAGGATGGGTTCCAGTCTTGGAGGCTTCGTCACCGCGTATGTATAAAACGGCATCAGATCGCTTTAAAGTTCTGGTGGCATTGAGTCTCGCCCTTGTTACTACTCAACTCTACAACTTTCCGTCCCTACTAGCTCGTCCTTGCTACCCTCGACACTCACATACCAACATGTTGGAAGTAGAGAAAGCGACGTCTTCTACCCGAACTAAGGTCGATACAAGCACGTCGTTTGCGGTCGTCAGCGAGTATGATGAGTATCTCGGTCTTTGCGAAACCATGTCTGGCGACCGCCTAAAGCAGCTTATCCGCAAGGTCGAGTAGGTTGATGATCTACATATTCTGTGAAATCACGCTGACCTCGTGCGAACAGTCTTCGCGTGCTACCCCAACTAATCATCTTATACCTCATGTCTTACGTGGACCGTACCAACGTGGGTTAGTGCCGTGGACCACACCTATTGCAATTCTGAGGTGTACTGACTACGTTCAGGTAATGCGAAGCTTTTCGGTGCCCTGAAGGACCTGAACATGTCTGGCCAACAGTGGAACACAGCTCTCTCCATCTTCTTCGTCACCTACGCCTTCGGTGGCGTCCCGGCAAACATCGCTCTCAAACGGCTCGGTCCCCGAATCTGGCTTCCATGCATGATGCTCGCCGTATCCCTTATCCTCGTCTTCTCTTCGCTTCAGAATGGGTTTGGAGGCTGGGCGGCTTTCCGCGTCCTGCTCGGCCTATTCGAGGCTGGCGTTTTCCCCGGCTGTTCTTTTGTCTTGACCACTTGGTATTCCCCCAAAGAGCTCCATACCAGAATGACCATTTTCTACTCTGGTGCTTCTGCTGCCGGTGGCTTCTCTGGCCTGCTAGCTTTTGCCATCGGTCAGCTTGACGGGACTTGGGGCTACAGAGGATGGCGTTGGATCTATTGCATTGAGGGTATGTGTATCGTCCGCACTAGGTTGCTTCGGATTCTGACCTCCAATCTAGGCACATTTTCCGCATTACTATCTATCGCCGCATTCTTCGTAATATATGATACACCGGCGAAGGTCGGATCCTGGCTCACTCCGGAGGAAAAGCGCTTCTTGATACTCAGACAGAGATACGCTGCTGGTGGAGAGACGGGGATTGCAGAAAGGGAAGAATTCCAGTGGGGCGCGGTCAAGGATGCGTTCAAGGTAGGGACGACTTGAATGGCGCGGTTTTTTTTATATCCGCTAACCGCATCCCTTCAAAGTCATTCCACATCTATGCAGTCGTCGCAATGGAGTTCACTCTCTGCACCGTAGTCTATGGCGTCTCATTCGTCCTTCCTACAATGTGAGTTGGCCAGCCCTCCTATCTCGAAACCACACCATCCTAACAGCTCTTTCTCAGCATCAAAAACCTGGGCTACTCCAACGCCAATGCCCAAGCAATGACCGTCCCTCCATACATCTTCGCCTGCATCTGCACCATCTTCTCTGGCTGGGCCGCCGACCGCTACCAACAACGCATGCTCTCGGTCCTGATACCTAACGCAATGGCCATGTTCGGCTTTATAATCGTCATCGTCAGTGTCCGGTACAAGGAGCTGCCAGGCGTGACGCTCTTCGGTATCTTCCTCGCCATCGGCGGGCTGTATCCTATCTCGCCCGCAGTGACGGCGTGGACTGCCCTGAACATGTCTGGAACGATGAAGCGAGCTGTAGGCATCGCGCTCATGATCAGCTTCTCGCAGCTGGGAGGCATCGTCGGAAGCAATATCTATCTTGCGAATGAGAGTCCAAGGTATCCGGTCGGGTTTGGGGTCAGTATCTCCATGCTTTTTGTATTTGGAATCGTCTGGCCCGTCTTTTATTATTTCATCCTGAAACGGATCAATGCTAAGAGAGCTGCTCTTCCGGTTGAAGAGGTCAGAGAGAAGTATACGGATGAGCAGTTGGCGGAGATGGGCGATGAGAGTCCGTTGTTCAGGTACTCTACGTGAATGTGGGTATTGATAGTGGTTGTAAGCACGCCACGATGAATTGCAACGTAAAGGGGTCATATGCAAATATATTACTGTTCTTGCGAACGTTCAGCATTTCGCCGCTGCTGGTTCAGACGCCTGGAAAATCAAATGAAACGCTACCCGGATGTTCAATTGATAGGAAGAATGTACGATTCTAATCCAGACACGACTAGTCTCTGACTAGAAGCATTCATTTCGTGGCGCTCTTCTTCCGTTTCGAAGATCTCGTATTTCCTGAAGGATTTGAAGCAAACTTTGAGGTTTCCGGACCAGTAGCAGCGCTCTTCCGCTTTCTAGTCGATTTCTCATCCTTATCCAGCTGCTCTGTCGACACTTTGGGGTATTTAGATGGCGTCGCTGTCGACTTCCTTGCTCGTGCAGATGATGCCGCCTCCTTCTTTGTCACCACCTTCTCTTTAACCTTGCCATTTGATGCCGGCACCTCATCCTCCGTGCCATACAGCTCCCTAGTGACGTTCCCCTCCTCCTGATCCCACCAAATCTCGATATCCGTCAAAAATGACAGCTCTTCACTTAACCATTCCGCCGCCACCATCCCCGTCTCCTCTCCAACGGCACTCGTAGCTTTCTTAGGCGTAACATGCATCCCATGGTCCGCTCCTCTCACTACAACCAGCTGACTCTTCGCTTCCATCTTCGCTCTCACCTCATTCAACTGCGCGAGATCACACATCCCATCCCTGCTCCCGCTAATAAAGAGCACCTCCGCCTCTTTCGGCAACGCTAGCAGGATTTCATCTCTTACGTCCCCCTTGGGCCCATTCAGCGGATAGCTCACCAGCACAAGCCACGGCGCCCTTCTGCCCTCTTTGAACAGCTCAGTGGCCGCAACCACCGCCGCGCGGGCGCCTAGACTGCGGCCACCTAACGCGCCTGCGAAGCCATGGGTAGATGACTCTTCTTTCGCGATAACAGCGGCGAATGCGGAGGCGCGGGATGCGAGGTTACTGCTCCCTTCGAAGCAGAGCAGCGGGGATATTGCTGTGAAGCCGGTTGAGAAGTCGACGACGGCGGGGGCGGAGAGGTCACCGCCGGCGCCGTGGGTAAAGATGAGAGATGGGCTGACATTGGAAGGGCAGTGGCGGAGACAAGGGATTGGTTTGGCGGTTGGTTTGAAAGGGTTGGGAATTGTGGATCGGGTTGGCGTTGCAGTGAAATTTGGTTTTGTGGGAATTGGCCTAGATGGCGGTTTTATTTTTATGGGGTTGGGGATTGTGGATCGGGTTGGCGTTGCAGTGAAATTTGGTTTTGTGGGAATTGGCCTAGATGGCGGTTTTATTTGTATGGGGTTGGGGATTGTGGATCGGGTTGGCGTTGCAGTGAAATTTGGTTTTGTGGGAATTGGCCTAGATGGCGGTTTTATTTGTATGGGGTTGGGGATTGTGGATCGGGTTGGCGTTGCAGTGAAATTTGGTTTTGTGGGAATTGGCCTAGATGGCGGTTTTATTTGTATGGGGTTGGGGATTGTGGATCGGGTTGGCGTTGCAGTGAAATTTGGTTTTGTGGGAATTGGCCTAGATGGCGGTTTTATTTGTATGGGGTTTGGGTTGCTGGATGCTTCGTCTTGGGAAGTGTTGTGGGTTGAATTGGATTTGGCTTGAGATCGGGAGTTGCGTTTGGGCGGCATGGTGGACGAGTGGATGCGAGTCTGCGGTTAATGCTACTAAGTATGGCAGCTAAGGTATGTTAGATATGCGTAGAGCGCCTCCTCATATCATCTACGAGCTTAGACTATAGTGGCGACGATGGAAGTAAAGGAGATCGATAATATTGCGGAACGAATGGATGATGACGATGCAGAATCAGACGCAGAAAATGTATCGGAACTTCTCCATCTCAGGCCGACATGAGAACGGTTACATACGCTTGATGAAGGAATGGTCGCTTTGACGTTATGTTTTGATTGATGGATGTTGCAGTGATGGAAGACATTCGGAGGTGTTGTCATGATCTATCCAACGCTACACCTAAAGTAGAATAGCTTCAAACCTTACTAGAACCCAACTCTTCTCCTGATTCTCTTAGACGCTTCTCCGTATCTCTGAAAACGTTTTCGCGTGTGGTTTGGAGTGAATACACACGTGTCTCAAGGCCATGACCCGCAGGAATGCGTGCAGGGGTACCATGTGGTATTTCGGCCAGTGGATAGCGACCCTGACGTCGCTGCCTGGGCGGCGCAGCAATTCAATATAAAAGCTAGCCTCGCCGCCCTCCAACTTCCTTTCCACTACCTCACTACCTCACGTCCGGGCCACATCACTAACCTCTACCACCATGGCTTCGTCGGGCAGTGTGTTTTCAGAGACGCTTCGATCCATCACCACCACAAAGCTCGACGAGCTGTCCAAGAAGCGCGCCAGCTTTGAACAGCAGTATGCCGCAATTCTAGCCGCCGTCGAGGGTACGACCGACCCTATTGACCGCTTCCGCACCCTGATCGATGGCCTAAAAGCCTGCTTCGCCGCCAAAACCATTGCTGGCAAGCCCCGTCTTGAAGCCGATCTCAAGTACCTCGATCGATTCACTGAGCAAGCTCGCTACGACCCTTCTGTTCTTCCCAGGCTGCAGGGCGAGTGGGACAAGATACTCCTCCAACATCTTAGTGTTCAGTCACTCAAGTACGAGTACGCTACCCTTTATGGACAGCTAGTCACCGAATGGCTCGCCTCCCAGCAAAAGCCTAAGTCGACCTCTGCAGACGACGTAGAGATGTCCGACGTGTTTGAGGAGGTACCCGCTGCAAAGAAGCTAGAGTCTCGTGCCTTGTGGGAGCAATCGGTCTTCGAGCCGTTCGACGCTGACCTGGGAGCTCTGAAATCATACCTGGAGGACCTTTTCAGGCCCATGGACGAAGAAAAGCGAGATGTCTACAATGCTTTCAAGCATTTTCGCAAACAGGTCGAAGGCTATGAATCAGCAATGTCACGACCAGCACAGTTCACTATCAGCACCCTTGGCTGGACGATTGAGGGCCTGCTATCCTCTGATCTACTCAACGACGAAAAGCGAGCTGTCTTGAAGGACTTCAAAAGCAATTCGACGATTCTTGGAGAAATTGCAGATGTGTTGAACATGCGCATGGCTGCACTGGATGATTGGTCCTGGGGTCCCGA
Source organism: Lophium mytilinum (assembly GCA_010093605.1). NCBI lineage: Eukaryota > Fungi > Ascomycota > Dothideomycetes > Mytilinidiales > Mytilinidiaceae > Lophium > Lophium mytilinum. The sequence continues at coordinate 713,601 of MU004182.1, read as the reverse complement.
TGTCCCGGTCGAACAGCGTCGGAGGCTCAATGGCATATACTCAATTCACCTGCATGAAGATCTACTGCAGGCGATCTTTCTGCAGTACATTGGTATGCAATGGTCCGTTTTCTTCAAGCGCGAGTTGAAGAATTTCCGAAAGGTCAAGGGAGCATGGAATCCTCTAAGAAACACTGTTCCGAAACTCGACCACAAACGCCGCGAGTACTTCCTAGGCCCACAGAAACAAACACCAACTCTGCAGACAAAGCGTCGGAGTATCCACCGCCAGAAGTACTTCTTAGCACAGCTACCGGACTCGGTGCATCAAAATGTTGTGGCCGATGAAGGAGACGAAGAGGCCGAGAATTTCGGCGTGGCGGCGGACGATAGCGAAGATGAAGAGGCGTTTCCCCGTCAAAGGTCAATGCAAATGCCGGCCCAGCAGTATCAGGCAGCCTCGCAGTATCAGGCGCCGAGGGCGGCAAGGACGCATCAGTCGCGCCAGATGGCCAATTATCAGAGAGCTAGTGCATATAATGTAACGGATAGTTTAGGACAGCCTCCCCCTCAAGGATATGACCCTCAAGGGTATTCTTTTAAACGACGAACTAATGCTCCGGATCCGGATGCTGAGAGTGATGATGGGGACGTCCAATCGAAGAATCCCATGGATGATAGACAGACCCTTTTGCATCTGCTATCAACTGAAATCGTCATCAATACCCAGATACATGGTGAGCTTACCTGCTTCCGATCTTCGTTCGAAGACTGGAATTCCAAACTCTCCCACGACACCATATTAGCTGTGATGGCATTCTTCGGCATGTCTTCAAAGTGGGTTGCATTCTTCAAGAAGTTCCTTGAAGCTCCTCTTAAGTTCATGGACGAGCCATCTTCATCCCCTCGCATACGCCGACGTGGCACGCCCGGCAATCATGCATTGAGTGATCTCTTCGGAGAGACGACTCTCTTCTGTCTCGACTACGCCATCAATCAGATGGTGGGAGGGGCACCGCTGTATCGAATGTACGATGACTTTTGGTTCTGGAGTCCAAATCATGAGAAGTGCGTCAAGGCTTGGCAAACAGTCAGCGACTTTACCAAAGTAATCGGGGCTTCACTGAAGAAGGCAAAGTCTGGTGCCGTGCGTGTGGGACGAGACAGTCAGGAACTTGCGATTGATGAGCGACTCCCCAAAGGTACTATTCGATGGGGCTTCCTGTACCTCAACCCGCAATCCGGGCGTTTTGAGATTGACCAGAAGATCATCGAGTCGCATATTGAAGAGCTTCAAACGCAGCTGCAGAGCCAAAAGAGCATCTTTGGCTGGATCCAGGCTTGGAACACTTATGCCACGGTATTCTTCGTCTCTAATTTCGGCAAGCCGTCTAATTGCTATGGGCGTGACCACGTCGATAACATGCTTTCGACCCACAAGCGCATTCACTCCGCTATCTTCGCCGCCATGGGGGACACTGAGAGTAAGAGCGTTGTGGAGTACATCAAAAAGACCATTCAGGAGCGGTTCGCTGTGTCCAACATTCCAGATGGCTTTCTCTTCTTTCCCGTCGAACTCGGCGGCCTCGACCTCCGTAGTCCTTTCGTCAATCTCCTCCAGATCCGCGACGCCGTCCTGGAAAGCCCGACGGACCTCCTCAAAGACTTCTTCGAAGCAGAACGCGACCAGTATCGCAAAGCAAAAGCCAAGTTCGAGAGCGGCGCCACACGCCGAGACTCTCACTATCTCGAAGACCCAGAATGGGAGCCACCTGCCGGCGAAAAGGACATCTTCATGTCATTCGAAGAGTTCACCCGCTATCGCGAGGATTATACAAGCGACTTCTCGAGCGGACTTGTCCAGGTCTTTGAGAAATTGCTCCAGCGGCCTCAGGAGGAAAGCATTGATCCGACGCCACAGGTGCTTGACGGCACGCGGACACTGACAGGGACGCCGGCAAACCTGAGAAGCTGGCATAGCATGGAGCCGTACTGGTATGTCCCCCTTTGACCCCTCTTCTTACCAACTCTCCACTAACGCCTCGCCCCAGGAAATGGGTTACGCAGATGTATGGTCCGGAAATGATGGAGCGGTTCGGTGGCTTGAATGTCGTTGACCCGGGCCTTCTGCCCATCGGGATGGTTAGCTTGTTCCGCGGGAAGAGGGTCAACTGGCAAGGTTAAGTGCGGGACCCGTGGACTTCGTTCTTCGAAGGACGCGAATTAAGGGAGATGCGCTGCTATCTCAGAAGCCGGCGTCATGGACGGTGTTCTACCTTTGAGTCTCACCTTTTGTGCTGGCTTGATTAGGCAGGCAATTCATGGACTACACACAACTCTTCACTATAGTGTGACTTCAAATCGTGATGGAACAACCACGGCCTCATTGCCGTGACAATCGTAAATGCAAAAAACCTCTTGAACAGTACTATAAGCAGCTGAAGCCCCAGTCACGTGAGAGTGACCGGAGTCGGAGAATCTCATTCCGACTATTAAGGCTACGACTCCGCCCTCTTCCTCTTCGACATTCATGGTCGCAGCTGAAAGTCTAAATGCTGCCACCTATGCACCGCATTCTAATGAGTCAGAGTGCTCTAGCTGAGTCAATATTGTGCCTGTTATAGAATAAAGAACCATGGCCGAGTCTCACCTTTCTCGCTCTCGGCCGTCTCCTTCCAGTTGTCTTCTTCTCTTCATCACCTTCTTCTCGTTGAGTCATTCGCATCATTAATCGTCAGTTGCATCGTTCATCATCCATCCCATCGTTCAATGTTCATCGCATCGTTCATCGTCATTCGCGTCATCCTCTCTCTACGTTACTATTGTTACAACCCGACCGAGCTATCACCATGTCCGAATCAACCCTCTACCCCAAAATCCGCACCAAGCTCCCAGAAATCCTCCACGACCTCCAATACATCCACGAATTCGCCTCGCAGTCCCCCCCACCCCCAGCACTCACCGTAATCGGCACCGTCAAGCTCCACGGCACCCACGCCGACATCCTCATCTACCACGACAACACCATCGTGCTCCAATCCCGCAACTGCCTCAACCTCAGCACCACCGCCGACAACCACAATTTCGCCACCGCCATGGCCCCCAAAACCGCCGCCCTCCTCGCACTCCGCGACCGCTACTACGCCCGCTTCCAGCAGCTGAACCCGGGCGTTGTGGTTGATGACTCCGCCCCTCTAGTCCTCGCCGGCGAGTGGGTCGGCGCGAGTATCCAAAAGCGCGTCGCGCTTGTGCACCTCAGCAAGCGCTTCGCCATCATCTCGGTCAACTTAAACGGCAGATGGGTGCCGGACAGCCTCTATGCCGACCTCGACGACGAAAGCGAAGAGATCTTTAACATCTCGCGCGCGGGGGTTTACCACGTCACGATCGACCTCGCGGCGCCGGAGGCCGCGGAGGCGCGGCTACAGGAAGTCGCGGAAGAGGTTGCGGCCGCGTGTCCGTTTGCGCGGATGTTCGGAGTGGAGGGGGCCGGCGAGGGGGTGGTATGGAAGTTTGATGATTTCCCACACAGGGAGCGGGTGTGGTTCAAGACGAAAGGCGGGCCGTTTAAGCCGAACTATGCGCCGAGGCCGGCGAAGGGGCCGCCGTCGGATAGGGTGTTGGGGGAGCTAAAGATGGCGCGGGAATGTGCGAAGGCGTGGTGTTCGGACGGGCGGCTGGAGCAGGCGTGGGATTATCTGAGGGAAATCGGGAAGGAGAGGAATAGCAAGGGGTTGGGGCCGTTTTTGAAGTGGATTGTTGAGGACGTTTGTGTGGAGGAGAAGTGGGATATTGAGGAGTCGGGGGTGAATGTGGGGTTGCTGAAAAAGGCTGTTACTGACATTGCGAAACCTTGGTATATTGGGAAGAGTGAGGTATATGCCAATTGAGTACTGGGATTATTGCAGTGCTGGGATACCAAATCGTCGGCACTATTCTACTACCACCTGGATAGGTTCAAATCGGTGCTCGTAAGTACTTCTTCTGTGATTGCTGCCCCAGAGTGAGATGCACCGCTAGGTTCTTCAGCTTAAGACTCTTCTCCAGTGAGTGTAATCCTAGGGAGTGAACTGCTGTTTATAATATACTCACGCACGCTCAGTGTGGTTCCTAGCGAAATCGCGAACCTAAGATCCTTTCTAACACAGGGCTTCGATACAACTAGATCCGAATCTTCGGGAGGAGCAATCCAAGCGTAGAAGCCTCATGTACACAAGCTTATAGACTACGTCTACGTACTAATGTAGCTTGTCAATATAATAAAGCATCGCGATTAGGACTCTAGACAATAATGAGCATAGTCACGTGCGAATTTAGGCCAGCATTTCCTGTCATTACATGCGGTAGACAGAGGCAACCTGTTCTAACTTTCAAAGTGAGAGTGAACCATCTTCAAGGCCTTATATACTAGAATATTCTAGCAGTATCCCATCTTCCAAGCGAGGTCCGCACCAAACACTCAATCTCTGAAAAGCTCTCATGGTCGTGTGGTAATCCGACAAGTCTCGTTACCACTAGCGGTGGCCGTTTGAGCCTAGTAAGCTTGCGAGTGGCTCGCCTTCTTCGAAGTTTTTGTTTTTGAGTTCGGTTCCCGCTGTGAACCTTTCTTTTGCAACTTTTTTCAAGTTACTAGAAACTAAATGTTTGCCTTGTACTGTAATGCAAGTTTCCTGTAGAATTGCTGTTCAAATACATTGGTAAGACTCTGGAACGTTGCGATCAATACATCATCCGTGTTCTAAGAGTCCTACTATGCTCAGCTCTCAACCAATAAGAGACCAGCGAATATATTCCTCACGTGATCTCGTTTCGAGCGCCACAATTTTTTCATCCGATCTACCACGACTGCAGTCGCACTCCAAACCCCACAATGCTACCATGCTAACTCCAACCCGCCTCCTCCGCGCCCAATGGACCTCTTCGCTCCACCTCCCGAAATCCCCCTTCCCCGCGCGCCCAAACCCCGCCGCCGCACCCCGCTACCTCGCCCGCTGCACCGACGAGTTCTACGCGTGGCAGCAATCGACGCGCTCTCCCCATAACCATGCCGCCGAGTCGTCGGCAGCGCCCGAATTCGTGCTCCACGACGGGCCCCCATACGCCAACGGCCCCCTGCATATCGGCCATGCGCTGAACAAAATCACAAAAGACCTCATCTGCCGCTTCGAGGTCGGGCAGGGCAAGCGCGTGAGCTACGTGCCGGGCTGGGACTGCCACGGGCTGCCGATCGAGCTGAAAGCTTTGCAAGCCGCGAAAGATCCCGGGGCGGGGATGAGTCCCGTGAGAGTGCGGAAGGCGGCGAGGGCGTTGGCGGAGCGGACTGTCAAGGAACAGATGGCGGGGTTTAGGGCGTGGGGTGTGATGGGAGATTGGGGGAATGCGTATAAGACGATGGATAAGGCGTTTGAAATGAGACAGTTGGGGGTGTTTAGGGAGATGGTTGTGAAGGGTGAGGTTTGTGCGGCTGATGTGTTTTCATGAGGGGGTTGCTGACGGATGTGAAGGGTTGGTGCATAGGCAATTTAAGCCGGTGTATTGGTCGCCGTCGTCGGGAACAGCGCTCGCTGAGGCGGAGCTGGAGTATGATGAGAATCATGAGTCCACGGCGGCTTTTATACGGTTCCCCGTGGAAGCTTCGGATGAGCTTCAGGCGGCGTTTCCGGATGTACAGTGGCAGGAGGTGGATGCGGTGATTTGGACGACTACCCCGTGGACGCTCCCGGCGAATAAAGCGATTGCGGTGCATAATGGGTTGGATTACTCGGTTGTCCGAGGACCGAACTCGTCAAGGCGGTTTATAGTAGCTACCTCTCGCGTGAGCTATCTCGAATCTGTTCTGGGAGTGGAGCTAGAGATAGTTTCCAGCGGTATTCGGGGGTCACAAATCGCGGGCAACATGTTCTATAGGAACCCTCTCCAAGGATCCAGCTCACAGCCTCAGCCTATCATTCACGCCGACTTCGTCTCTGATAGCTCTGGCTCTGGCCTAGTGCATATGGCTCCGGGACATGGCATGGACGACTACAATGTGTGTAGTCAGCTTGGGATCCAGGCCTTTGCTCCAGTGGATGATAATGGTAATTTTACTAGTGCTGCATTCCCAGATCAACCAGAGCTTCTCCAGGGTCTATCTGTCCAGAAAGAGGGTACCAATGCGGTCATGGAATACCTAACAGCGGAAGAGAAAGACTTTGTATTGCACACACACGCTATCAAGCACAAATACCCCATCGATTGGCGAACGAAGCAACCTGTTATCATCCGAGCAACAGAGCAATGGTTTGCCAATGTCGACGGTATAAAATCAGGAGCCATGCAGGCATTAGAAGACGTTACGTTCATTCCTGCTGTCGGCAGAACTCGACTCGAAAGTTTCGTCCAGGGCCGGAGCCAGTGGTGTATTTCACGGCAGCGGTCTTGGGGTGTTCCAATTCCTGCACTGTATAGGACGGATACTGAAAAGTCCGAAGCTGTGATGGATGGTCTTACTATTGATCACATCACAAAAGTAATTGAGCAACGTGGAATCGATGCCTGGTGGACTGATCCCGAGGACGACCCTGCTTGGATACCCGAGTCTCTGTCGGGGACATATACTCGAGGCAAGGACACTATGGACGTCTGGTTCGACAGCGGCACCAGCTGGACTCTTCTATCACAACGTAATGATGGCCCAGTTGCCGATGTGTATTTTGAAGGAACTGACCAACACCGCGGCTGGTTCCAATCCTCGCTCCTCACCCACGTCGCCCACCAAACCACCCCCCAGGAAGTCGCCGAAGGAATCGCCCATCAACCGCAGTCCTCGCAACGCACAATCCTCCCCCCCTTCCGAACCCTAATAACCCACGGCTTCACCCTCGACCAAGACGGCCGCAAAATGAGCAAAAGCCTCGGCAACGTCATCTCCCCCGACGAGATAATGTCCGGCTCCCTCCTCCCTCCCATGAAACCCCGGAAAAACAAGGGTAAGCCCACCAACGCCTCCACCCCCTCCCCCAACCCCACCTACGACGCCATGGGCCCCGACGCCCTCCGCCTCTGGGCCGCGAGCAGCGACTACACCAAAGACGTCGTCATCGGCCAGCCCGTGCTCCTCGGCGTCAACCTCGCGCTGCACAAATACCGCGTCACCTTCAAATGGCTCCTCGGCGTCCTCGCCCTCCCCATCCCAGGGTTCTCCCCAACCTGCTTCGCGGACCTCCACGAAGGGCTCGCCGACGCGCCCCTCGCCCTCGCCGACGAGATCGCGCTCCACCGCCTCGCGCAGACGAGCAAAGAGATCCACGCGCACTTCGCGAAGTACGAGTTCTCGAGAGGCGTGGTGGCGCTGAATAAGTATATCGCGCATGACTTGTCGGCGTTCTACTTCGAGACGCTGAAGGACCGGATTTATGCGGGGGGTGTTGAGGAGAGGGCGTGCGCGCAGCATGTGCTTGGTTTGCTGTTTCATGAACTTTGCCAGATCCTCGCGCCGGTGTGTCCGATGTTGGTGGAGGAGGTGTGGGAGCACGTGCCGGAGCGAATGCGGAGCGAGGAGGAGCATCCGGCGAGGATCGTGTGGGAGCCGTTTGAGTGGGAGCTTGAGGCCGGGGAGGAGCGGAGGTTGGAGGGGCAGATGATGGTGATTGGGGCGGTGCATGCGGCTATCAAGGGCGTGCAGGAGAAGGCGAGGGGGGAGAAGAAGATTGGGAGTGGGCTGGAGTGTAGGGTTGTGCTGGTTCTGCCGGAGGGGAAAGTGGAAGAAGAGTTTGAGAAGCTGGAGCTGAGAGATGAGGATTTGGCGGATGTGTTTGTTGTGTCGGGGGTCAGTGTGGTGGGAGAGGCGGGTGTGAAAGAGGCGATCGGGGAAGTGGAACCGGCGTGGAGGTACGAGGAAGTGTTTGAGTTGGGAGAAGAGGGGCCGATGGTAAAGGTGGTGGTGCTGCCGCCGCTCGAGCATAAGTGTCCGAGGTGCTGGCGTTTTGTGGCGCCCAAGCTGGAAGAGCTGTGTCTGAGGTGTGAAGACGCAGTGGAGGAAGATAAGGAGGCGGCGGCCCCTTGATGCTTCGGCAGTCATGTGGCGTTGAACAAAAGTGAGATTGTTGTAATATAGCATGTAGAATAGATCTGAAGACTCACTCGTGTATAACACAACAGGTAAAAAGCGCCTGCTTGACTGTTCGATCTATACTCGTCCCTGCATCTCTACGTTCATCACTTGGTCATTCCTGTCATACGATGTTATGCTACGCGTAAAGCCTGGATTATCCCCGAGGTCCTCGCTGGAGAGCGATGATTACTTTTGTGTATACGTTCCCGAAACCCATTCCGAAAAAGTAATTGGAAAGAAACCTCGGATGACGATGGAAACCTGCGCCTGAAAATGATGAAAGAGACAAGAACGAAATCTAACCCCTTTTTCTCACGAAGCAAATCTATCACGCTTCTTCCTGCGAAATCGCACATCGCAAACCAAATCCCCTTTGTGTACTCCCCACACAGCCCCCCTCCAAACCCTCCTCTCCTCACACCTCCTCCACCTCCACCTCCACCTCCTTCCCCTTCCCCCTCCCCCTCCCCACCCCAACCCTCACCCCCACCGTCCCCACACACCCCGCCGCCACCGCAAACAACCCCGCCGCCACAAAAAACGGCAACCCCACCAACCCCCTCCTCCCACTATCCAACCCGGCCGCCAACACCTCCGGAAACGCAATACTCGCCACCAACTTCCCCCCAATACTCGCGAGACTCAACGTCGCCATCACCCGCGCCACCCTCCCCTTCTCCACCAGACTCACAATATACGCCTGCGTCGCCGTCGGCAAGCCCTCGCCGAACAAATACACGACAACGCCCCCCACAAACACGGCGCCGGAGTTGGAGGCGCCGATGACGAGGGCGCCGAGGGCGAGGATCGCAGCCGAGGCGAGCATGATGGCGAAGTGGGCGGCGGCGGCGGAGTGCAGCGCGCGGGCGGCGAGGGTGTTGAGGAGGGGCAGGAGGAGGGAGAAGTGGAGGAGCATGAGGAAGCCTTGCATGGTGACGATGTAGGAGGCTTGCGGGAAGGTCCAGGCGAATTTGATGACGGGGTATTGGACCAGGCCGAAGAAGTCGATGGATTTGATGCCCGTGGAGGCGAGGAGGATGCTGGTGAAGAGGAGGAGGAGGTTGGGGAGGCCGAGGCCGAAGATGGGGGTGGAGGGGGGTGGGGGTTTGGGGTCTTCAGGGGCGATGGTTGAAGGGGATGGCGAGGGGGATGAGGGTGCGGGTGAGGGTTCTTGTGGGGTGGGTTGTTGGGAGAGGGAGGCGGCGTGTGTTCTGCTTTCGCCTACTGTTTCTGGGAAGAGAAAGATGGCGACGAGGACGGTTAGAATGGAGAGGGCGAAGCTGACGGCGAGATTGACCTGCGGAGTTCCCCCTTTCCCGTCCAGATTCATCAGGAACGCGCCGATGGAGGGGCAGAAGGTTTGGGCGAGGTACTGCATGCTCGTTGTCAGGAAGAACAGCGACGCTCGCTCTGTAGCCACTGGCATCACGTCTGAGTAGGATGCAAACAGCATCGCCAACCCAATATCGTAGTTACCCCCGATAAGGCCGGGCAGCCCGCTGAGGTAGAGCGTCCAGACGGGGACTTTCGGGAAGCCAAGATCTGGTATCAGAAGTCAGCAATCCCGTATATATCAAGGGACACAAGGATTCAACCCCATAATCTTTTGAGAAGAGCAAAGAATCAAGATATCGGCCAATATGACCATGAACAAGCGAAGCAAAGCACGAAAAAGAAATAAACCCACAAAGACACAACCACAACCCACACGCCACCGTCACATTAACCTTATGCAACACAATCACCAACTTCCTCCCTCCCCGATCCGCCAACCACCCCAACGGAATCGCCCCCACCATCGCACTCAGCATGCGCACAAACATAATCAGCCCCGCGCTGCGCGCCAGCTGCTTCTGCACCGTATCGATCTTACACAACCGCTCGGGGATATGCTTGCCGAGCTCGACGAGGGGGGAGTCGCGCTCGAGATAGTAGTTGTAGCAATGCATCGCCTCCAGCGCGCGCATAGAGGCGACCTGCTTGATGAAGTACTCGGCCTCATTGATGAAAATGAGGGCGCAGCCCAGGACGGGGACGAAGCGGTAGCGCGGGGCGATGGTGGTGAAGGCGGGTAACTTCGACGATAACCATTCTCCTGTTGATTTCCTCTTTCCGGTATCCGGATCTGAAGCTGTACTTGGACTTGAAGTTGACGACTTGCTCGAGCTCGAGGCTGAGGGCGATGGTGTGCTGGAACCCCGCCTCAGCAGTGGGGATGTCTCGGTATCGTCTCGCATCCTATTCTGCAGTGTTCGGTTTCCTAGCTCTTATGTGGTGTGAAGTACAGAACTTCACACATCGGAGTGGAGACGACAACGTTCATCGGGTTATATCCCGACGGACGGCGGCAAAAGGAAAAGACTCATCAGGGCGCCTTATTGCGAAAGCCGAGCTCGGAGTGCATCTCGGAGTGCCCAAGGGCGCGAACTGCAGATCATTCCGCTTGATCGGGTGTACCTTGCCCGAACTAGTTGGGTCCATGGAGTATGTGAGTGCTTGTTTGCAAACGGTAGGGTCCAATTGACATAGATTGGTAAACGCCTGGCGGAGATGCTGCAGGTAGGTGGGTCGGCGATGCGGGAGAGGGGTTGGATCTGGTCACAAGCGCATAAACTCACCGCCAGAGATCGATCTACATGCACATTCACTGCATGTAGGAAGCACTCAAAAAGCAAGGATCATATCAGTTCGGACAAGTCATTACTATTCTGACTACATGCAGAGAAGCACTCGATAATTTTCCAAAAGGAAAAACTCTTCGCCCTGCCGTCTCATCGTAACACCATTACCACGAAAACCGTTCTGCAGAGAATCCCCAAATCCTCCAATGAAAAAGATCCGGCGCCCGCACCCACCGGGGTATACAGTGTGGACCGGGCACTCTTCCCATTAACCAATCATACTAGGCTGCAATTATGCGGCGATTCGCTCCTCCTCGCGGCCTCTTGTCTCAGTGCCGACTGTGGACGGCGCATCCTCCTCCTCGTCTTCTTCGTAGCCGTTGCCACGGTGCTCGGAGGCGGGGATCCAGAGGCCAGACTCCCTGTCACCGAGAGACTGGTCCTGGTGGGAGAGGTCGACGCCCTCACCGGGCTGGCGACGGGCGGCACGGCGCTGGGACAGAGTGCGGGAACGGACAGAGAGCTTGCTGCTGACGGCGGCGTTCTGGGAGACCCAGTTGGTCAAGGCATCTTCGCAGTCTTGGATGATACTGGGGATTTGTGAGTAAAAGTAAAGGTATTTCTTGGGGTAAACTTACGCCTTGCTAGCCTCATATCCATCGTACGCCTGCCTTGTCTCGCCAGGCGTAACCGGGGTATCGTCAACCAACTCAAGGAGGTGCTTTCCGTAGCCAGCAATGATGGCAAGCTTCTCGCAGTGCTCGCTGAGAGCATCGAACTGGTAGGTGAAGGCAGCCTTGAGCTTCTCGCGGGTGATGTTGGAGAGCTGAGCCTCGGCGACGAGCGACTCGGCCTCAGCGCGGACGAGCTCCTGCTCGAGGACAACGATCTTGGGGGAGTTCGGCTCCTTGTACTTGAGCTGCGCAATGTTGTCGGTGATCTTCTGTTTCCCTGTTCTGAAGTCAATGATGATTCCGCTGAATTATGGGTGTGCATGACGTACTGTCGCGGCTAGGCTGGACTGAAGCCTCAATGTTGCGGATGCTCTTGATCGTCACACGGTACTGGTCGTAGCGGTCGACAAACTGGTCTTCCAGCTCACCAATCTCGTAAATGAGCACACCGAGCTTGTCGGTGACATCTGAGACGTCATCGTCACATGCCTCGCCCCAGATTGAGAGTTGTTGCTGTAATAGTCAGAATCAATAATTCCAAGTTGGCGCGAGTATCAGCTTACTGCAACCTCCATGCGCTCCCGGCTCACGAGCTCCATGCTGCGCATGACGTTCTTCTCCATCTTCACCAATTGTGAGAGCTTCTTGGCGAGGTCGGGGCCAAAGGCGCCAGCAGCCTTTCCGCGGAAAGTGTGGCCTGTAGCACAGCATACCAATTAGCATTGATCAGACGCAGAGAAATGAGGTAATGGATCGTATGATGCGCAAATGGACTCGAGGTGTCGCGTCGAAGCAGGCGGAGTCGTTCCGCCGGAGACGGCCTGGCCCGGGAGCGCCGGACATTCGAGCAGCAGACACCCTGATCGCATTGCAGACTCGAGTATCATGAGAGAAACATACCGATATTGCCCCTGCCGAAGAACCTGCCATGCTTCGTCGAGGACGCAGGCGGCGGCGGGCTCTGAATCTGCGAGGCGGTCGGGGCGCGCGACTGGCGCATCGAGTATGTCCTGTGCATGGTGGCGGGTGGACGAGGGCGTGGACGTGAATAGGTGTTGAGGAAGTGGAGTGGATTTGGGAGACAAAGAAGGAGTTTCGTGCGTGTGTGTTGTGGTAAAGATGCGCCCGCTTGGCTGGAGGGATGGTCGTCGTTTTGTTTGCGCCCAGTGACGCCAGGCCGGCATGACGTCGCCATAGTGAGCACGGCCAAGTAACAGCAGGTGGCAGTTGTGGGGGGGAACACGCCCATGCGCCTCGTTCCGTGTCTAGGCCTGGACCCCGAAGCGCATCGTCATGCCGTCGAGGCCGATCTTGCGCAGTATGGGCCTGGCGCCAATTAAACTAGCCCTTGGGCGACTGAAATTCTGTCGCATTGGGCTACAAAAAGTGGCTGGAGGCCTATAGACAGGTACACAACGACGTAGGTGGTGTTTCTGTTGCTGTGGCTACACTGCAATCAGATGCAAGTGCATTTCGTGTCAAGCGCTAGCTCCCGACGTCTGTGGCTAGTGAGGTCAGGAAGGAATTGTCACGATACATTGTGTCATATCCAAACAAATGGGTATCTGGATCTATGGTACAGCTCTGTACTACTACACGCCGGTGGCCACCCTATCTTTCACCAACGCCTTCCACTACGACCTCGTCAACGACGCCCATAGCCTCTTCAGCACCGAGTCCTCCATCCCCGCCGCTCCCTTCTCGCTGCCACCGCTCATTCCAGTCTCTCTCGGCCCTTATTTGGTCAGTCAAGACCCCGAGAAAGTCGCCCGCTTGCGCAAATGTTTGTTGGGGCCGCCTCCGGGGCAGCTCAAACACTAAATCCCCTTGACGAGGTGATCGTGCGTGATGGACGGCCATGCCGGCGATAGCTGAGAGGAGGGCGCCAGAGAACGCAAAGAACGTGTTTACAATGAACGGAGATGGCAGTGCCGACGTCGGTATTGTAGCTATATCTTCGGATTGCCTGTCCCTGCGGACGGGGTCGCCGCGTATTAATGTCGATACCGCGGGAAAGCTGCCGACTATATCTCTCGCGACTGTGAATGCGGTTGCAGCAAGCGATGTTGTTCTTGGTGGTGCCCAGGGCAACGCCAGGCCAAGCCCCTGGCGAGCGTGTTCTAGCGCAGCATCATATCTGGGCCATGAAGCCAGGGCAAACACTTTGGACGGGCTCACGTCCTCGTCGTTGCCTAGTAGAGCCGTGCGCATGCGCCTGATGTACTTCTCCAGCCGCAGATAGCGTGCTTCAATGGCTTCCTTTAGCCATGTCTGTGGGACCGGGGGGTACAGCATCAACGCCAAGTACCCAAATGCTAAAGAGTCTAATGTGGAGGGCGCATCGCCTCCGAGTAGGTATTGTTTCCTGCCGAGCAGGTCTGAAAGAGGCGTAAGGAACTCATTGGCAAGCGCATCTAGCTTAAACCGGGCTGCGTAGACCGGAGAGCTCAGCAGGCCCTGAAGGCCTGTTTGTCGACCAAGATTCAGAATGCTTGGGCGATTTGCGTGACTGTCCGATGGAAGGCCTGATGCTTTCTTCGCTGCCTCAAACTCCCCGCCTAGACTTGTCCCAAGGTCCGAGTCCACGTCGAGTCCAGAGAGTCCCAGGTGAGCTGTCCGAGCTCTAGCAGCATCTCGGTGTCTAGGTGGTATTGTGTAGTTCAAATTCCATGGTAGTAAAGCGGTGTATGCGGGTGCGGTTGTGGTAGAGTAATTTTGTGAGGATGTGTATAAAGAGAGGTCGAGGAGCGGTCGGCCGGTGGTTTCGATGAATGTAGAAAAGCTAAAACGCACTTTGTCAGCCTTCTGCCCTTCATGAAGGTCTTATAGAACCCTACATACGCTAACGTGTCGGCCTTTTGATTGCTGGTGAGGTTCGAATCCAGATTATGTGGTCCCGAGGGGTGCTGGCTGAGGTACTGAACTATTTGATTAAATCCGCCTATACACGTCGAACCATCGCGGAGAGCAGGGAAATTATCTGATACGTCCAATTAGTCTCAGTGTATCCGTTGGCTCCTCCACAATGACCAAGCCCCAAGGACGCAATGTTCGAGAATGTTGGTAGACATACGGGTTGGACTCGGTGATGTGTCGTGAGCAACAATCAGCACCCATTGTGATCGCGCAACAGCGAGATTCAGAAATGCGATCGCGGCATTGCATTCTGCGTCTATTGAAGGTAATCCGAATGCCGGCCCCCATACATGGAGCTCAAACACCATAGGAAGGACTTTCGTCGGGGAAGCGCAATTACGCGGGGGGTTGCGAATTTGCCACGCGGTCCTGGTGCATTCGAAATTGCATCCGAGACACAAGAGCTCTTCAAAGTCGGGCAGGTTTGTTCGCCAGCGTTTGAGCGGTAATGGTTGACGCGGTGTGAAGTTGTCGCCCCAAAGTTCTTCAGATGTCAAAAGAGGGCCGATATCTTGGCACGACACTCTATTTTAGAACCATCACGTCCAAGGTTGAGCTCCCTCTCCACCCCACACATACAACTCCCATGGCGCCCATCCGCCGCTACCTCCGTATAACCAAGCACTCGGTCCTCGAAGTTCGCATCTACGTCGACCGGCCCTCAGACGCCGACACCTGGCTCCTCAACCGCGCCGCTCCTGCGCTCCCACGCGTCATCGAAGCGGTGCGACCCCTCGTGCTGCCCAAACTGCGCGAGGAGAACGAGCGCGCAAAGGGCAGAGGCAAGGGAAAGAAGAAGGGTGTCAAAGATGTGGTTGTTTGCGGTACGTCCAGCTTATTCCAATATGGTCTGCTTGGTTTATTCTATTATTACTATATTATCGCAATCGTGTTTATGGAGGCAGTGTGTTGCATTAAGTCAGATCAAGAGATGAGGGATCATGCTCGTATAACGCATATAGAACTCCGGTGTATGCGGGTCACATTTGCACAGCACAACTGCCTGTTCCATGTAGTAGGAGCTAATTTAAGACGCGACATGCAGATGACTTCGATGTATCGATCTTCCTAACCGAGCTATCCGCACGGCATTCGCTCCTTACCAAGCAGAAGAACTTCAAGGAGAAACCCGGTATCGAGAGTAACTCCAGGAAGCTGACGGGCTGGCTTACGACAGACACGCGGGGGGAGATTTTGACGGTTCCCGCGGGGGATGACACGCCGATTGTGATCAGAGAGGACGACGGCGATGCTGGGATAGTAATCAGGGCAGAAGACGACGAGGTTGCCTTGAGCGATATTCCCGAAGCTAGCGACGGCGACCAGGCTGGCGAACGCTCGATCGGTACCGGAGATGTCGTAAGGCAGAGTAAGCGCAGGCGGCAGCAGAGTGGAATGACTGTGGTTGAGTCGAGTGACTCAGACGAAGCGTTTCAGGAGGACGAGCGTCCGCCAACGAAACGCGTGAAGAAGAGCAGGCAGAAGGAGCGGGATATGGCCGCTGACGATGCTACCGAGGGTGGAGATACCGACGACAAAAAGAAGCTGGGGTTGAAAACCTCCTACGACGGTTTCAGCATCTACGGCCGCATCCTCTGTCTGGTGGTGAAGCGCAAGGGCGGCACGCAGGCGAAGAGCGGAAGCGGTGATATGGCTGGCTCAAGTCAGCAGATGATGGAGAATTGGGTGTCGACGCAGGCTGCGGCCGAACAGGGCGACGACGGGGATGAAGATGGGTGAGGTAGCGTGGTGGTCGTATTGACAGCGTCGCTTCCATGAGCCCTGCGGGAACGATGTCGCTAGCTGGTCCCTGAGATGATGCAGAAAATAGCTTTCCAAGCAAGGGGGTTTCCAACACCCTCACCCTGGCAGACCGGGCGGGCGCCTTGCTGACCGTGCTCTGTAAGCCCACGTGGCCGCACAGTCCGGCATCAATGATCGGCGAGATCCTGGAGGAGCGCCCGGCGCAGAGATGGAGAGATGCAAAGGAGTGCACAGGCGGTTCTGTGAAGGAGGTGGTCATGCTGGCACTATACGAAATTTTGAATGACACGATAGCCGCCGAGGTTGCGGTGAATGACGCTCCAACGAGCATGAATTGAAGGAAGAGGGTGATCCACCGTGCCACAGAACTCACCTCATGCCATGATAGTAATTCCCCCAATGGAGCATGTGCGGTTGCATGTCCGCAACAGCGCAGCGGTGTGGCTCTGAAACCCAGACATCTCACAAGGCGGAACATGGCAACACTTTCAGACGTCGGCAGTCTGCGCCAAGGCCCTGTCAGGCAAGGTCGGACCAAGCAGCCGATTTGACGACAATGCATCAATTTGCACGGTGCTGGGGTCGGTATTGTGGCGGCCCTCCAGACTGGTAACGAACGATTAGGCCGAGTAGCACGCGCCAGCCACGGAAGTCTGGTGGAGAGGAGTGGAGCTGCTCAACATGCACAAGACGCCGTGGAACGCAGTACAGGGTGCGCGTACCTGCAGCAGCGCGCGGTGCTTTTGCAAAGGCTAGAGCAGCTGGACGGGCACGGCAGATCTAGCCTTCAGCAGCAATCGGGCCAGCTGAGGTTCTGGTGTCTGCATACACGGCACGGCATCCCCGCCTTGCAGCATGCCACGAGGGCAGAGAGCAGCTGGAGAATATCGATTGGGCGCAGCAAGGGGGCAGGTCGACGCGGAGGGCTGCCGGTGCCAGGATGACTTGCAGGCCGAACGCGGGATGCCGAGTGTGGTGTTCGGATGGCCTGACTGGCGAGAAGCTCCGCTGGACCTCACTCCGACACTCGAGGCTCCAGTCGGCCGGGCCGCTGGAACACGGCCGCGAGAGCGTGACCAGCTGTACGACGTCGACGGAATTGTTGAGTCCTGAGGACGAAGCGTCCGATCTGTTGAGCTGATTCGCCGGGGCCACTGTTTGAGATCAAGCTTCGGCACCCCTGGCGATCAGGTACCAGCCATGTCTCACGTGGCAAAGCGTCATGAAGAGATTTCCAGTGGCTGGTGCTGATCCGGGAGGTGACGCAGCCGTGGTCTGGTGCTGCTGCCCTCGGTTCGGCAACAGCAGTGACAGGGCGTGAAAGGCGCGCGAGGCGTGCATCTGGGCCGACGGAGAGGGCGATTTGCGCGTCGATTCAAAAAGCACCGCAGGCTCGTGTTTGAACGCCCCCGAAGCTGCTGCCGTCACACCGGGGCGTGCAGTGTTTCATCGTGGCGTGCCACATCCCGGCCTCCACGTGTGGTGGACCTGCTGCCCGGACGCCTCCTTTTGGCAGCGCCTCGCGCGCGTGCTCGTCTTTTCCATCCTCCCTGGGCCCTGCCGCTCTCCAGGGCGACCACTCGGCTTCCTTGCATTCTATGGCTTGCCGGCGGCCATCATGTCTAGCTGTGTGACGGGTTTGCACCCGCCGGATCTTCGCACATCGCGCCGATGTCGCTGGAAACATACAAAATTCTGTGCCGCAGCTTCCATTGCCACAGCAGGTCATTTCCGCGCCCGTCGCCAAAAGGAAATACAGAGTCACGTCGTCATCATCGCCTGACGCTGTGTGGGGAGCTGCCCGGCATCTTTCAGGCTCGCCGGCCAGCAGCAATCGCATCTGCGTCCCAATCCGTCACTCTGGCAACCTCATTGGGTGCGGCGCAGGGATGGCCCTCGTGTGTGAAGCCTGCTTGTGCGGGGCGCACAAGTTGGAAATACGAGCAGGCCACAAGGCGACGAGGCCACATCTGAAGTTTTCTTTCGCCCCAGAGTCAGGCTCTGCACAAACGCGCCCTGGCCACGCTCCGAGGACTGCCTTCAATTTGGCAGAGTCATGCAGGCCGGCGCAGGAGAAAGGGCGGTGGCCCAAAGAGCAATCTCCCCCTGGGAGATGGAATGGAAGGCCGGGAGAAGAGCGGCAGAAGACGCCGTCGCAGCCCCAGATCGTTGCCCACCTCGCTGCGGTGGAGCCTAGGCGCGCAACGGCTTGGCTGATGAAAACGCACAATTCCCCCAATGCCGGCTGGAGCGGGGCCGTGGCGTCTCCGGGGTGATTGGATGGATGCCCACCTGAGACAGGAGCTCTGGATAGGGGGGTGGTAAACTGCACGCTTGGCAGCCAGGGTGAAAGTGAATGTGCGGCTCGCTTAAGCAGAGGAGAGGACCTCGGGAGAGCAGCAAGAGAGGATATGGTAGCGAGAGCGTGGCAAAGAAGGAGACCTCAGTTTCGTCGTTGGGGATGCAAGAAAGAGCTGGTTACTAATGGTCGCTGATCCGGCCAAGCCATGGTGTTCACTTCCTGATATTGCAACATCCACCGCTTCGCTTCACGCCATCGACACTGGAACTGCTTCTCTAACGGATCAACAAACTGAGGCACTCTTCCCACACTCGTGGATCAGGTGGTGCAGGCCAAGAACGGGCACTGTACCAACCCCCAAAAGGGGCCGATCCTGCCTGTTCCTGACCGCCCATCGACAACAGCGTGCCCGTTTCGGCGCCGCAGAGACGCCGCGAGTGTGGCTCGCCCTGAGGCGGCACGAGGCTGCTGCACAGCTGCAGAGGGGCATCCCGACAAGTCTGGCCGAACTGGTGGAGCGCTGCGGGCAGCCAGCGCCGCGTCGCCCTGCCCCAGGACTCTGCACTGTGGCACCGGGCGACAAGGTTGCAAAATTCCAGCAGGCCGTCTAGCTTCGAACGAAATGGCCGTGATGTCACGACGGCGAGGTGCTGGAACCTAGCAACGACGCAGACACCCATCGGCAGCCCGCGGCAGACGCGCAGGCATCAGGGCATCATGGCTGGGCAGGCATCATGGTGGGCTTGGATCATCATGATCTTCACACAGTCACGAGGCGCCTGAAACGAGGCAGGCGTGGCTCCGTGTTTGCTGGCCATGGCATTACGCCCGGGATGAGCGATGTTTCTGGCTTATGCACGGTTCAGGGAGGGCAGCTTGGCTGTGCGCGCAGCCTTTCACCGAAGCATCCCTGCCCAGCGACATCTCCTTTTCCACGTCGCCCGACGCCTCAGCTCACCGCTATGGCCATGCCAGCTTATTACACCATCCGCCAGCGTAGGCTGACCGAATTTGACATTGCAAAAGTCCCTGGCAGTCCTGGCATAAATACCTCGCGCTGCCGCCCCATCCACGCTCTGTTTCATCACCATTCTCGGACGCCTACGATCTACACCAGTGCCGCAGCTTAAATATAATACATCCTTCCACTACATCTACGCACCACATACACCCACAATCCACAACAGTTTCATCCGCTGCTGCACTCTCCACCACACACGCCGCGCTACCTCAGTACTTCACTGTCCTACTACACTCAAGCTTCAATGGCCGCACTTACCTTTACGGATTGCAATATGTCGACCTCCAACTTGCCTCCATGCCCAGGCCCGCCACCCACGAGGCCGCTTCCTCCAGTCCCGTCCAAATAGACCGCCTCTCCTCAGTCCACAACGTCTTCACCGCCCCATCCACTCTTCGGCGTTACATACCGTCTCGGCCTATCTCTCGAGCTGGCTCCTATTGCATCATGGATTCTGGCCGTCTCCCTCCCCCGTCACTCGATCAATCATCACACCGCCCAGCGTTTCAGTCTGAGCATCTCTCCGCCTTTCCACCCCGGTATCAACCCCGAAATCACAACACCTTGAAATCAATGGCCGCCCGCATCCGTAGCTGTCTCAGGAATCCTGGGAGCCTGACGCAACCCAGCCCTGGTTGAGATGCCTCCCGCGCCTTGCTGCATGCAGCTGCTTTGCGAACCACGATCGATCTGGACTCGCCCCATTGGCTGGCTGCACAACACCCATGCCGCAGGTGTCACACGTCCACGTTCGCCTTTTTCCGGCAAAGCAATCATGCCTCGCATGGTAGCCTTACGCATGCTCAGCACATCGCCATCCCACTTGCTGACCTGTTCCAACAAGGTCCTCATGCTTGGCCCGCCAATCACCACGTCCTCTTGTTCTGCTGCCTCGCCCACCGTCGCTCTGACTCAACTCCCGTCCGCCTTTCTCTCCTTGACACCGCCGGTTCGGATGGAAGGATACGTTGGCCCGTATTGGGGGCCTTCTTTAGCTTTTCGGATCCCCACATGTTTTGTAATATACCAGCGATTTGTGTTTGCACTGCCTCTTTCGTAATTGCATCAGCTGGCGCGAGGGATAGGCCTGCCTGCAGAATGGGGCTACACCGGAGTTAATGGGATATGGGAGATATGGAAATACCCATTTGTCTATTTTTGGTCACGAATATATACCACGCTGCCTCTCAGATGGCGGTGCATTGCGCTATACTGCCTACTACCACATCAATAGTGTATTTTGTCATCGTTACACATCCACCGCTCCCCACTCTCTGTGACTGCCCCTCCATTCTCCTCTTCGGCATTATCATCCGTCAGTGACGTGGAAGTGCTGCACTCACCGTCTCTTGCTAATTCCCTCGTGACATGGCCGACCCCTCACCCCTGCAAGGTCTACTCCAACGTCAGCGCGTATCGTGAAGGCTCCGTCGATATTGAATCCGTAGTCCATCATGCCCACGGCGCATGCCTGCACCGCTAGCCTCGCTCTTCAACGACGTGGCACAGAAAACCTGCTCCGCGATAGCCCCCAGTGTGCCTGGCCACGGCACAGCTAGCGCTTGGAGGAAGACGTTGACCGGAATTAGTGCGCCCCCGTCTCTTTCCCGTCAGGAAACATGTCGGCCGCATCGAAACCGTTCACGCATTTCGTCGCGCATATTGCGTCTCACACACACCTCGGGTGCCTTCGTATCTGACCACACCTTTATCGCCATCTTACTCGACGCCCTGGTCGTCTTGCGTCGACCTTACTCGACAGGTACCTGCATCCCCTGGAGATCATCTTGCAAGCATGCGACAACCGCATTTACCCATCCCTAGCGGAACCCCCACGTCACCTCTTTCACGTGTGCATGAAACTATCTCGGCGTGGGATGACTGCCCGCAACCCCGCCCTCCCCTCTCATCTGCCCGCCATCTTGGATCTTTGACCATGGTGTTGCCCCCTGCCGGCGCTCTGGGGGCACAAGGAACAAGGGCTCTGCGACGTCGTTAAGAGCCGGGTTCGCGGTAACTGTCGCGGCTGTTGCGCGCTATCGCTTTCCCGAGCGTTGCCTTCAGCGCCGGCTTTCCAGATGCCAAATGATACTTTTTCAGTCAGAACGGACGCTGGGCGACGTGCATTGCCAATCTGAAGGCGAGCACATTATTGGACCGAGCGAGCCAATGCCGGCGGTTCTCTGCGCCTCGTGCTACCCGCTTCCTTGCGTTGTGCGCCGTCTAGATGCATCGGTTTGCTTTTGGTAAATGTACAGACTTCCCTTACCACCGTCATTGATATCGACCACCTTCCATCCGTGTTGGCATATAGCGGCATGGCCGAAGAGGCTGCCGACGTCTATCTGACGAGTAAATTCTCTCATGCGTACTGTGCAGGTCGTCTTCAGGCACTAGGACACAGGGTCGTGTCGTTGCTGCACGTTTGCATTAACTCTACACTAGTAATTGTCACCGCTATGCTTTCATCCGAGGATCTTGCGCGTCCACTCGCGCTCGACGGCCGTCTCCCGACTCACTGAGCACGGTTGCCATCCAACAGTGGTTCTGGCGGTCCGCATGCCGTACGGATCCGGTAGTCAGGCACGTCGTAAGCAGCTCAGCTCCCTACCACACACAGCACATGTCTCAAACTCTAATGGTAGCGTGAACCTATTGTGCCCCCTATCGCGACGACTTGCTCGCAGATCCTTACACCGTTCTCTCGAAATCTATATGTCGATCTCTCCCTATGATTACTATCTATTCCATTTTCAGCGGCACACGAGCACGCTGGTGGCCTACCCTTACAAAATACCGAGACATCCTGGCAAGAACAATAATTACAAGGCGCAATACGGTCAATCTACAAGGTTCCCCGGGGTATAGAAGCCTCGACATCCCACGCTCCTCACTTGGCATTGTTCTTTTCCGTTTCTCCAATAATCTCCAGTCTTCTACTTCGCACGTCCATTCCGTTATTCTGCACTAGATGCTGCATAACATATATTAGTCTTCCCTGGTTCTGCGTTATCGAAACTCTATCAAACAACCCATCCATGGTTCACAATATCACCATCTTCTTGAGTCTCTCCACAATCATTAGTACTATTGTCTGCTTGAACAAACTTTATTCTCCTCCTTCTAAGATACTCACCAGTCATCACGGCCCGTCCATCCGACTTTTCCAGCTACTAAACGAGGCGATCGGATCGCTCTTAGCACTCCCGCGTCTAGTCTCCTTTTATGTAAATCGCTCGTCATCCATCAACCCGACTCTTCAAAATATCCACGCTATCTTCGGCGATCGATCCGCATCGCCATCGCGGGAACCTTCAGTACATCCCCCCGCCGTCTAGCAGCTAGCTTCCGCCCGATCGACTGGACTCAGGGACTCTCAGCCCTCTTTGGGACGGGGCTATTATTGATCTCCATTTCCGTCATAGCATCGTGAAGGATCTTCAACGGAAAGCACACGGCGTAACTCTGTTTTATCGGCCGTGCAAACGCCTCAAGGAAATTGGATCCAGGGAACGCTCTGACTGTGTTGAGAGGTGCTGGATGCACGCATGACCTAGCGGAGTCTGCGATCTGGAACATGCATGTATTGATGGGGTTGTCCGAGCGCCTCATCACACCGTTCTTGAGATGGCGCTAAGAATCTCGTCACAAAGGCGGCGTGGATCATGAGGGGGTCCCGCAATATCGCTTCCGCTTGTGGGGCCTGGTCCTGGTGCTGAAGGGGGGTCGTGTGACTAATCTCCTGCCTTCATCCCGTCAATTATACTCGACCCCCTTCATCTAGGCGGTCACATCTTCGTTACATCGTTTAGCTGACTATAGCAGAGATGTGAACGAGCACGGAGGCTCGTCAGAAAAGTTGTACTCATTCTCGAGCTAGAACGACATTGGAGAAGCTCTTTGGAGTCAAGAGGGGAGTTGGAAGGTCGATTTGGAATTCCCCGCATTGAAAACGCTTTCGAGTGTCAGCTAATGGATGGTAAACTGCTCCTCGTCGTGCAAGATCCAACGAGCCTCGAGCTGTTCACACGAACTCCGTGGAATACACTCAACTTTTACGTATTAATGGATACCCTTCTTCTCCACTGTAAGGTTTCCGGGCCTGGGGGATCCCAGCTTAGGGGAATAACCACATAACGGGTTCGTAACGAGATGCGACCTCTTTCAAGGCCAGCCTAGAAGGAATGATAGCTTAACTTTTGCGACTGTACCCTCCGACACTGGACCTAGAAGTTTTGTAAAACACATATAGCAGTAGCAAGCGCTTCTACATTGCTCGAGGTCGTCAATGTCGTTGTACTAAATGTGCGCTCGCGGAAGCCTGAAATTCTCGTGGATGTGTTTAGCAAGTGCTAGACACCGCATCTCCTGGAACTTGACTAATCCAGCAGTGTTCCGCTCCGACTTAAAACTCATCAGCACGTCGGCGTGGTCTCAAGAGCAACCACACACCAAATCCAAGTACCGTGTCTTGGTCTCCGAGTCCTACTCCTGCGCTACACGCACCACCGAGCGCCTAGCCAAGATTTTTTTTTCTTGGAATATTAGGGAGAGGGGTGCTGTCTATGACATGTTGTCGCGCGCTCAGCGTGGTCTTTTGCAGAACTGTGGCTTTCAATTCTTATAATTCAGGGCTTCTCTACGTCCAGGTCCGACTGGTCGGAGAAAGACACTTCAAGCGTAGAAGTTTCAGGTACAAGAGAGAGAGGGGTGATGTATCTCGAGTAAGTAGTGGAGAACTTCCACCAGTTCATCTACATCATCCTAATATGTTCGGTGAACTGGCGTAGCTTTGAAGACCACGAGGTGGATAAGGTGGGGCCAGAACGGAGGATGTCTTGTCGAACTAACAATTACATTGACCGGCCATAAGTCTAGTCACACTACTCTGCCACTGCTTGGGGTACCGCCACAGGATTTTGAAGATCTAAGGGCGATGTCAAGTTTCAAGCAGTGTAGATTAGAATGACTCTTGTCTAATCAGCAGCTCAGCAGAGGGGCCAGCCCCCTACAGTGGTGTCGAGTGAGCAACATCAAAGCAGAGCAGTGATAGATCCGTGTGCTTGGACTTGTGGTCTAGTACTGCATTAAGGCGAAGATGAATCTGCTAAAAGCATGGTATCGCGAGGCGTTACTTTCTAGATTATGCTACCGCGCGGCTACCTTTCTTGTCTTGGTTTCAAGCTCGTCCATCAGACGTGTCAAGGTGCCGCAGTGGCATTGGCCTCCCTAGCGGTAGGAGTCCATGAACTGGAAGTCATGAAATTATCAATAGACTATGGTCATTTTACCTCTTCGCCATTTTGCACTCTTCTGTTACCACATCTAAATACTAATAGCGTCTCAATATATTAAAGCGTCGCAATTAGACTTGTGGGATATTAGGAGTGGACGTCTATTCACATGGCATCTCTGGTGGAAAATGCCTTTCTGCCTGGTACAATTTCTACTTATGCTGCGATCTTCGCCTTGCCCCCCTCCCCTAGTACAGTACATTACTGCTATTTTGGATTCGCATGCTATGATGAGAGTCTGAGTATATCGAGCATATCACGTGATCGTTGCTTATGACTTGCATGCCAAGCTTTAGCGACATTTAGGACGTCATCCGCCGTCACAAAAAATAGTGCATTCATCGTTTGCGACCATAACCGCCTCGGTCTCAATCGATTACCCTCCGATTGCTCTCGAATCAATATTTTCCAGTTCCTGCTAGAATAGACCCTCATAAGAAGCGTAGCAAGGCCAACACCGCTCCCCCGGCCGCCAACATGGCCGATCACTCAAACTACATCCTCAAAGTCACAGCGGGGCATTCCTACGACCCCACCACGCACGAGGATGTACATGTCAACAGCTCGAAGCCAATTTCCATATCCTCCGAACACATTGACGCCCGTATACATGTCCGGATAAAGGACTATAGAGGTAAAATTCGCCCCTCCGTTTTCATCCCAACAAACGCCTCAACAACCCATATACTTGAAGATTAGGCTCATACTATACAGGACTACCTAAAAGCTCGCCATCCAACTCTCCCTACTTCTCCCACCCCTTCCATACCTACGATCGCTACAGCATAGCTTTCACCTTCACGCCGAAACGCCACATCACCGGCCAGGACCTCGTCTTTGGCAATGACTTCGACCACCCGATCCGCGACCGCCTACCACCGCTCTTCGATAAGGCACTAGGGCTTGTGAAGTATTGGATAGACCCAGGACTCGATGGCGACGTACTCGGAGACGAGCCATACCTCTACGGCCCGTTACTCAGCTCCATAAACATCTTCCGGGTCGGCGGGAAAGGCGAGGATGGAAAGGAGCTAGAAGCAGACGCCGACAAAGCGAAGCCGAAAGACGGGAAGGGTGAGGAAGAGGTCGTGTTTGAAGAGGGAGCAGAAGAGGATGGGCGTGAGGTACGGAAAGAGTCCGGGATGCCAAATGATGCGCGGCAGCGGCAGAAATGGGCGTTGCAGGAGGCGAATCGGACGGGATTTAAGTTTGAGGAGGGGAGGACGTATGCGTGTGATTTCTTCAATCCGTATTTGGATTTCAATGGTATAGATGAACTGGTGGTATATCCTGGAAGAAAGTGCAGAAGCTAATGGTTGGCAGAGTTCGCGCTAAAACTTGGATATGGGCTCCCTGCTATCTCTATAGTGAGTCACTGGGATGGCCAGCCTCTCCGGTATGTTTGTGATTTCTTTTGCTCCTTGCCACTTTCCGTTCGAGTCTCTCGTTTTATTCGTACTATTTCTTCCCTTTAGCGACCCATCCCATGCCTAACTCTTCTAACGCAGCACCCACTCCCTCAGATACGTGCTTAAAGATCGCGCGACTGGTACTGAGCTGTTCGTTATTGTCTTCGAGCTTCTGCCGGCGGAGAATGGCAAGGTGAAGAGTGCACAGGAGATCTTTGGGGAGGTACACAAAGACGCGAAAGCGGGCAGCACAAAAGGAGAAGAGAAGGGGGACCAGAAAGAGAATGAGTACGTGGATGAGGGCGTGGATTGATGTGGGCGAAGGAGACATGCGGCTTGGGATACGAAACACGTATGAACGAATTAGATGAGAAGCATTCGAAACCAAGAGAGTTTGCGATAATATTAGAGCTGATCCTCAAGAGTCGGCGCAGATCGGTCGTGTATTGTTACACAAGGCTGGATATCTACAATTGGTGGGAAACCACCCCGCCTTCGCTTCAGCCCTCAGCCTCAGCCTTGCCCTTTCTTTTTCAATGCTTCTTCGACACCTCTGCTTCTCTCTCTATCATGCTCACACCAAGAACCCTATACGCGTGAGACGATCTTCGTTGCCAGCCTTCAACGAGGCAAGCTAGGTATGTGCGGGAGTTGAGCCGCAACGCCCACAACTAGGAACGTCCCTCACTGACGAGATGACGTCTAGTTTATTTGAAGGACAGCAGTACTTCCTTCGAAGGCTCTCTTTGCCGTCCGACGCACTACCAGACCTTGACCCATCGACCTCTCGCCTATGAAGAACCCCTTGGATTGCTATCATGGCGGACGGAGAACACAAGCATACCGTTTACGCCAACAAGGCTGAGCTGCCTTACAAGCATTTGGATAATCTCGGCCGCGGGAGCTATGCGCTCGTGGACAAAGTTGAGACCATCGGGTCTGATCCACAGATCTATGCCAGGAAAACTATACGAACGAGATACTTTCGTGCTGCTGCACAGCAAAAACAGATAACGTCTGAGATCAAGATCGCTCGTAGACTTCGGCATGACCACATCGTCAGGCTGATCGGGACATATCAAGCTGGTCTTGATTTTGGAATCATCATGAGTCCGGTCGCTGACATGGATCTCGGCGAATATCTTGCTCGAGCAGACGTTGATTCCGGATTCTATACGCAAATGGACGCCCGTTGCCGCTTACACAAGTGGATATTTTGCCTTACCAGCGCCGTCGACTATCTTCACGGCGAGAAAATTCGACATAAGGATCTCAAGCCAGCCAACATCCTTATCAAGGGCGACCAAATATTTATCACGGACTTCGGCATTTCAAAGGATCTAATCAATGACGCTACAACCGGATCTATCGGCTTTCCTAGCGAAAGGACGCCTATGTACTGCGCACCAGAAGCTAACATCGAAGACGCGCGGCGAGGGCGTGCTGCAGACATGTTTTCGCTCGGGTGTGTATTTCTTGAGATGTGGACAGTTGCTTCAGGGAAGTCTCTAGCAGAATTTGAAGAATATCGAATCGCCGACGGTGTACGGGCTTATGCCGCAAATCTTCCCAAAGTCTATCTTTGGATAATACACCTCTTCAATACCAAGCGATGGTTGTCAATATTACCTGCAATGGCAGCACTCCTTGACGCAGTCCCAGAACGGCGGCCGAGAGCCTCTGAACTTTGGAAGTGCAATGGCAATAAATATGGTTGTAGACGCCTATTTAGGTACCATTTTATTCTATTCGATGATGCGATACTACCCCAACTTGAAGCATGTTCTCTCACAGACACCACTTTACCCCAAGCTGTCCTTGATGGCACGTGGATCGAACCTTGGAGAGACGCGGAAGAATACAGAAAAAGGGTCGAGTAATGGAGCTGATGTGAGTGGTGATGTCAACTGGAGTCATTCGAGCATCGAAGAGCCCCAACCCAACAGCTAGCGCTTTTATCTCACTTCTCACATGTTGGTTCCTCATGTATTCAATAAAAGCTTTTTTTGGGACGTCTTCCGAGTATTGGGTCGCGTTTACCCGCGACAAACCTTGCTCAAAGTGCTAGGCGTGACTACTTTCTACCAGGTCGTGTACGGCTGCAACCTCCCATCGTATACTTCTTTGCTTAACTGGCTGTACCTGCACTAAGGAACTGTTTTGTTGTACTGCCTGGCTTTTTTGAATAGAAGGTGGCAGGCTACGAATAAGTGATTCTATCTCGATATCTCGATATTTCCAATCCGTTGAATGTCTACTTTGGGTGTATGTACACAAGAGTAATGCCGCTTCGAGACTCTTAGTAGTTGGTACGGCATTGTTGGATAGTGGAAGATGACAAGTCTGTCAAGCACGCAGGATTTTCGAGCCGCCTTGGACGGAGTTATCATAGACTGCCACTTTATGTTTATTGAGGCCCGATTTGCATTGCGATTTTTGGACTAAAGCCGCATGTCTATAGGTACATAGATCTACGCTTAAATTCTACCTTTGCGCAGCCGGAGCCGAAAAAGTGTACGCTGAGAGGGTACTGCTCGGAGACTGCCCAACTTCCTACTATAGCTTTCGGGCTTTGTAAAATCCTCACTATTGACCGTGGATGTCTAACGAGTAAACGGGTATCTTACTTTAGACATTCATCTACAAGCGCCTAATGATATCCTCAATCACCTGCTCCGTCGTCGCCGTCCCGCCCATATCAGGCGTCAACAGCTTCCCCTCCTCTAGATTCGCGTCGACAGCCTTATAAATCGCTGCCGCCGCCTCCGTCTCATTCTGGAACTCCAACATCAACGCCGTACTCCTAATCGTCGCAATCGGATTCGCAATCCCCTTGCCCTCAATATCCGGCGCTGACCCATGACACGGCTCGCCAATAACAAACCCATGCCCTACATTTGCGCTCGGCACCAACCCCAAGCTCCCTACCAACGCAGCCGCGCCATCACTCAAGATATCCCCATACAAATTCGGCGCAACAATAACATCGTAGTCCTCCGGCTGCCGGAACAGCTTATACACCATACTATCCACAATCTGCTCCTCGACCCCCACCATCTGGAACTTATCGACCCCCAGCGCCTTCCGCGCCGTCTCCCTGAACAGCCCGTCCGTCTGGCTCAGCACATTGCTCTTGTGCGTGATGGTGACGAGCGGCTTCGAATGGATGCTCTCGCCGCCGGCCTCGCGGATCCGCTGCCGGCGCAGTGCGATATCACCCGCCATAGTCGCGATGTGGAAGCTCGCTTTCTCGGAGATGCGCTTGATGGCTTCGGCGACGAGGCCGTCGGGCGTCGAGTATGTCTTCTCTTCTTTGACGTAGAGGTCCTCGGTGTTTTCGCGCACGATGACCAGGTCGACAGGGCGGCCGGTGCCGCGGGTGGATTTAACGGGGCGCACGTTGGCGTAGAGGGCGAGGCGCTTGCGGAGGGCGACGATGGGGGAGGAGTAGCCTTCGGTTTTGACGGTGGGGGAGCTGGGGAGGGGTGGTTGTTAGCGCCTGGTACGAAATAGGTGCATTGGGTTTTAATGTGTGTATGGCGATTTACCTCACAGCGCCGAAGAGCGCGCCATCACACTCTTTTTTGAGAGTTTCGACGGTCTTTTCGGGCAATGCCGCACCTGTCTGCTTGAAGGTCTCGAAGCCGGCGTCGAGGTCTACGAAGGTGAATTTGAGGTTGGCGGATTGGGGGAGGGCTTGGAGAATGCGGCGGCCGGCGGGGATGACTTCGCGGCCGATGCCGTCGCCGGCGATTAAGCCTGGTGTTGTTTAGTTATTTATGCGTATAGATGTCAACTGAAGGTCATTCGTACCTATTCGAAGAGTGCGTGTAGCCATTGAAGCGTGAATTGGGGGAGGGAGAGGTGGTGGAGTGAGGGGAGGAAAAAGTTGACCTGAAAGCTCCGATCTCGAGCCGAAGAGCTCAGGGATGGCTCGGACCATTCCCCAGGCTTCAGTGAGACGGTAGTCCGAAACCTCAACCTAATCTTCATCCTTCACACATCCTTCACTAAAGATCATAGTATCTTCATTTTGACACGGAACAGGGGTAACTAACAATATGTCGACAAATTCTGTCATTGAAAGAGGGCTTCAACATCTCCCGCAAGAGGTTTGGCTCGAGATTCTCTCATGGCTTACTTGTGAGCGCGACGCTGTTCTGGAAGAGAACGAGCGGGGTGGCTTTAGGTTCCAGAGGAGAATACCAGAGGCAAGGATAGTCCTGAACAACACAGAGGCCGACCTGAGGAATCTCTGTCTGACATGCCGGTTTCTTAATTTCAACACTCAGCCGGCTCTCTACGAGTGCTTCGACCAGGATGTGAAAGAACCGCGCTCCCTCCTTCTTTTCCTACGGAGCCTACTTCGCCAACCAAATTTCGCTTTGCATGTTCGAAGGGTCTACGCCCATTTCCTTCGCTCTGACTTGGCCAGATTTTATGGCCGGAGATTAGACGGAGAAGTTGGGTCACTGTTCACGTCCGTCCTGAAACGTCACCATTCCATGGGCGATAGCACCCGCAGCCAATTTTTAAAGCTTTTCCACGTGGGATGTACCATGGGGGACACCCTGATGGTGCTGCTTCTCTGGCATACACCGAACCTTCGTGAACTGTACATTGAGCACGAGGACGGGCGGGGCTACAGCATGCTGGAAGAGCTCATACTCAAGGCTTTCGTTCACCCAGATTCCTGTCTGCCATTCAGCAAGCTTCAGAAATTAAGGATTTGGTTCCATCTTTCTCATAACTTCAGCCCTGTATCACCCTGGTTGTTGCTGCCGTCGCTGCGAAGCCTAGACGTCGGACATCTCTATGCCTTCCCATGCATCCCAGCGTTGCAGGATTTGGAAAGTCTACGATGGCGTGTGGATTCCACACGTCCTTCTATTGGTTTGCCGAAATTTACCTCTTCACTCACTTCTCTCGCTATTCATTGCGATGATATGACTCCAGATGCACTCGATGATATACTATTCTATTGCACGGCATTGAAATCTTTCGAACTCTATTTGCGACCGTACCGCGCCAAGAACCTAGCACAGTTCAATCTGTACAGAACTTTGCAAAGTTTGCTTTGCCGAAAGGACTCCCTAAACATATTGAGACTAGATGGAATGTGGAGTATCGAAAATCCAGGGGGGCACTTCATCCGAGGGACCGAAATGGAAACTCGGGAGCATGGAAAACATCTGCCTTCGCCAGTGTCTTTCCGAGATTTTGCGAAGTTGACCCATCTTCTTGTCCCAGAACCCGCCCTCCACGACTGGCTCACAGATTACCGGGCCGACATTCTTCCTCCAACACTAGAGGTTTTGGAGCTGCCGACATTTGAGATTGGTAGTAGGGCCGAAATTGATGAGCTAGTGAAGGAACTAGCATCGGAGGGTTCAAAGCAATGCCCACGGCTGGAAGTTATAACTTTTGGCCTCAAAGGTAGAGATGTAGGAAGTATTCGAGGCATCTTGACTATCAGGTTTAATCAATGGGGATACAGGGTTGAAGCCCAAAGTGAGTGAGCGGTGTTTTCTGCTATCTCTGCACTCTTTCTAATTTGCTTCAGATGCAATTGGGGAATTCGTTGCGGTGGATGATCTGGCGCTTCCCATTGACTCTGAAGGCGTCTAACCAATCAACAAGACGATTTTGACATCATGGCAGCATTATTGAAGACTTGCAAGGCTGTAACAACCCACGCAGGGTGCGAACCGATGGTTGCATAGTTTCAAATGGAAGTCCAGTGGTCTCGCCTACCTTGAATGGAATCAGCGCCTGCTCGAGGCCGAGCCTTCTCGTTTGATCAAAGGAGTATCTCCGACATCGCTTACCATCTATCACTCCTACGAACATTCCTAGCCGCGCGACCGATTCTCCCAATGGCCAACCACTTCTCGTTTCCAAGCGGTTTCCATTTACTTATAGCGACTCACAAACGTGTTTTCTCTTGGTCACACGACGGCCTAGTACCAGTGTTTCGGTCCGCAACAAACGGGATCCTTGCGGCCAGGCAAAGTGGAGATGGACGCGGGATACTAGCCATTGCAGACAGCCAAATCGTGATCTTGCAGAATGTCAGGCCGGGAATGAGTCGGGAATACAAGTTGAAGGGCGAGGACGTGCGTATCAGTCTGGGCCCTCTGTGAAATGATGCAATTCTGACTTTAGAGATTACAGGGCGAACTTCGTGTCCTACAATTTTCGAGCGACTCACGAACTCTTTTCTTCACATCAACCCTCAGCAACGCTGTACAGACCTATTCAATCGACTATTCACGTTTCCTCGAGCCCGCACAAACCCACCCGTCTCCTCCAACCGTGGTAGCTACCTCGAGCAATTCAGAACTACTCCTCGTGGCTTCGGACAGCCCACCTACGATCTCTATCCAGAATCTCAGCACTCGAAGCGCACCCCTAGAGTTCTTACCTTTAGCCTCACTGAGTCGAGTCGTATGCGCCTCATTCCACCCTTCACATTCTACGACTTTCATTCTCGGATTCGCGGATGGCACGCTTGCGGTATATCGAATTCCTACAACTTCTGGCTGGCTCGCTCTCCGCCCGCCGTCCGAGATCGGCCGCTATGAGCGCTTGCATAAAGCGTCGATGGGCGGCATTGTTGCTGCCGAGTTCATATACGGCTACGATGCGCGGGTGGTGAGCGTCGGCAGGGATGGAAAATGCCGGTTGGTCGACTTCGGGCGCGGGACGGTGATGCTGAGGACGTGGCATATCAGTGGTCCTGCGACCAGTCTTTCTGTCCTACCGGTGCCGAAGCTTTCTCCACCGCGAAGACGCCATCGACGCGATGCGGATACTGAGTGGAAGGTACTGATAGCGATTGGGAGGGAGGATGGGAAGGTTCTGATTTTCAATACAATTGGATTGTTGGAGAGGGAGGTGAAGGTTGGGGCTGGGGTTTTTGGGTTGCAGTGGGTGGAGGATGGTCCTTGAGTGTCACAGTACGGCGATCCTAAAATGAGAGATGAATCTACAACTTCGAGACATGCACCTTTTTTGATTTATGAAACAAGCACGTGATAAGCAGGAAATAGCAAACAGCCCGCTCAATTATGTAGAATGTCAAACTCGCGTGCTTTGAGACGCAAATCGCGAGGAAGCTGTGTTTCGACCGGAAAACCAAAGAAACGTCTAAGCATTTTAATCGGAATTCGACTGCTGGCTTCAACTCTTTCACTATATCCAGATCCATGAGGCTCTAAACCAACGTCAACTGCTCGGCCACCGACCAATCAGCTCCCCGCCACACCGCCCTCCGCGGGGAGACCCTGGAAAGCAATCTGTCCCTCCAGTGCAAGCTGCCACAAAGCCCACCAGAGCTCTTACCACATCTCACAAACCTCTACCTTCACCCACCAAACCCATACCCACCCAATTCCACTCCCAACCCCTCAAACCTCCAAAATGCGCCTC
The DNA here is from genome assembly GCA_010093605.1 of Lophium mytilinum. Lineage (NCBI taxonomy): Eukaryota > Fungi > Ascomycota > Dothideomycetes > Mytilinidiales > Mytilinidiaceae > Lophium > Lophium mytilinum. The sequence goes on along the minus strand of MU004182.1, from coordinate 680,098 downwards.
CCAACCCTCCTCCTCGCCCTCCTCCCCGCCCTCGCCGCGTGCCTCGACAAGCCCCTCAACATCGAAGTCACGACGCCCGCCGAGTGCACCCGCAAGACCGTCGCCGGCGACAAGGTCAACGTGCACTACCGCGGCACGCTCGAGTCCACGGGCGCCGAGTTCGACGCGTCGTACAACCGCGGCCAGCCGCTCAGCTTCACGGTCGGCAAGGGGCAGGTGATTAAGGGATGGGATCAGGGATTGTTGGATATGTGTCCCGGGGAGAAGAGGTTGTTGACGATTCAGCCGGAGTGGGCGTATGGGGAGAGGGCTATGGGGCCGATTCCTGCGGGGAGCGTGTTGGGTGAGTGGGATCTTGATTTGAAGATTGGTGTGTAGAGGCTAATTTGAGGACAGTGTTCGAGACGGAGCTTGTTAGTATTGATGGGGTGAAGGATGAGTTGTAGAGCACAATTGGATGCGTGGGTGGGCCGTGAGGCGGGATACGGGTTATGATGGTTATGACAACGGGCTCGGTACATGAAGGGCTCAACAAAAAGCCGATGATATATGGGGTAGCGAATGTGTCAGTCTGACCACGGACAACATCTTTGCTTTGGTTGTGCTTCGATGACCTCCGGGCTTCTATAGCAGATCATCCACCAAACACGGTGTATCAAAACACCCATACCCTTTAACCACACTCATCTCGTCCACACTGTCCGCCTTTGTCTTGAAGCTCCACCCGGCCTGCCTATTTTCTACTATCTCCGCGCCTCCACCCTTTCTCTTTCTCCAGATGCATGTCCCAAATACCCCAAGCTCAGAAACCACACCCCCCTCATGTACCCCCTCCGCCGACAACAACACATTCCTCAACTTCGGCGGCTCCATCATCTCCATCAGCACCCAATTCCGCCACTCCACCTCCGGCGTCCTCTCCAAAAACTCCGGTATACCCCCCCTATACACATTATGCCCTCCCCCCTCCAAACTCGGCTTCAGCACATACCGCCCCGCCGTCTCCACCCTCCACGCCTCTTTCCGCGCCCAGCGCCCCACCTCCGTCTCATCCAGCGGAAACATCGGCGCGAACGTCCCCCTCACCCTCTCCACGCTCCCTGCCGGCAGGAACCGCTCCAGCACCCCCGCCCCCGCCAGCGCCTGCTGCACCTTCTTAAACCCCGCCAACTGCCCCAGCACGCTCGGACACTTGATCGCCCGCGACGTCTCGATCCGCACGCGTGCTTCGACGCCTTCTTCGTCGTGCTCGTCGGCTTCGTACCCCGCGCGCATGTACGCCACGGATATCTCGACCGGCTGCGTGCTGTGCGGCGGGTAGAACAGCAGCGCCCCTGCCTCGGTACGTGTCGTGCGCGCGAGGAACTCGGTTGGGAAGTCGGCGCGGTAGCAGGGGATCGGGGGGTCATGGGCCCAGAGGGCGTACTCGAGGGGCCGCTCGTCGCAGATGTTGATGTTGAAGGGCTGGACGGGCATGAGGACTGCGGTGGTGGTGGCGAGGGGGGAGGTGGGAGGACCGTAGGCGGTGTGGGCGGTGGCGAGGGCGGCGACGAGGTTCGCGACTGTGGAAGTGGTTGGGAGGGCGGAGGGGTGGATGGGATTGGCCCCCCCATTCGTGGTGTAGAGGCCGGTAGCGGCGAGGTGGTGGTGCATGCGGTTGATAATGTTGGCGTGGGTGCCGCCGGCGCAGGACATGGTGTTGAATTCGACTTGTTTGATGGCGAGGGATGGGCATGGGGAGGTTGGGGAGAGGGACTGTTGGTGGAGCATGTAGTCGGATCGGAATATGCCCATGGTTAGAGGTTGGATGTAGCCGGTTTCTTTCGCTTTTAGATGCACGCTCCATAGGGCTTTGGCGAAGGGATCTGAGACTAGCATATCACGCAGCACTTCGGCGAGCCAGGTGGCATCTTCGGCTACTGCGGCGTAGAGCTCATTGTAATCCTGCTGGAGTTCCAGCGCCTCTTCGAATCTGCAACGTGGGAAGAGTGTGGGGAATATGCTGGTTCCGATTGGGCGGGCTCGGATGTTGTCTTCGTCGTTCCAGTTGCCGATCTTGACGAGAGAGCCGTGGGTTAGTTGCCAGTCTCGGATGCTGGAGTGGAGAGCGACGAGGCGGTCGTCCGATAGGAGGGCCAAGGGAGGGTATTCTCGTTTTGGGTTTGATGACATCGTGAGATGAAACAGCTTATATTACAAGTTTCTGACTTTTATGAATGTTGGCCAAGATAGACAGTAAGAAGTTCTGTTAACAATAAGATGTTCGCGGGCTGGAAGTGCGGAATAGTAGGTCGGGTCCACTAATGACTGTTAAGACGAAATAACCTAAAAGTGACGCTCGTAGTCTTAGTAAGTAGGCATAGGTGAATATATATGAAATATGTTTCAGTTCCTACTGTAGATATATTGGTAAGCTTCATCTTGAGGTAGTAGCAGAACCCAAGAACAAAATTCAGACATATAGAGTACACGCGAATGATATCTTGTAGAGTATATTTCAGAGAACAACGCGATTACTAAGTTATATGGCATTGCTATCCAGACAGGCAATCGAGATGAAAGAGGGTGAAGTGGTTCTGAAAGCAAATAAGGAACATGACCTAATGCTGAGGTCTAACGCTCGCTATTTAAAGGGAGTAACCTACAAAGGTCTTCACTAAGAGCGGATGGAATGATATTGTTACGCCGTTCGAATCATGAACGCTGATGCAGGGCTGTCCTCTGACATTCGACGTGACCTAGCGGGACAACACGCTAAAGACTTGCGAAAGGGCGGCCAAGAGAAGTATTTACGACGCGATCTCGTTTTCTTGAAACAAGCCTTTGTCAACTCTGTACAGTTAGATGAGGACTTGAGGGTATTTGGATCAAGGCTGTGTAGATTAGACCTGGTCGTGATGTTGGAGTTGCACCCCTAAGCTCAACAAGGCCTAGTAGGATTTGTCGGGTGCGAAATGGCGTAGAATCCTTGGCAGACTTTTTGGAGCTCCGCGTTGTAGTTTTAAAGATTCCCACAACGAATGGGAAGCTATAGTCTTAAAAATTTACATGTATACTCTTAGCCTACAGCTTGCATAAAATCTTTAATCTTAGCCTATAATATTCGCAAAGAGAGGAGTTATTCTAGTGCAAAGTTGGCCTCGAAAGCTGCCAAGATGCGCTAACTTAGCGCGATTGCAACTTATCGCGTCTACTTCTCTCCTGCAGGCTTGTACCCTAAATAAAACAGCCAATATTAAATATTATCAGCTAAAACCTCCGGTAAAGGCTTCTTATATCTAGATTAGTATCTTAGGAGTGCTGCACACGGTGTTTAAGTCTGCGTTGTGGAGCTAGTTTTAGAACTCACAGGATTTTGTAGTAAGAAAGCTCCAAAAAGTCCGCCAAGGATTCTACGCTATTTCGCACCCGACAAATCGGGCTCCCGTTGACGATCTATTTCTGCCTTTCGCACAGCCTCAACCAACGACTTTAGGCCGCTCACTGCACACTTTGACAGCTCTCGGATCAGGGAAATGATATCTCTAGCCTAGCCTACTCGGTATGGCCGCCGTGATCTGCTTACCATGGCTCTCCAAAGAGGCTGTTTCAGGGTCAGGCACGCGATGAAGCTCACTGGCTAGTCATGCTTTCAACCATGCCCGCAGGATCAATATTAGCATCGTGTCCTTAGACCAGGCGCGAGGGTGGTCTGGGTTGGATAGTATAAATCCTGACAGTATGTTAGCGAAGGCGACTGCAATGGAGAAGATACGTCCTATATGTAATGCATCCTCTCAGCAGGTACGGATCGATACGCAAACCTTCTTTGAAGATATACTGTTTTCTTCTATCGCTTCATGACCCTCGCTCTCATTTTAGTCGATAATCTTTCTGTGATTCTCAAATTTAATACCCACTGGCTGCCTCTGTCTTCAACCACAGATTTGACCCCCTCGAACCACAGATCTGACCCCCTTGAATCACAGATCCGACGCCCACTGGCCCCGCCTAATCACCACGCACAGATTGGACCACTGGTTCCCCCTCCATCACGAATCATAGATCTGAATATTAGCCTTTCCAAACGAATATAAGTACATCGCAAATTCCGTCTTTTTTTCTTTCGAAGCAACTACACACACGGCCTTACCTTTCTCAAAGAAACCCAACACTACTACCTACCTTCTACCGACTTCGAGAACCTCACTTTTCAGTCCCACTTCACTAGAACACGAAGACAAGATGCATATCAAGATGTTGGCGAAGGTAAGCTTACAGTTCTTAAATACACACTAAATTATCCTTTGCGTTAAGAGACTCATATCCATATAGATTATACCGCTAATTGCGGCTTTGGGACTCCTCCCAACGGTCTTGGCATATCCCGCTCAGGTGTCGCCAGGATTAGCAACTGTGTCGAACGGAGCTGCCCTGAAGTGGTACTCAACAAATTTCGATAAGGGCGGGCCGGCTCCAGAGAAGGCTGCTTCTTTTTACAACTGCCACGGCACCGAACTTTCCGACTTCCCTTCTTTCGAAGAATGGATCAGCTTCGACGACATGTGGAAGATCAACGAGCCGATACTGGAGGCCGTGAATCCCGAGTATCTTGACTTGATCCCGACCATTAGAGAAAAGATAGAGTTGGTGTCCGCGGACAGCCAAGTGGACGCACGACTAATTCTAGCCGTCATAATGGAAGAGGTATGAGCCCTGTACATGCATGCAATTACAACCCTGAGAGAAATCCCCCGTTGACAACCGACTAGTCGACTGGTAATTTGAACGTCCCCTGCACCCAGGGCAGCATGACAAATTGCGGTCTCATGCAAGCCGCCGGCGGAAGCGTGTCCTTCAACCCCAAGGACCCCGAGAACAGCATCGAGCAGATGATTCGAGACGGCGTTCAAGGCGTTGGCGCAGCACCAGGCTTGGCCGGTTATCTCAACGGCGTTTCGTGGATCAACAACGGCCAATTCGGCAACCCGTACCTCGCCGCGCATATCTACAATGCGGGCTGCGCAAGTGGAGGCGATAACCTCGCAGTTGTCGAGGGCTCGGGCCCGAAATCGAAGGTGTATGCTTCCGACATTTCGAGTCGGTTGACGGGGTGGAATGGCGAGCGTGCGGGTTGCTTGGCAAGCGCACAGTGTCCTGGACAGCTGAGGCAAGCCAGTGACTGCTAGCAGTGATCTGTGCTGCTCAGTATCTTCTTTCTTTTCATTTCTGTAGTGGCGTCTAGGTTTGGGGTTCCAGGTGTTCAAAAGCTAAGACCGCACGGTGGATATACCTGGGCGCTAAAGTACTAAAAATACTTGCGCTCGCTCTTTCTCAGACCCCAAGGATTATATTAGTTCGTATCAATCTTAATCCTTTCAAAATTTTCCACATCTCGTATGCGGTTCTTCAAGTTATTTGTACCCTCAGGTACCCGGTACTCCGGATCTGGTATTCCGTTCGACATTCTATTAACTCGACTCAAACGCCCTTAGGAACGGACTACGCGGACTGTTTCCGGGCCTGCACCGCTGGCGTCTGTCATTTCCACCGGCTCTACGGTCCTGAGGGATAGGTTTAAACACTAGCTCTTACTACTATTGCTTAAAGTTCACCTACGGGCTTTCTAAAACCCCGATACGACATCGAATTTGATTACCTTTCGACTGATCGAGTACCTGTTTTCGTGGTAATCGAGCGAGTAAGATTGAGATCGATACCGTGGCAATTGTCGGTTACCCATATTGCAATTTGTAATCGTTTTAATCAGCCTTAGAAGATTAGTCGCACTTTCCATGAGGCGACCAAACAAACAGGATAAAACTGACAACGCCCTGCGAACATTTCAGAATGGCGATTACTAATGCGTTCATTGCGGTAAGCGTGGGTACATGCATACCTAGTAATGATGCGATCCACAGACCCACCTTCTTCATCTTTAAGAAAGTGCGATTGCTTCCTTCTTTTCTCAATGGCCCGAAAACTGAGACGTCGAATATTGGCACTCGCCCTCGAAAGAATCAAAGACCACCATGGCGTCCTATGAACTCGCCCTCCCGCGCGGTTCCCTCGTCGTATAGACCCCCCGGCATCCCATTTGACTTTTCGAAATCTAATATGAAATCCCAGGTCGTGACCGGCGCCAACGGCCTCATCGGCAGCAACATCGTCGACCAATTCCTGCTCGCCGGCTACTACGTCCGCGGAACCGTCCGGAGCCTCGCCCGCTCAAACTGGATGCTCTCCCATTTCGACGCTAAGTACGGCAAAGGCAAATTCTCTCTCATCGAAGTTTTCGACATGGCTGCGCCGGATGCCTACACCGAGGCTGTCAAAGGCGCCGCTGGCGTCGTGCACGCCGCTACTCCCGTCATGACGACCGCGGACCCGAATAAGGGTATTCAGCCTGTTGTGGACGGGACGATCAATGCCCTTGAAGCAGCGAGAAATGAGGCATCCGTCAAGCGGGTAGTTTTAACGTCCTCGTCGACTGCAGCGACGAGTCCGCAGCCGAACAAGGTCGTCTACGTCGACGCGAACTCCTGGAACGACGCAGCCGTGGAAGCGGCATGGGCGCCTCCGCCGTACGAAGGACCGAAGCGGGTAAGCGACGTCTACGCCGCCAGCAAGACGGAGGGCGAGAAAGCGGCGTGGAAGTTCATGCGCGAGAAGAAGCCGAGTTTCGTGCTCAATACCGTCCTGCCGAACATGAACTTTGGGAACATCATCTCCGTCGAGCACCAGGGGCACCCGACGTCGGCGAGTTTAGTAAAGTTGTTGTGGACGGGTGGCGAGGGTGCGGCGTCCTTAGCGAGCACTATATCGCAGTGGTTTGTTGATGTGCAGGATGATGCGAGGTTGCACGTTGCAGCGCTAGTTCATGAGGATGTGAAGGCGGAGCGGTTGTTTGCGTTTGCGCGGGCGTTTAATTGGAATGATCTACTGGCGATTTTTAGGAAGTTGTATCCGCAGCGGGAGTTCAGGGATGATTTCCCGGGGCTGGGGCAGGACTTGAGCAAGATTGCTAATGGGCGTGCGGAAGAGCTGCTGAAGCGGTTTGGGCAGCCTGGTTGGATGACCTTGGAGGACTCGATCAAGACGCTTACGGCTGCGTTCGATTAGTTGCGTTGATGGTTCCTCTATAGGGAGGCTATGTAAGCGCATTTTATTTACCTATACTTCTCCAATAAGCGGTGAGAAGTAGTCCTGGCCAATTCAAGTATTGGTCTAGTTCGTGACTATCTCAAGCTTCTAATTAAGGGTGGTCTCATCGTCGTGCAGTTTCCGCCATCAGAGCCTCTAAAGCCATCTTATCCTGCTCCTCACAGTCTGGATAAGTGGCTCTAGGATCGATATTGCCAGCATTATCAGTATGATAGCCGGATTCATACTCCTCATCAGGGTGGCTGGGTGGGACTTCAGGCGGGATCCATGGAGTCGGCAACGTTCCACGGTCATAAAAGCAGTATCGAGTCGGGACGATTTCAGCTTTAAGGTTATGCCGCTTCTCGAATGAAGGTGTGCTGAAGGAACCGTCAGGGCTTCCGCTGCCCATGCCAAAATGCTTCAACTTCGGTAGGCCGGTCTTGATGCGGAGAAGTAGCTCATGCCACCTCCTCTCATAGAACCATAATTCGTCACAGTGCCACACCTTTTCAAGATCCTTGGGGTAGTTCTCGGCGTCAAGTCCACCACCGATGCGAATGCCCTGGACGATAGGGCAATGGTCGAGACGGAGCTCTTCAAGTGTATCAGCGTGAGAAAGAATCCAGTCGAGCTGCCAGTCATGCGTGAAGGTCAAGTTTCCCAAAGAGAGCGATTTCAACTTCGGGAAGTGCAAGGATCGGAGATCGCATCGAGGCCAATAGCCCCAGAAGTCGTCGCCGTACAAAGCGAGCTCTTCGAGGTGAGGTGAAACAGGGCGCAGCCATTGGTCTTTGAGTTCCGTGTCATAAAATACGTGAGGTTCTGGGAGTTCGAGACTGGCCTCGGGGCTGACGCCGTGGGATTCCGTAGCAATGTGGAGAGCGAGGCTGTCAAGGTGGCTGAATACTTCCTTGAAATCATCATATTGTGTGACGGCTTTTGGGGATATATCTTGAAGGTTCTCGATAGCCAAGCTTCGTACTCCAGAAGCAGGATGCCTTTTATCATTCATTGCTTTCATCAACGCTCCCAACACCTCGGTGCGAAATTCGGTCGTCTCGGGCGAATATGCTCCTAGACTGCGGTTATAGTCCATCGGCCAACCGAGGCATGAGTCGGGTGCGGCACACATGCTGTGGTACTTCAGTTCGACGGATTGGAGGTTTTTGAACCGCCCGACATTTGCTATGACTTCCTGACACTCCTGGGACAACTCAGCGTCGGCTATATCTCCCCGCTTTGTATTCGGTACGACGTCTTCATGGAAGAGGGTTGTATCGAAGATGACTTTTGAAACAAGTGGGTTGAGAGCAGAGTATTGTAAGATCTCCATGTAATCCCTGGTGCCTTTCTTAGATGGGACAAGGACGGTGTGAAGCAATCTTCTCGTACTGAGCCTGACTGTTGCAAACTTCACAGGACGTGTGGCCATGAGCAACGCCATCTTGGAGTAACGTCTGAAGGCTGATGTTTGAAAGAAAGCAATGCTATTGACTGGGCACGGAATGTGGTTGCAATAGGGGTGAAGGAGCCGGTGCAAGGGCCACTTGGTGCCCCGGCTCTCATCGCAATATTGACCTGGCGGCGATCTCCCATACCCCACCTTTTACCCATTCACTGCTACACCACGAGAACGCTCTCATGAGTTTTCATGCCAACTCGCTGCTGGACAAGTGCCGTGGAAACGTGAAACATTGAACATTGCGTGAGGTGCAAGCCTCGAATGGGAGCCAATGGACCACAAAATGGCCTTCAGCGGGGTCGCGCCGTATGACCATCCCAACGATGTATTTACTCTGCACAGAGTAAGACTAGGACTTCCATTTGGTCAGTGTGAAACTTGCCACCCAAAGCACAGTTAGAGTTTCTCATGTTTCTAGAGCCATCAGAGAGTTTTTTTCCAGTGTGTTGATCGGATCGTCCAAAAAGCCAGCAATGCCCCTTCAGTTTTCAAAACTCATCAAAACATCTCGCTGTCGATTTTCGGCATCAATATTCATCGTCATCGCACTTCGGGTGCGCCGTATACGATGGGTAGTGGATTGCGTGTCACTCCGCAAAATCCACGCGGCAACGTCAGCGCTGCTGAATCGGGCAAGCAGAAACCTAGCCAGCAGAACTACCCAGCCTCACAGAACTATCAGATGGAGTAAATGGAAGGGCGAGAAGATCGAATTGCACTAGTGCTGGAGCCGACATTGCGGTGCTGGGACCTTTAATTTGCGTACTCTTTTTTGGCACAGCTTCATGGTCACAGGGCCAAGGAGGGCAAGTGGTAAACGTCTGAGTAATATGTGGGCGGGTTGTATGGGGCTTGAACGTGATTCGAATAGATAATGGCAGTGTAACTCTATTGATCTTTACTTACCGTTGAACGTAAGAGGAATAGAATCTAATCTTTCTCCGGCCGCTGATATAGCTCATTTGCTGTAATGAATCGGTTGAACTTTATGGCATGACGTTTGAACAGTGCTGCTGAATGAACGCGAAGCTACTGACGCAGGCCATTGCTGATACTTAGCAGTATATCAATGTAGATATGGTTGTTACGGAAGACCGATAGCTACTTAACGCTACCTACCGGCAGCATCTAGACATGACTGTAGTGATGCAAATAATGCTCACAACGAATATGGGGATAGTTAGTTTGAAGAAGGCAACGAAAGTGGAAAAAAGAAGGTGAGATCATGGAGTGACATTTCCGATCACGTGATTGAAGATATTTGCGAACAACAAATGTCTACTACAGGTGAATTGTAGCTAGTAAATGCATGTATCCAAAGCCTATGCAAGTCCAATCTTTACTAGATCTAGTGAAGAAATGTTTTACTACAATATATACATAAATCACGTGCTCAGAAACCGAATATCACCGAACATCAAGAATCTCACACTCTCACAGCACGCGCAAGCGCGCTTCACTTCCGCCTTCAAGACTCACAGTAACGTTATAAAGTGCACGGAGAAGAGTGTTACAGAGGTAGGGTATCAGGTATCGGAGGTCGAATAAGAAGGGGTGGTGCTGTTCGTTGGTTGAATTGGAAATCTTGTCTCGTCACCAATTGAGAGGCGATCATTCTAGCTCACATCACCTGCACAATTCCCTCGGTTAAACTGAACGCTGTTTATCCAGGTTCGAAAACTGGGAATCAGTGGACATCCTTGGAGTTAGTCAGTCTTTTCGTGCACACGTAAGGGATTATGCCCAGTTTGTGCACATTTATCGTCTCAAAAACGGATAAACACGGTAATTACGGTCCGAGCCGGCCCCAAAGATGGAGGGGATGCTCCCAGAATGCGGGGGATCGTCCAAGAATGCGGGGGACATAGGGTAGGAAGCTAAAATGCACCCTGAGTCTACCAAACGACCTCCAAGGATCCAATCGCGTCGCCGATATATATTGCCTTCGCAGCCTCTCTTTACGTCTTATGACCTAGCGCGGAAACTGAGTCGATCCCTGTAAGCCTTCTTTTCTGGGCTGATAATCTGCAGGCGCGGAGATTCATTGGCTAGGGAGCTGTTGTTGCCTCTAGAGGCGTTCAGAATCGTTACCTCATACCGTAATTTTGTGGCTTGGTTGCAGCGCTGGATCATCAGACGTACAGAGCTGCTATGAATACGGATCCCGGGGTAGTTCCTTGGAAGGTGCTCCCCGCTTTGCCCGGGGTACTGTAGCCCTGCATGTGAGAATGAGGGTCTTCCGATAAACCACAGGCCCTCCTGTTTTTCGAAGGGATCTTCCTAGCAACTTGCTATCCCCGCTGCATAACACGTGATGTCAATGCGGCAGTTCATGTCAACTTTCGACTGTCCGTCTCGTCCCCAGACTGTTCAAGCTCAGCAGCTTGTTCCGACCTCAAAGATCATGGAGCAACGAACCAAGCGGAAACGAGTGGCCAAGGTAAGTTGACTTGTCCTCAAAAGAGCCCAATTAATCAACAAAGGTACAGGCGTGCTGTACTTGTCAGGCGAAGAAGATCAAATGCGACGGGAAGCAACCTGCCTGTAGCAATTGCAGCGATCGTACCGTCGAATGTACTTATGTCGAGTCGCAGAAGAAGAGAGGCCCTCCCAGAAGGTGAGGACAGCAGACTATATCGGCCGCTGTCTAACAGTGATGTAGAATACCCGCCATTTCGAACCATCTCAGCAGGTTGGAGCAGCGATTACTTCGCATGGAGAGCCTCTTGGACGGTGATGATTATAGGACAAGCCCCTCGCCAGGCCTGTCACAAACTGGTTCCGATCCTGTCATTGCCGACGGGGCCAATGACTCGGTCGATGCTACGATCAGAGTTGCGCCATCTGCGGATCGAGTCTCCGGTGAAAATAACAGCGCTGGAAGCCTCTCAGGAGTGCCGGAAGATCTTCACCTCCCTCATCCTTCCTCTGACACTGAACCCCAATTCCAATCGAGCCAATTTTTACCTAATATACCAGGCTCTGACACGCAAAGCACCATCGCATCGATCCCAGACACCGTCACATCTGTCCCAGACACTATCGACCCTGAATTTGCACCACCGGTACAATGGATCATGGACAAAGCCGAGGAGAAACAGGCCTTCCAGAGCGGCTTCACTGCACATGTTCTGTCAAACGCAACCACGCCCAAGTGGTTAGACTTCTTGTCTGTCGGATTGAGGGGGCCAGTACATGCGTCACTGCCGCCCAAAGATGAGACGTTGCGACTGGTGGAGGTCTTCTTCCGCTGTCACAATAGATATTTTCCCCTTTACGACTATGCATCATTCATGAGTCTGGCGCAACAGGAGTTTTCTGGTCAGCCAGACAAGCGGGTTGGGTGGTGGGCCAGCTTGCATAGTGTCATTGCTGTTGGGATACGCTTGCAAAACCCGGCAGATACGACTCGGGAGTCAACTGCACAAGCATGGCGCTATATGCACAATGCACTCAGTGTGCTGACCGAGTTGATGATGAGGAGTAACGATCTTCTGAGCGCGCAAGCTCTTCTGTGTATGGCGGTCTTTACCCGAGGCAACGGGGAGCCTCAGGCCAGTGCAATGTTAGTCTCATGCGCCTTACGACTTCTGCAAATCCTTGGGCTTAGGCAGGGCAAAGCTACGACTGAATGTGACGTAGTCGACACACGTCAGATCAATCGGGCTCTTTGGTTTGCCTACATGCTGGACAATGAGAATTCCATGGTTTCGACCTTGCCTTTGATCCAGACTCCTGGTAATTTGAATATCGAGCTTCCTGCCGAAGAGCCACCAGACGGTTTGGGAATCATTCCTCTTGATGATGGCCACAGCACGTTTAATTTATTTCGAGTCATGTCGGAGCTTTCGGTCATCGCATCAAAGGTCTTCCAAGAGCTGTACAGCTCCAATGGGCGCAAGCGACCGGAACACGAGATAGTGAAGGCCATGGGGGATATGGAACAACAGCTTGAGGAATGGAAAGCCAGCATCGATATCGACTTCCAACCAGAGTACGAGATCAACACTTCGGACCCCTACCTTCGTCACTACGTCCAAGTCCTACACTTCCAGTATTACACATGCTTGAGCAACATCCACTTCGCGGCCCTGACCCTGAGGCGGTCAACGAACGACAGCTCTTTTCAAAATCAGATCATTTCGTCTCGGGCCACATACTTCTCGTGCCTTCGATCCATCCTTCGTATGAGTCGAGGTATTGCGGTGGACATGCCGGCGTTTGTATGGTATGTATGTCCCCATTCATTTACCACATAAACCAGGTGAGCAATTTGTCCTGACTCTGCTGAAGGCGCACACTGTGCTACCCTGTTCTGGCGTCGATGGCCTTGTTCGTTGGCATCCGAGACGATCCAAATGCTCCTCGAGCTTTGACCGATGTCGCACTTCTTGATTCATTAGCGAACCTGTTTTCGAAGATGAAGGATCCCGATGTTGGGAGTGTTGGTCAACTTCGGCGACTGTTTTTAGAGCTTGGGCGATTGAGCCGCGAAATCGTCACTAAAGCGCAGAATACTTCGAGGGGAAACAAATGGACAGGTATTGAACATGCGCCCTGGTGTATAGGCTGATTTGGACATTCACTGACTCACATATATAGGTCCTGGGAAGGATTCAGAAGACCCGCCAAGCATCGCGTCTGGAATACAACATGATGGTGTGCCGGTACGTTCTGAAATGCTCTTTGGTCTTTGCTATGCTTTTGAGACTTTATCGTCATTTAATCTGACACAAAACCAGGATGGTATATCCGGTGGTGGCACTTTTCCTGTTTCATTTCCGGGCCTGGGACCAGGCTTCGGGAGTTCCTTGCCGGCCGCGTTCCTGGATTCGCAGGTTGACTTTCCAAATTGCTTGCCTATGTGGAATTCCGAGGCGTTTCAAATCACTGATGATTTTCCGATGGACATGCCATTGCAGAGCTACAACTAATACGGCTAAGATAAGTGCAAGTGGATGTGAGAGAACTAGATATCTGTTTGCGATAGCAGACTTTCCGAAGAGGGGAGAGTTAGGGTCCTTACAGAACCTCACTATTATGTATGTTTGCAATACAGAATATGAGCCCACAGCTATATATGTCCGACAGATATCGTGAGGAAAAGCTCGAGAAGCCGGGCCTTGCTTTTGATCTCGTCTACCGCGTCCCAAAGTGGACGGCCACAGAGTTCTCCCGCAGAGCCCCATGCTTAACCCTGTACTAGAGAGCGCCGGTGTCGTTTCGGCTTTTCCCTGATAGCGGGCTAGGGTCAATACGCCGGACCACTTGTTCTGTCTGCTCGAAAGTGCTTGCAGCGAGAGGGAAACTATCTCTATACTGTGGCTCTATAATTCCATGCCACGAAACCCACCGGCAGACTAGTTCTGCCGTCGACACTTCATTTCGCGGGCGTTGTATGCCAATTTTTCCAGTGTTCCCAGAAAATCTCGGGTTTCAGAGCCTATGTCTGGCCATACTTCGCGTTCAGGTCGAACCTCCTGATCTCACCGAGGACCTGTTCCTTTATCTTTGTGAGGCGCCCCCAGCCGGCGGGCTGAATCGGATACCTAATTCTCTGAAGATCGCACACAAGGATATCTCCGGTTTCCTGATCACGCCGCTGTAATGTCCCCCCAGTAGACAGTGAGCAGGATATATGCTGCGTCCTTTGCGGGACTATGCTGTGTACATGCACTCCACCTCGGTCAACGGGAGGTCAGTCAGTCCAAAGCGCTTGAAAAGCCCGGTCTCATGTACGCTCTTGGCTCCAGTGAGCGTTTATTCGAGTTTCACTCCAGAATCTGGTGCGTGGATATAGAGAGTATGGGCTTTCTCCAAATCGCTCTTTGCGCTGTCAAACTTATTGGATCAGTTCAAATACCCGAGCATCTCCAATAACAGCAGTCAAAGAATCAAGCCCTCGATGTGTTCGCTTGGTGTTTCTGTTCTAGACTGTTAGTATTGGGCATAATACTCGGCCAACCCTTCCCCCTACCTCTCTCTCGATATTAATTCACGTTTGCATTGTTTCTTATTGAAGACCTTTCACGCGTGGCGTTTCAAGTCTGTAAATGTCTACTATATATATCCGCACTACTGCTGACGACGGATGGTACGTAGAATCATCTCTTTACTGGATATGGAAACAATCAAACACCTGATGCTCAGCTTTACCAAGAATGTTTCAGAAAGCCACCGATAAAAAGATACGATCAAATACCCGGCTTTCCAGAGCGCTTTGAAGGAAATTTGAGTATCACTTCACCGCCACAGCCTTCAGTTTGACTGGCAAGGGTGGCTTATCCCAAAAGAAGTAATGCTCACACCTCTCTACCCAGCCAGCCCCTTCTGGTGTGGGCTCGAGATCGAAGTTCTTGAAAATGAGAGACGTGATAAATCTCATCTCGTGGTAGGCAAGGCTGTTTATCGATTAGCAAGGCAAAGCCCATGTAAGTCTACTGGGTGGAGGGCCTACTTCTTTCCCACACAGGCACGTGGTCCGTATGAAAAGCTCTGAACGACACCTTTATTGTCATTGGCATATCTCGCATCGTACCAAGGATGATCGGTCGGCAGCCACCGCTCTGGAACGAAGTCATCGGGATCGCGGAAGTTGACGCTGGCTCTGTGTGTAGCCCACTGGGGAACTTCAAGTAAGGTCTAGCAAAGCAATGCGCGCCGTGTTAACTCTTGTGATTGTGCTACCCGACGGACACCGTTCGATATTCAAAGCATAGGGGGGCACTTACTTTCGGAGGTAGATAGTAATTCTCAATGTGTCCTCCGCTTGCGCCCACCTGCCGAGGGGCTCCAACTGGCACAGCTGGAAATAGTCGTAAAGTCTCCTCGATACATGCGTGGACGTAAGGAACATTTGCGGTGTCTAGCAGGGTCACTTCGTCGTCGTCCGCTTTGAAAGTCGAGCGAATCTCGTGCGTGAGTCGAGCATATTTTTTAGGATTCTTCAAAAGGTAATCCACCAGACCAGACAATGTCGTTGCCGTGGTCTCGCTGCCGGCGACAATCAATGTGGAAGCATTTCGCTCAAGTTCCTGCTGGGTCAATCCTGTTCCATCGGACTTCCAAATGTAAGAGACGAAGTCTTTTCGGTCGTTTGCGCCCCGTGCCAGTCTCTGTCTGATTTTTTGTTCACTGAGTTCAAAATGCTCGCTGGCGCGCCGCTTGATCTCCGCGGGCGTAAGCAGAATCGCAAGTTGCTTGAGCAACGGAAACTCCTCCAGGAAACCTGACATTTTGTTGATCTTGATACTGTCAAAGATCAGACTGACCCATGGATGAGACTCGCCACCCTCAAGTGAGCCAAATGGCTCCCCAAAAGCGAGATCGCCAAATGTGTCGAATGTGAAGAAATTGAACCACTTGGCAACATCAATGACGGTCTGGTCTCGCTTCTTCCATTGCAATATCAAAATCTTTGCGTAGTGATTGAATATGGCTTGCTGCTCTTGGATCGCCTTGTCTGAGAAAGCGCGAAGGATCTCCCTCCTTAGCCGGCGATGTTCAGCGGTGGGTGCAGTAACGATGTCCTTCGGGATATTCGGAAAGAAGTCTGGCCATTTGGACCATTCTTCGGCATCGCGCGCCTTGTGGCCGTAGATTGCCTGCCATCCAATCTCTCCCCTTACACTGAGCTTGTGTGGCCCAACCCGGACAATTGGCCCATAACGCTCATGTAGTTCGCGGTTGACCAGGTTCCAGCGCCCACTGATACATATGTAGTATGTGCCGGGGATGGTTGAAATGGCCAGATACCAAGGTCCAGGCGCTTTGGATAGTGGGTGCAAGAAGAGACGGTACACTGTCCTTACGAAGTAGTATAATAGGACCTGTTTGGGTTTCTTAGTTTGAGTATATGGCACTGAGTGATTTGACCCTTTACCCCAAAAGCTATATTCGAAATACTGAACAATGCTGGCAAGTTTGCCATTTCACTGTAGATGGAAGAAACCACACCAGTAGACGATGTTCTGTAAGACGCGGATATGAGAAGAGAAAACCAAATAGTACGTAGTGTCGCTGAAGTTGACGAAATTCGGGTTACGGAGCGCGTCTTTGGTTTTCCCGCAGACCCCTGGTTCGTCCCAACCACCGGAGTTGGTAGATAGGAATAGCCGTTCACGGTAACATCGACTGCCATGCAACCTAGGCTCACAAATCGAAGGTTCTCAAGAATGCCATTAGACCACTGAATGAATTCGAATTGAGGTTCTTTGTGACTGAATTGGTGATCCAATGCTACACCATGGAATTCTCCACGATACCCCCACGATCCACGTCAAAGCCAACACCGTTCCAAGTATCGATCCCTGATTCGGAGGTCGCGCGTCTTTACCAGCACCTAGATCTCGCTGATATTGCGCCCGAGACGTATGAGAACCTGAAAGAAGATGGGAGTGTAGGGATTTCTCATGCATGGCTTTCCAATGCGCTCCGCTCATGGAAAGATCAATACGACTGGTGAGTTTCTTGAGAGCTGCAACAGCAAGAAAGGGCCAACCCTCTAAACAATTCTGTGTAGGCGTCAGACCGAGAAACGCATAAACTCGTTCCCCAATTACCAGGTTTCGGTGACCGATGAGGGGGGAACGGACTATAACATTCACTTTGTTGCACTTTTTTCAAAGAATCCAGACGCTATCCCAATCGTGATGCTACATGGTTGGCCTGGTACTATTACGCCCGATATTGATTATGAAAATGCAGCTCGAACGAGACGCTGACCTAGGGTTAGGAAGTTTCATGGAATTCCTGCCGTGTCTCGACATTGTCAGAAAGCGCTACACCCCATCAACTCTGCCCTACCACATAATTGTTCCCAGCATAGTTGGTTACTGTTTTTCCGCGGGGCCTTCAGTCAAGTCAAATACAACGGTTGCCGACGTTGCTTGGGTCACCAACTCTATGATGATTGGTCTGGGCTTTGCAGACGGATATGTTGCCCAAGGCGGTGATATTGGGAGTTACTTGGCGAGGATACTCGGATCAAAATTTGAAGAATGCAAGGCAGTTCACTGTAAGTTTCGAACCCTTTCGCACAAATATACCATCCCTGAGTCAGCCCTTTGGAAACACTAGTGAACTTCTGTGGCATGCAAAAACCACAGAGTACCGATGCCGCGGGCGAAGCACAGAGTACCATCGAAGAGACTGCACTGGAACGAACTAAGCTGTCCTCTATGACTGAGTTCGCCTACGCCTTGGAGCATGCCACTAGGCCGGCTACAATTGGATTCGTGCTATCTTCAAACCCCGTTGCATTGCTGAGTTGGTAAGTCTGATCCAACAGCCTCCTTTGCGGCATACTACTGATCACTTCTCCGATGACAGGATAGGGGAGAAGTACTTGACCTGGTCACACCAGAAGCCCCCACTCTCAGTGATACTCGATGCAGCCACAGTATACTGGTTTACCAAGACCATCGCCCGCTGTCTATACCCATACCGCGACGCGCTGCACTCTCCATATCATGAGTTGCCCGAGTACTTTATCCATAAGCCTCTGGGCTTCTCATTCTTCCCCTACGAGATTGCACCAACCCCGATTTCGTGGGTTCGATCGACTGGGAACCTGGAATGGAGTAGGATACATAGTGAAGGAGGCCACTTTGCTGCATTAGAAACGCCCGACGCCTTTCTACAAGACATTGAAGATTTTGTAGTAAGTGTCTGGGTACCATGACTATTTCACTGTGTTGGAGATAAGCTTTAGCGGTAGTCTGATAAACGACAAGCCGGATCCTAAGATCGGAGTCAACGGTTGAAATGCATTGGAATAGATTTATCTAGCATTCTCACTCCTGTCTCCGTCTTGAGCTTGTGCGCTACGGTGAAGAAGAAGACCGTCTACTATACCACCCTCGAACTAATTGCGATATGGAAAATTGGGCACTACCATGGATGTAGGAGGCGGCGTTACTCTGTCACGATGGCTTGCAAGGCTTTCGCGGTAAGTGATCAAGAGCCCTGGGACAGTAAATGATGTCAAAGCCCGTTGCCGTGGCGTCGGTAGTAATATCGACATGATACTCTTGGCTCCTGGGTGGGATTGCCCAAATTAATCTGGAAGGTCTCATGCCGATCCCCCTCACTTAGTTGTCCGCGTCTTAGGCGGGCAGCATTGGAGAGTTTCCTGACCTGCAGGAAACTCTCTTCCAATCAGGACTCAACTGCACTGAACTCGGAACGATCATCGGTTAAAACCAAGGCAACCGACACAGTGACCCGGAAGTCAGGCCACCACTACTGCAGCCTTACCGGAAGGCATTTAACCGATATGCTAGGGCAATCCAGCCCACTGTCTATTAATCACCGGCGGAGAACCCGAGAAGTAGTGGAAGTTTTCTAAGCAATCGTTGTTGCTCTCTCGTGCTTTAGCATCATCTTCCATCGTACATATCCAATATGGCCATCAAAGAGACCCCAAAACGTGCTCCCGCCTTCTTTGTCTCGCATGGAGCAGGTCCATTGGCAATCCTGAAGGCACCTTCCCAGCAGCCCCTAATTGATCTCTGTGAGGAGACTGCTTGGGTGCTGGATGGATGCAAAGGGGTGATTGTTGTGACTGCACACTGGGAGGCCGACAAGACATACATCTCATCAGCCGCAAAGCCGCCAATTTACTGCGATTACTTTCCTGTCCCCGGAAACCCGCTGCCAAAAGAAGCCTGGGAAATTGTCTACGATGCTCCTGGAGACCCAGAACTCGCACGTCGGATCAAGGAGAGCGCGGAGCGACAAGGCCTGGAAGCTGAGCTGGACGAGGAACGGGGTTGGGATCACGGTGTGTGGACACCACTGATGCTCATGCGACCACAAGCCGACCTTCCCGTCGTTCAAGTCTCCATTCCACAGGGAGACGCTGAAAAGGTCATCAAGGAGTCTTTCGCCCTGGGAAAAGCGCTGGAGCCCTTCCGCGACGAAGGCTGGGCAATTCTCGGAAGTGGGCACACGTACCACAATTTTGCATCCATCATTGAACCTATCATGGGCGTCCCCGGAGCATCGAGCCCACGGAGCAACCGAGAATTTGAAGAAAAACTGGAGGAAGTGTCGACGGACAAGAATCTCAAGAAGCGGTTGGATGGGCTGAGTAAGTGGAGGTCTTTCCCAGATGCTGATTACGTGCAACCTCCTGGGAAAGATGAACATTTCGTCCCATTTTTGGTCACCGCTGCAGCTGGCGGCTCTGACCCCGGCAAGAGACTGGGAGAATGGATAATGTTTAATACCATCAGCTCCTCGTACATCTGGGCTTAACACGAGAGTAGTGGTAGGATGACTTTGGCTCCTCAAGAATGATGGATTGAGCTGGAAATCTATCGCTGGAGTTTAGTTTTGAAAATGTATAGCTCGTCTCCTTATAACACCAAATCACTTTGAATGAAGCTCATTTGCATCCATGATTGCTTCCGCCCTCGCAGATGCCAAGCATACACTGCCCCCAATGTGGCTTCCAATCCCATTAATGTGGCAGTGTGGCCTGCGAACAAGGCCTAGACAGCAAGGCATGCCTAACTTTCCCCGCTCCTTGCCCCAGAGCTGCTTATAGAGTTAGTAAGCGATATTCTCTCTGCTCTGGAATATGTTACATAGTTTTGCCGCTAATACGTGACCCGAGAGCGACAATACAAGACTGTGGGGTGCCGGGCCGGGAGAATGTTGTCGGGCGATTGACATGATCAAAATATCCGAACACGTCGAGAAATCGGACTGATAGAGTAAAAATCCCCAATAATGACGAAGATTCGGGTGCAAAGGATCCGGTGCTACTGTTACGAACTAATAAAGTGTTCAAACGAGTCCTTGAGACATATCGGTAATTGGAGCAATATAACAGTCCTGTCTGCGAGCTGTGTGTCTACCTGAGCCATTTCCAGCCAAGAATCATACTTTTTGAATCAAACATTCACTCAATAGCAATCCAAGATGTCGTGGACTCATCTCATACGATTCAACCACAAAGGTTCCCCAACTTTCGCGCAACTTGTCAACCCAAAAGAGAATGGTGATTTAGATGATAAGATCAAAGCGGAGATCGTCACCGGAAATCCTGTCAAACGCAACATCGAGTTCACCGGAGAGACTGTAACAGTGGATAAGAAGGACCTATTACCGCCCGCGGCAGATGTTCCGATCGTGGTACAAACAGGGTTGAACTATAATGACCACGTCAAGGAAGCCACAGAGGTTGGATATCAGGTCCGTTCTTCCCTCGTGTCTCTGAAACTGAAAGGCTTGTGGTTGTTGACAGATGAATGTGCTTGCAGAACCTTCCACCTCCCCGCCCATATCTCTTCTGGCGACCACCAACCTGTCTCGCTGGTCCATATGCGAAAATCAACGTGCATCCGGTCCAACAAGACTCGCTCGACTATGAGGGCGAACTAATCATTCTAGTGGGATACGAGCCCTTCAAAGATGTCACAGTTGAGGAAGCAGGGAAGCAGATCATCGGATATTCCGTAGGAAACGATGTGTCTCCTCGTCCAGGGCCCAAACTTGGTGCTATGAACTACATATGGTCCAAGGGGTTCGACGAATTCACGCCAATCGGACCGGTTTTGGTGAATGCTGAAGTTCTTGGAGTTCCACCTGCCATCGAATTGAAAACCATCGTGGATGGCAAGGTCGTTCAGCAGGACAATACTAAGAATATGACATTCAATGTTGCGGAAGTGGTTGCGGCTATGGCTACAGGTAGGCGACTCTCACTGTACTATTCATCTAACGAGCTACACAAGAGACTAACAATCATCCAAGGGACTACTGTTCAACCAGGCACCGTCGTATTCACAGGGACTTGTGGAGGTGGCCAATGGTTCACTGACAAGGGCAAGACTCATGGCATTCCCGACGGCTCGCTGGTCGAGGTTCAGTTCGAGAAGATTGGCAAAATTTCAAACATTGCACACTTCCTGTAAATGCAATTCAGTCTAGCTACGCCAGTCGTATGCTGGTATTTAGTCATGGAAACATCCTTGTGCATGCTGGAAATGCCATTGATCCGCCTTTGAAAGATGACTGCTGCTTCCAACCGCGAAACTGTGACCTACCGCAATCGGAAATCGCCATGACGTCTCATTCTCAGTAAGCGTAAGCTATCACGTTAACGCATGAAGAGACTGCAGGCGTATGAAACAAACTCCCGCCTTGGGATTTGATTTCCCTCCTTTTGTACCTAGCCATAAATCATCATCATTTTCACTCATCACGTGCATACACACCCTCATTCACCTCAGTACAAGATCAGGTTAAATTCAATCTACCTTACAAACTCTTGACCTTTATCCTAGGAAGCAAGCACATCGACTGCTTTCGAAAAGTAATTGGGCGTAAATGGTGGAATCGGGAACATGATCCTTTTTCCAGTTCAGCTCACTGCTGCTTTCTATATTGATGAGGGCCGATGCTTGTCAGGAGAATCGGAGGCAAAAGTGTGTTACAACGTTTCGCATTGACCCTCAAGCGATTGCTTCCGCCTTTCTAACTTTTCCGAAGACCATTAGTAGCTTCAAAGGTTGTCTTTAGCGGCGGTAGGAAAGTGGAGTCGGAGCTGCAACCAGCCGCTCCGCCAGTTTGATAACAAGTCAATGCAGGTCCATAAATTAGGCACCAGCGTGGGGTTATGGTCCAGTCACTTTCATCCTGCTGACGACGACCGAAGCGCCACGGGACCAAACGCGGGGGTCGGCCTCGAAAGTTATGCGGGGAAAACCTCCGCGGGCCGCACCTTGTAGATTTAGATTGCTCGGATCCAACGGATGGCTTTTATCCGAGTCCCGCAGATCTTCCCCGTGGGGTCCAGTACTCAAAGCTGTGAACTGCCAATTGAGCTTGTTTTGACTACTTGTCGTTTCTGACATCAATTTCAACTGTTGTCGTCTGTGTAAGACCTGCTTTTCTTATACAATCAGGACAGCTCCTTTGCTGATAGCACAACCTTCGATTATACGAGTAAAATGCTGCTCAACGACCTTCCAAATTTCCTCCAGCACTGGTACCTACAGATCTTTGCTGGTCTTGTCCCCATTTACCTGCTGTTCGTGTTCTACCGGCGGTATGAAATCTACAGATTTCCAGTGATCAATGGACCAAAACCTTTCGAATTTTCCCAAAAACGACAGAAGCGAGAATACACGATTCGGGGACGTCAGATGCTACGGGAAGGCTTAAAGAAGTTTGGCGGCAAGCCTTTCAATATGATGACTGACCATGGGTACGAGTTAGTCTTTGGACCTCAATACATAGACGAACTACGGAACCTGGAGGACGTCAGCCATGCCAGAGCAATAGCCAAGGTATGTCGGATCGCTTACGAGGAGTTATATCTTCCATATAGCCACACATACTGATTTCGGTGGATCGCAGATGGTGAACGCTCACTACCCGGGCTTAGAAGCTTTCTACGAATTCGGCTACGGTGAAGGCATCGTTCAAGACGCTGTCAAATTGAAACTTACTCAGGCACTCGGTGGGTTGAATGCGACGCATTAAACGCAAGCGTGTAACAACAGTACTGGCAGCTGACATCCTTTACCAGGGGGTGTGACACAGCCACTCTCTGATGAGACTGCCCTAACGCTCCAAGAATCTTTCACAGATAACAAAGGTAGGCGGCCAGAACCATGAAGCAACACTCTTTGCCTGACGTTCCTCAGAGTGGCATAGCATCAATCCACAGCAAGTACTCCTCAATGGTGTTGCTCGTGTCTCTTCTCGTCTGTTCCTGGGCGATAAGCTGTGCAGGGATCCAGCGTGGTTGAAGATAACCACAACATATACGACCTACGTGGCCGCGACGGTTTTCCAGCTAAATTCGTACCCAGCCATTTTTCGGCGAATCGTTGCTCCATACTTGACAAAGGTTCAGGCGCTGACCCAACAGGTAAGCGATGCTCGAGGTCTCATCGGTAAGGTCCTTAAGGATCGTGCGAGCTTGAAAGCCAGGGGAGAGAAGCCCGAGTATGTGGATGCCATCGAATGGTGCCAGGATGTTGCTCAGGGCCGACACTACGACCCTGTATACGCGCAACTGACCTTATCCTTCGTTGCAATCCACACCACCGCCGACATGATTACGCAATTGATGTTTGACCTGGCTCAGTTCCCAGAATACATTCAGCCACTTCGCGAAGAAGTGATTGCTGTTCTGGGAAAGGACGGTTGGAAGAAGACGTCGTTATACAACATGAAACTACTTGATAGCGCCATGAAGGAGAGCCAGAGGCTTCGCCCCATCAATGACAGTACGTTAGCCCAGGTGTTCTCTCATTAACCATCTATTTTCGTCTTCATCGAGCTAACGTTAAGCTTGATGTTAGCTGCCCTTCGACGAATTGTTATCAAGAAGATCAAGTTGTCGGACGGAACCATTCTTCGCCCAGGTCAAGTATTCGCAGCTTCTTCGACGCAACACTGGGATCCCGAAATCTACCCTGATGCCGACAAATTTGTGGCAGACCGATTCCTGAAGATGCGAGCCCAGCCAGGCAAGGAAAACGTCGGTCAGTTTGTGACCACCAGTCCAAACCACCTTGGTTTCGGGCATGGGGACCATGCGTGCCCTGGCCGGTTCTTTGCGTCAAATGAGATCAAAATCATTATGTGTCACATTCTGTTGAAGTATGATTGGAAACTTCCAGCTGGACAAACACCGAAACCCTTCGTCCACGGCTGGCATCTTGCGGCTGACCACAAAACGAACTTGGAGATTCGCAGACGGGAGGCAGAGATCGACGTTGATAACTTGTTCTGATGAGTCACGCATGAAGATGCCTTAAGCATATCTAAAGAGCAATGCATCAGATACATCAACAGCTTTAAACAACGGGCCTACTTATGTCAGGAACACAGGTGTTTCCTACTTAAAATATCCCAAATAGCATGAACCCTTGGAAATAATCTCTAGATTATCATTCCGATCATAAGAACTTGGAAATGACGGGACCACCATGTTAAGCTCATGATGAAGTAGAACCCCTGCCAGACCTCCATTCAAGTAAACCAATTCCTTTCCTAACAGCCTTGGGTCGTTTTGCGACCGGGACAGAGATGTTCCTTCCTAATAGTAAGAGACAGCGACATGTCAATACTAGTACGATCACTCCCAGTTTTTATAGCCTGCTTTACCAAGCACGACCAGTTCACCCTCTTCTTGTCTTCCCTTGCTTGACATGTTCTCTCACATCTAGCTATTAAGCCTGATAAAGTTTTACACTTACTACAGCTTAGGGGAGACATCTGATGTCATGTGCAATGCCGCCCGATGCCCGTAAATCATCCCACGCATTCCAGCCACGCCACTCGTATAACCTCCACCCCAGTCTTGCCAGGCTGTGGAGTTCCCGGCTGCAAAGAGGCCAGGAATAGGTGCTCCCAGCACCGTCAGAACCCGGCCATGCTCATCAGTTGACAGACCTGCAGTTCCCGAACCGAGCGACACGTGAACCAATTGAACCGCGTAGAATGGGCCTCGAGCAAGCTCTGCCATGTTGGGGTTCCTCAATCGATAGTCGCCCACCATAATTGCAGACCAGGGATACGTGCCGCGGCCAAATTCAGGGTCCGTGGCTGTTTCACAGTAGCCGTTGTATCGGTCCACAGTTTCGCTCAGACCGGTTGAGTCAATGCCAGCGCGCTCAGCAAGCTCTTTGATGCTATCGGCCTGTATGGCAAGGCCTTCGGGAAGTGGCTGTCCAGGATAGGTCGGTGCCAAACCATACTTGTCGAGCATGCTCTGGTCGAACACCAGCCAGGCGGGCCAATTGGGCATGTGTGTCATCTGGCTGCCATATCGGGTAACCTGCTCGACAACGTGGGGATAAAAGCCGTCGTTCGCAAATCTGAGCCCCTTTCGATTCACGATAATGCTGTGGGGAGCGCCTGCCAGTAATAAACGTGATGACGGATACCCAAAGATGACCTCTCCTGGAACGCGATACCCGACGAATATAGGACTTTGGCCTGGAAGTCGTGCCGGGATCGGAATAGCACCGACCTTTGATGCCATGACGATGTGGTCTCCGGTGATTGTAGGTGGCACCATGGTGGAACACTCCTTCAGTCCGTCAAATGCCTGTACTAGATCCTTTCGCCAATCGTAACCCCCTATTGCCATAACTACTCCTTGCCGTACTTGCAGCCGAAGTGCTTTTTCATGATTCCCAGTTCCTTTCGTAGTGTCATTCGTAACCCCATCCCCCCCTGACGAGGACGCCACTGGTTCAATAAGCACTCCTACAACTCTTCCATCTTCCACAATCAAATCCGCGAGCGCGGTCGAAGTCCGAAACTCCACGTTGTGCTGGAGCGCGGCGTAGACGAGGGCGGCCGACAATCCAGCGCCCCCACAGCGTTCATCTTCCTGGACGTGCTGTTGAAGGCTCTCGACGATGTTCGCCTTACCGGTCTGCGACGCAGCCCATTCTGTGCCTGTGACATAGCTGAAGGCGGGTCCATATGGTGAGGTGAGCACCTTGTCAGTCCACATCCCCAAGCGCTTGCCAGAAAAAGGCTTGCTTTCCAGAAAGCGCCCCTCGACCTTGGAACCTTGGACAGACGGGTGATAATAGTCTGGCACGCCTCGAATGACCTGTAATTCAACCCCAATCTTGTCGGTAAAGTATTGAATGGCTTCACGACTCCTAGCGAGATATCCCAGCTTCAGGTCCTCCTTGGCCAAGCCGCGCGTAATCGTGTTCATATATGCTTGGGCTTCTTCAACTGAGTCTTCAAAGCCCAAGCTCTCTGAAAGCGAATTGGGTCCTGGCCATAATACTCCAGACGACAATGCGGTGACCCCTCCCAGCTTATCGAGCTTTTCTACTACGAGAACACGCGCACCTCGCTCGGCGGCGGTGATGGCGGCTGAAAGACCACCAATTCCAGATCCGGCAACGACGACATCATACTCATCGCTGTATTGGGTCGCCATGGTCCAGTTACTGTTTGGAGTGCGAAAAGAGACGGATCAAAATTTCGGTTGGGACGGGGCTGGGCCTGGGGCGATCATTTCATATTATAATCTAGATTGAGGGGATTGGAAGGAGCCTAGCCCAATGAACAAACGAAGAGACGTATCCGGGGCATCCATCCTGTGACAGCGCGAACTCAGAGAAGGAATGCCGAGATCAGCAACTTCAGGCTTTCCAGCCTCGTTGGGATCTACGGGACGCAAGTTTATCCGGATTGTCGCAGTCTGCTCTTCCCTCTTTCTCATATGACATATTAGAGTCCCGTTCCGGTACCCCCCAAGGAAGGTGGGCGGGAAGCTGAAACATCAATGAGGACCACTGATTTTTTGGGAGCTCGTCGCCAGGGAGCTACTGATGTCATTTTAGCGATAAATAGACCGCGTAGAACCCTAGACGTGCGGTACGCTACAAAGATATATTCATATTCGCTGCAATAGCGTTACTTTCTCTCGTATACTTGTGTCTACGTCTCGCACCTACTGGTCTGCTTATATAGTGACTGCTGTCAGTATGACGACCGATTTCGCCACCTCAGACACGGAGTGGCCCTCGTCGACCACCGTGCCCTCGACTGTCAAGAAGTTCCTCGATGATTTCTTCGTGGTCATGGATAACAATACCCCCGATGCTGGGGCCAAGCTGGCAGCTGACTTCTTCACACCCACGGCAACCTTTATACTATCAGGAGGAACATATGTGGGATCGGAAGGTGTGCAGATTTATTTTTCACATTACCTTTTGGGTCTCAGTCTCTTCTTCCAAAGAACGTTGATGTTTATGCAGCAGTGCTAAATTTGTATGGCTCACAGAAATCAAGGTCTCGCGCATCGCGGCCTGGAAAGTTGTTTCAGAGAGACAGCATAAGATTCTCAAGGTGTATACCTGTACTGAGGATGCTTCTGATCTTTTGAACATTGGCCTCGCCAAAATGGGCCTTGTCAACGGCAAACACCTGGAAGGGAATTTTCTCAGTCGAATCATATTTGAGGATATCAAATCGTCCAACCTCAAGATGAAACATTTCCAAGTCTGGGGGGTATGTTCAGCACTCCATTCTTCCTTATCTTCTCCTTTGCAAAATTGGCCGGGTAGCTAAGCAATCTCAACAATGTCTAGGACTCTGGCCCACTCATGAAGTTGCTGCAGGAAGAGTAAGAATGACATATTGCGCAACATGAATGACACTCCTCTACTTCAAAGCTATGGAAGAATCCCTGTGTCTTTCCCAATTGAAGACCGAGGTTCGAATTCAGAGACATAGCGTATATGTATGGACGCCGGTCTTAATTCTCGAAGAATAAGTCTAGGGTCATATGTAAGGAAACCGCCGATATAGACGACTTCTTTCATATCACAGTGTCACTCTTATTTGCTATGAGAGAGAATCTTGGCACAACGCTATGTCGTGCCGACTTGACCAGTCATGCTCATTTGAAATCAAACTAATAGAAGAGTGAACTGTTAAAATGACACATAGTACCCAACAAGGGGCAACCCCCAAAGAAGAAATTCTAGCAGTATGAATCATCCGATAAACCCCTCTATCTATGTTCTCAGATGTGATCTCCTCCATCGATACCGTGAGTTATCGCGACCGATCACTCGTAGCAGAATGCCAGTTAGTTCCGAAAACCAGTCCTTCTCTCTGCACTCACTCACTTGGTGAGTTTGTCCTCAACAGCCTTGAAGTCTTCTTCCGTAAGAACAGTCGCTTCATCGGTGAATGACATGTAATCGGTGGTATCAGTTCCATGCTGTTCAGAGTAGGTCATGCCGTTCCCCATCCAACGCAGTGATTGGCCTTCTGGCAGCCACGACTCGTATTCAAAATCTTCCCATCGAGGGTTGCTCCATGCACGGTAGGCATGCATGGCCGAGCCTGGCCAGTTGATAATGGATCGACCTTTCTCGATGTTCCGCTTGAACCATGTACGACACTGGCAAAATCCTTTGTGTTAGAAGCAGGCATCATTCCACATACTAGACAGATAATGAAATACGCTTCGCATTGCGTTACTCACCGTCCCTGAAATGACAGTTTTACTGGTCCAGTAGTCGACCTGGTTCATCCAGTCTTGCGCCGCTCTTGGGCTACAATCGCACTCTCGTTAGAAACAGTTCCACAAGGTAGTAGTAGAGAAGGCGGCGGAAAGAGAAAGGAATGCAGAAAACAACTACGGCCAACTAACCTGACGACAATGGACTTGAGATATTCTTGCTGGAGCTTCAAAATTGATTTAATAACAAAGCCACAAGCGCCCTCCATTGTATGGCAGATTGAGCCAGCCACTGGGGCCGAATTGGGGCCGAATAGCTGGAACATGTTGGGGAACTTTGGCACCGCAACAGAGAGATACGCGACGGGTTCGGGATCCCATTGTTCGGCGAGTGTGATGCCACCTTGTCCAAGAATCGGAGTATTCGCGTTGTCGAGTTTACTTTGCAAATCCTTGTCAGCCGTGCTCATGAACGTAATGAAAAGCGTGCTTGCTAGTCTTTGGTGGTTTTGCTTACGTGTCAAAGCCGGTCGCACATATGATGGCATCATATTCTCGAATGGTTCCATCCGGGTGCTCGATTCCCTCCTTGGTGAAGCGAGCAATATCGCATTTGAAGAGAGTGGCGTTGGGTTGAACGAGCGCTTCCATCCAACGCTGACCCATGACCAACCGGCGACAACCGACCTCGTATTCAGGTTTTAGGAGTTCAAAATAGCCCTCTTTTGGCGCCAACGTCGCTTTCATGTTGGCCTCAATTATGGCGTGGAGCTGCGCATGAGCCTCAGTGTCCCTCATCAACCCGGCTTGATACCCGTTACACAGATGTTCGATCTTTTTGCGATAGGTCAAGTACGTGAGTGGCTTTTCGGAGAATTTCTCGATTTCCTCGGCCGGATGATCGACTTTTCACATTTGGTCAATCGAAGGCTGCGCGACGACCATAAGGGGGGCGGAAACACTTACAGTTCAACCGCTCTCCACGTTCGAGAATTTCCTCCATCGCCGTTCCGCCGGCCGGCGCTATCCAGAATGGACCGCGTACGTAGTGGTCGACAGACTTGACTAAGGGCTGGATTGCCGGCATGATCTGAACCCCAGTGGCACCATAGCCGATGACTGCCACCCGCTTTCCAGTGACATCATACGAGTCATCCCATCTAGCCGTGTGTATCATTTTGCCCTGGTAATCTTGTCGCCCTGGGATGTCGGGAAATCTCCAGTCATTCACCAGACCCATACACCTGATGAGAACCTCTGCCCGGTCTCTGACCACCTAGATGGAGAAAGAAACATCAGTCTGCTGCTTTGGACAAGCGTTGAGACTGGAGATTGATTTGACTCACGACGTTGTCGTCGAGACGAAGAACCTCCACCTCCCATTGCCCATCATCCTCGATCCATCTCGCGGTCAAAAACTTGTGGCGGAACTTGGTCCGATCATAAACCCCAAATCTCTTCGCTACCACCTTCAGATAATGCTCGAATTCGCGTCCAGGAGGGTAGAACCGGCTCCAGCGAGGATTGCTGGCAAATGTGTATTGGTACGTATGCGGCGTCAAATCTTGCTCGCATCAGTCAATGCTCGATACGCGAACTGAACGCGTGTGGGACGATGTCGCTCTTACCAGGCTGTACTCCAGGATAACTGAGTGTCTGGTCAGTCAAGAATAGCCATGACCATTTTTGGCTTTCGACTCACTGGTTCTCGTACCACCCCCCGCCGACATCGTCGTTCTTCTCGTATATGACGAGCTCTAAATTAGGGATTTTCTGTGGAAGCATGCAGCCTGCAGTTATACCACTCATACCAGCACCAATGCATATGGCCTTGATCGGGCGATAGTCATTGATGGCCCGCTCCCCCGGATTAGACGGCACTCGCAGCTCACTGGGAGGAATGGAGCCCATTTTCTTGATAGAAGGAAGATGGATACCGACTAGAATCAATCTTACAAGACCAGAAAGCAGGCAGGTGGCAGAACTCTAGGCTGGTAGTAATGTCACCCTGAGAGGTTTTATCAGTGTTGCATGCAACTTCCTCCGGAGTACCTTTCACTGTAAGACCGGAGTGCATATGGGACGCTAGGAGAGACCAGATCGGGGTGCCACCTTGTCATCCACTGGTCAGCAAGATGTAACGCAAGTTGCCGGAACATGTGCCGAAGCCGGATGAGCTGTTGCGAAGACGATGCCAGTGGTGGACAAGGGTCAGATTTCTCGGCACGGCATTGCGCCTATCGAGCCGGATGGACGAACATGAACGGATTGTTCGGAAAAAATTGGTACAGCTACTCAGTTCCCAATCAAGAACTCACAGCGCCAGCTAGGAGTACGCGCAAGGTCACTCTTGACTTTCTCTCGTCCAGCTTGGAAAAACCTAAGCTCGTTATCGATCTTCGCAATCTCGTCTAGGCTCTGTTTCCCCAAAAATTGGGTTATTCGCTGCCATGAGCTTTGATTGTTTTGAACTCGCCAAAGGGAGCACGAATCTTCAGCGTTTCCGCGCGATTAATGAAAAAGTATCCTGCATTCAATTGACTGGCCTTCCCATTCGCTCGTTTTATGTCCTTGCACCAGACGCTCGCACCAAGGGCCATCAAGGAGGCATTAACACGCTTCATGGCTTCAATCATATCTATCCACGGTTGTATGGACAGCATAGAGCGTGAGTGAAAGGTGACGGCGTGACTATGATCCCCAGGAGAGCTTATAGGGAGATCTGTGAAAGCGGCACCGATCGTATTGGCGTTAGTGTAGAGATCTCTCGTTGGTGCATTTCGACTTGCTTTTAGGTAGCTTCAAACTCACGATTGATTTCACTATCAGCGAATCTTGAGGTATATCTTGTTTCCGGGAACTTTATGAAAGGAGTTAAATGAGGTTTCCAGGCCAGTCCCGGCTGAGTCGTAGGCAAACCACAAATACAAAATACCCAAGCATGAGAACTGTTCCAGTGCATTTACGCCTTCCTTCCGAGTGGAATCTGACTTTAGGTTTTGAACGCATCAAGTGCGGCATCGAGAGCCTCTTTCAGGTCCTTCGTCGTGGTTACGAGCATCGCTCACACTCACTTACCACTCTGGCGAAGAGGTCAGTACATTGGACGAATACATCCACGAAAACTTGAAACGCTTGAAAGTCTCCGTTTCAACGCCAAGTACGGCACGGACGATGGAACTGACTTTCGTCAAGAAGAAGATATTACGCATGTTGATGCGTCGGAGTGATGAAGAGATTATAACACCAAGAACTCTGATCAGGCTGGCCAGTTACGCGATTTCAACTAGCTTCTATGTGTGACACTTCTGTGGTACTGCATATGGGAAAAGAATCTGGGTCAGCAACTCTAGCATGTGCGCTTGCAGCGACTGGAGTGGTACTCACGTGATACGATGATCATCCGCCATTGCTGGCCATACGGTCCACCAAACGGGTTTTTACAGTGTCTTCCGACCCGAAACCCTGAAATGGCCGCGCGGGTGCTTGACGCACCCAGCATTCGCCGGCGAGCGTAGGAAAAGATTCGAACGGCACAGAGTGTATTGCAAATCACACCATAGGCTAGCCATTTTGCTCACTTGCCAACAAGTCCATATTTACTGCAGCTTTAAACGCCCTCTCTCGGAAAGTACCTACTCAAAGTCACTAACGAAAGCGTGAGAGAAAGAGATACAGATATTTCATCCTCGATCAGTTAGAAAACAAAGCGGAAATGGCGACCATTGCGGTGGCTGGTGGCACTGGTGGAATCGGACGAGCCATTGTCCAGGCTCTCGTTGCAGATGGGAAAAAGGTTGTGATCTTGAGCAGAAAGGTATAGAATGCTATCCTGATAAGACATGGTTCGGCGCACTGATAAAATGCACAGTCGTCGGCGGAAAGTGTACAAGGCGCTCCTGTAGTACAAGTCGACTATACGGATACAGCATCTTTGGAAGATGTACTCAAATCCCACGGCATCGAGACTGTTATCTCGACTCTTGCTGTGCTCACCTCCAACGAAGCTGAGATCAACTTGGTCTCGGCCGCTGAGGCCTCTTCGTACACAAAGAGATTCATACCAAGCTCCTGGGGAATAGCGTATACGGAAGAGTGAGTGCCCTTTTGCCACCTTTTTCCTCTATGGTGAAGTGACGCCGCCTGTGCTCATGAAGCCTTTGCTGTTAGACAGGGACAGCTGTTTCCACCAGCCGGCTTGAAACTTGAGGTGCTGTCCAAGCTCAAGAAGTCCACCCTTGAACACACCCGAGTCAACTGTGGCTTCTTCTTGGACTACTTCGGAATACCGAAGATAGAGTCGTTTCTTCAGCCCACTACTATAGTGCTCGATCTCAACAACAACACCGCTGGTATCCCGGGTGAGGGAAATACTCCCGTCGCATTCACCCACACGACAGATGTCGCTCGCTATGTCTCCAAGCTCCTCGACATTGCCAAGTGGAAGCCTGATAGCTACACGATTGGTGACAAAATCACTTGGAATGATTTCGTTGCTCTGGCGGAGAAGACCAAAGGTAAGCCAGAAAGAGCCCTTGAAGAATCCATTCCAGATCCTGGGTGATGCCTTTATTAATAGCTGTTGCCATAATCTAGGGGTCAAGTTCAACGTCCAGTACGACTCAATTGAGTCACTTCAGAAGGGACAGATTACGGAGCTTCCTGCACATGTCCCAGTCTACCCATATTTCCCCAAGGAGCAACTCCAGTTCGTTTTCGCGGTGTTCGGTCTATGGTTTGATGGAGGAGCGTTCAATTTGCACCCAGAACAAGGAAGTCTGGATCTGAACGCAGAGTTTCCGGAGATTAAGCCGTTGACGGTGAAGGACGTGCTTCAAAAACTATACGCAAGCTCTTAGATGTGCCGCCGAGTAGTATGTACAGCGAAGAAGACAAGAACAAGGCAATCAGTTCACTGATACCCTACTGGCAACGCAGTTTACTGAAAACATTGGACAACGCCAATTTCCCGTCCGTGAAACCTATGAAATATGAGAATTCTCTATATTACCAGGCTGGGGGATCTACCTCCGCTTGCTTGATGAATGATGAGATACGAGGATAGTCTGGAAAGGACATGGGGCCTTCGTCAAGTAGGTTTACGGTGTCGGAAATATGCATAGCTTATAGAGAAATAGGATGTTCCATCATAATGTACAGTTTTATTTGCTGCTGGTGGCAGCTGCGAAGAAAAAAGTCAGTCGATAGTGTCCCACAACCCTGAATACCCACACAAGTGCCCAGGAACAGTCATTCGACCAAGATGAAACAGCAAAGGAACAGATATCAAGAGAACCAGCAGATCTTTCCGTCTTATGTAAATGGCTTTGTCAAAGTGGTATTCATTATCCCGATGTTCCACTTGGTAAGCTAAAGCTCCATCCTTTGCTCTTCGATGCGTTCTGTGCCAGAGACAAAATGCCCAATCCTTCAAGTGCCAAGCCGTAGCCTAGGTCGTCGAGGAACCGCCGTTTCATATGCTGGGTCAGGGAGATCCGGGTGTACTTCAGCACCAGAGGGTCGTGGGTGATGAGTGTGCGAGCAATTTCCCAAGCACGATCCAACACAGCATCCTGGGGGACAACTTCAGCCACAAACCCGAGTGTCTTTGCTTCTGCTGCTGGGATCTCTTCTCCGAGAATGAGAAATGAGCGGCCGCGATTGGGTCCAAGCAGCATCGGCCACCAAACGTGTGATCCATCTCCAGGAACGGCCCGGGTGTCCGTCAAGTGTGCTTTGTCCGCAAAAACCGAAGTCTCTGAGGCAATCACAACGTCACAGAGAGTTGGTAGCTCAGGATGAATGAAACACTTTCCATTCACCGCGGCAATGATGGGGATTTCAATGTCCAAGAACCAGTGAATGAGCTCTTTCCCATCCTTGTAAAGTCGATGCCATTGTTGTGGTGAGACAAGGACCTCAGTCTCATCGGTTCGATCCCATTCCGCGAGGAACTCGTGTCCGGTGCCGGTAAAGATCATAATTTTGTTTTCAGGGTCCTTGGTGACGCATTGAAACAGCTCCGGAAGTTCTGAGTGCAGAGACACATCATATCCCGACCATTTGGCTGGACCGTCATTGTAATGCATTCTAACCTCGAGGATACCATTTTCTCGTCGGAGAGTGAGATAGCGAAAGGCATCCTTGTATTCCTCGAATTTCAAGCTATGCAGCATTGTGGGCTGATTGGGTTGTGAAATTGAAAGATTTTTGTTCCACGATAGTGTTGCGTTCTGGAGGTATGGACTTGGAGCTATGGTTTCTTCGGTTTGTGCGACTGACAGGTTTTGTACTCTATAGAATATCGCAGTGGTTTTTGTTCGCCCGGGACCTCCTTGTTACATAGAACTTTATCCGTCACTGTGAGAGGTTGGCGAGGAGCCACGAGGCTGCCGGATAAATCCTCGGTATTCCGGGCTTATCCGAATTTTTTGGCTCGCGTCCAAGTAAAGAGAACGGTGTAGCTTAATTTAACAGAACTGACGAGATGTAGCAAATCACATGCAATTTCCTAGCGGCAACGCCCCTCGACCAAGATCATCCAGGTCCAAAGACGGTCCAGTACACGTTTCCGCGAACGTAGCAAGACTTACACGAGCAACAAGTTCGAGAAATGCTCCTCATGTTCTCGAAGCGACAATTGAGCTATGGAAGAGAGTAATGGGAATCAATATCCACGGCGTCTCTACTGCACGAGAGCACAGGTTCGAGCGATCAACGCCATGCCAAGAGACCCGCACTATTCTATTGTAGATGTAGCCTGCGTAATCGCGCTTTCCCACGTGGGCGACACTTATACCTATTGCACGTCAAGAACTGCTCGCGCCTACTTCTTCACTATTATGACTAGGGATGTCGATCAATTTCACTTTGCCTCGCCAGGATGATAATCTGGCATCCTGAGCTAAGACTCTCTCGATGTAACTTTTTTCACTCCCCACTTCGAACTGGGCTACCTTGGAAAGATAAACCATTGGCTACTAGACGACCTCATAGCTCCAAGCTTGACAATACAATAGAAAAGTGTGGCGGAAAGAATAGTTGATTCAACGATACTGCTCTATGTGCACACTGTTACAACTGGGCTCGCTGAAGCATCTGCATCTCCTCGTCACTGCTCGTTGGAATTTTGACCTGCTTGTCTGGAGATCCCAGTATTTCGTCTTTCCGTTCAAAAATCTCCTCCATGGTACGCACATTGGTCACACCGTCCTGGAAGCCGAGCACGATCCTTGACGCACAATAGGCCCCAAGACTGAAAGACTCCCCCGTTATTGCGCTTGACTCATGAGCTAAAGCGAGGATCATGGGTACATTCCCTTCCGGTGGGAACTTGCTGCGCAACTGATCCTCGTATTGTGTCCTTACTTCAGGTTCCATATCCTTGATATAATCGAAAGACAAGGCGGAGGCAGCTACGGGCGCGATCGAGTTGACCAGTATGCCGTGTTCCGCGCCCTCTATCGCAAGCCCGCGAGCCCCGACGAAGTTGGCGCCTCTCGAGAAGAGATACGAAGTGAGTCTTGTGGTGCCAAAGATGGTGTCGGACGTGGTGATAACGATACGTCCATATTTTTGCTTCTGGAAGTGTGGCCACGCTGCTAGAACGGGAGAAATCATCCCAAGAGTGTTGACCCCGAGCACCCGATTGAAGTCGTCCATGGTATGATTTTCGAACAGCGTGGCTGCATGCGTACCTGCAAGGGCCACGATGACATCGATGCGACCGAACTCCTTGATCGCAGCGTCCACGAGCTTTTCGCCTTCCGCCGAGCTTCCAGGTACCGCGATAGCTGATCCTCCGCGTGACTTGACCTCCTTGACCGTACGCTCCGCTGGCCCTTCACCTGTCTTGCCTGGAAGATCATTCACCACCACATTTGCACCTGCGTCGGCAAAAGCTAACGAAGCGGCTCTACCAATAGCACCACCACCGCCGGTGATGAGGACTGTACGGCCCTTGAAGGCACCTTTTGCCGCGTAACGATGAGTAGACATTTCTTTTAATGGTAGAAAGGCTTGTGAGATTATGGGTGACGGGAATTGGTCAAACCTGGGAGCAGGCCAAGCTGATGTTTTTCACGTAGGATGTGAACGTGCAAAGGACGCTGTTCAACTGGGAGCGGGACTTGTGGGACTTGGAATGCCACACTCAAATCTCGGTATCAAATCGATCATCTGTCCGCACTTGTTTGCCGTGGGCGGTGTACTATGCTTCGCAAAGTCAAGATCGCGACCTCCATGGCTGTTCGGAACAAGAAACCAGATAATTACCCGGAGAATTTCGACCCTCCGATTTTGCCATCGAAACCGACAAAATACCCAGAGAATTAACATCCATATCCAGCTCGGACCTTCGGACTCGTGGCGGGCCAGCGAATTGGAGCGCCAGGCACCGTTTCCAAGAAAGTGGCCTGTTTGGGCGACTTTTCAGCCTTACGAAGATAATCGCGAGCTTCACCCCGGTTCTACACAATCTAGCCATATCAACGAAGGATCTCTACTTGCAGAAACGTGGTTTCGAAATGCCCTTTCGAAACTGCGGTTTGAGCGGTACATCACGTGATGATATACACTTGTACTATATTGCTAGTTTCAATTTGGTACTTCTCATATCTTTCTCATGATGTATCAGTATCAGTAGGACTTGGAACGCTATGTGTTCCCACTGGGACATTGGGGCATCCTAAATTATAAAATTATATTTCCCCAGCTATATGCATTCCCGCGCGATACCCAAAAGTCATTGCTGGCCCAATACTGGACCCTCCCCCAGGATAGGTCCCACACATGACTGAATTCTGATCGAGGCCCACGGCATAGAGACCTGAGACCGGCTTGCCCTCTTTATCCAGACACTGAGCATTTTCATCCGTGGAAAGGCCATATACAGTGCTAACATTGCCCGGGTAAAGTGGCAGTGCATAGAAAGGCGCTTTAACACAAAGACCAAGAGTTGGATTTGGCAGTCCTGTGTTGGGATCTCCAAGCATCAGATCATAAGCGTTCTCTCCGCGGTGAAATTCGGGGTCTTTCCCTTCCGTGGCATATTTGTTGCAGTTAGAGACCGTTTGAGACAAGGTGTTGACAGGTACCCCAATCTTGGCGGCAAGCGTCTGAAGATCAGGAGCCTCTATGATATATCCGTTTCGAATGAAGTGTCGAACGGGATATGGTGCGGGCAAGCCCATGCCCATGCCGTACTTGCGCAGAAACGGCCGATCGGCGATCAAATATGCCTTTTCGATGCCTTTTGCGTGCATGTCCCTGACGAACTCTTGATACGGCTTGGATTCGTTGGCAAAACGGCGTCCATCTTGTCCGATAATGATCGCCCCTGGTTTGGCTCTGTCCTGCGAAAAGTGCGGATATCGCCAGACCTGATGGCCCTTTTTTGTCTTCTTGCTTAGCAGAGAAAGTGGCGCGTAGATTCCGTTGTCTGGATTTGGTGGAGGCATCACCGCGCCGCTTTCAATGCCGATGCGGTTCCCGTCGCCCACGTTATGCTTGGGGCAAGCTGACCAGTCGTGAGGTAGATATTTCCTGGCGTC
Organism: Lophium mytilinum; assembly: GCA_010093605.1. Taxonomy (NCBI): domain Eukaryota; kingdom Fungi; phylum Ascomycota; class Dothideomycetes; order Mytilinidiales; family Mytilinidiaceae; genus Lophium; species Lophium mytilinum. The sequence continues at coordinate 641,988 of MU004182.1, read as the reverse complement.
TTTGGACCGGCCGAATCCTCCACTGGCGAGTACCACGCCCCGATTGACGTGTATCTGCTCCGTAGCATCGCTATCACCCAGTCCAATCATAACACCGCTAACCCTTCTCTTCTCGTCTAGCACTGTTCTTAGGACCGGGGAGTTCTTGCGCAGGTCGACACCGGCTTCTTTGCAAGCGTGCAGTAAACGACCGATGATTGCGTTGCCATTGCACAGCTCGGATCCTTTCCCATACCGCAGCACGTCAAACACGTATCTGACGAATTTGCTGGTCGCAAAGTGAAAGTTGCTCCAGCTGCCAAAAGGGTTGGTCAACATCGGAATATCCCATGGTCTAGCTTGCATGGAGCCAAAGGCATGAAAGCCCTGGAGAGTATATCTCACATCCCTCAGGGTTTGCCGACCCAGAAGTCGTCCGTCAAAGGCCTCGACCGAGACTGTTCGGCCAACAGAAGCTCCTTCTTTCGCCACATGATAATCAGGGATAGGCATGGGCGCAAACTGCATGGCAGAATTGGCCTCCATCCATTCTACCATTTCTGGAGCGCTGGACAAAAATGCCTTGACCTTCTTCTCGTTGTACAGGTCTTCCAGAACCAGCCGAATGTACCCATCGGCCTTTTGGACATTGTCTTCGATTCCGAGTACCTTCTGGTATTTGTTTACGGGGATCCATGCTCCACCAAGTGAGTATGCGGTAGTGCCTCCAAAGTAGTTACTTTTTTCCGCAACAAGAACTTTCAAGCCGTACTTCGCTGCTACAACCGCGGCACTGAGTCCAGCACAGCCGGAACCCACCACTACGACATCATAGCTTTTGAGATCCTGAGAGGACTAAGATGGCCATGTCAGACCTGATCCGCAATGAGCAGTGCAGAGATGGAAAGGGATTGCCTACGGGCTGCCCGGATGCGCTCCGTTTTTGCCTAAATAATGCAACAGGTACCCGTACACGCTTGAAAGAGAGTATTGGTCGGGGCTGCCGCAGCCTAGTCAAGGACATAGTCCATAAAGTCGCCGCAGGCCCAGGACCGTACGGAGTAAGGGTGGTGAAATCCTAAGAGATGGAAAGGAAAACCTCGAATAACCCCATACTATTGATTGAGGTGATTCGGTTTTTCGGAACACGTTCAAAGAAAACTAAGTACATTTATTACATAAATCTACGTGTGAATTGCACTGTAAACCCACAGTCGCGCATAGAAGTGTATGACCCGAGCAGGGGAACGTAGGTGGGTACTTGTAAGACCCGCTACCGATGGCTTGCCCAGTGCCAGCAGCGTACGGATAAAAAGAGAGCCGGATAACTAACCTCAAACCCATGTCGATATTACCTTAGCGACCTTAGACGTGAATCTGAATGGTTCGCTACCAAGCGCGCTAAGGATGGACTAGGCCCCAACGAGGAATCGACTAAATCAACATCGGGCCTAGCCATACGTAAGTATATCTGGGCTCGCTAAGGTAGCTGTTAACATGAGCTCCTTGATATCACAGAAGATGCGGCGGCCCGAAGCTTGAAAGTAGTAATCATAACTCATCTGCCGCGTAGAATTGAGTGGGATGAGAGTCCACCAGCTTGGCAGAAAGGATACCAACACGCCTCTAGATAAGCCATGCTATCAAATTATCTGTGTTTCTACTTTGCGGGCCACCTGACTTAGCTCCTTACATCACATATTTTCAGCAAGAACAGCAACTGTGAGCTTATCGATACCGTTCGTGGGCGCGACCGACCTCGCGGAAATCACCTTTTTCCACTCTCCAGCGTCCCTCCATCGACCGAGGAGTCTACCATAATCGGTAACACCACCGGGCCATTGGATCCGCTTTGCCATCAGCGCGGCTTCCTCCAAAGTCGCCGGAGGCTTGAGCTGTGCGTCTCCCGTAAAGTACCCCGGGGTACAGAGCGGCAATGCGCTGAAAAACATTGCCCGCTTAGAGAGCTCCTGGCCGAACTCATCTTCCGCGGCTTTGGACGTTTCGACAATCGCCTTTTCGCCCTTCGGTGCGGATGAGAGCGCCTTCTCCACTACAAAGGCACAATGCTCTGCCTGGAAATCGTATAGCCTAGTCAAGTTTGACGATGATGCTTGCCCAAAGACGCCCTGGAAAAACAAATTGGGGAAGTCATGGGTCATGTAGCCGTGCAGAGTGCCGAACTCGAACGAATTCCACTTGTCATCCAGCAGTCTACCATTCCGACCCCGAATCGGGGCGTTTGCCCGTGTAGATGCGCTCGCTTCGGGCAGAAGCTCGAAGCCGGTAGCAAGAACAATAATGTCAACGTCGTAGTCGATTCCATTTGCGACGATCCCCTTGCTTGTGAATTTTTCGATACTTTTGCCGTCAAGGTCTACGAGCTGCACGTTGGGCTTCGTGAACGTTGGAAGGTAGTTATCGTTGAAGACGGGCCGCTTACACCACCCAGCATACCAAGGTTTCAGTTTTTCGGCCACGGCCTTATCCGCAACTATTTGGTCCACCAGGGCTCGTTTGTTGTTCGCTTGTTCGACATCCATCTGCTGAAAGTAGGCGACATGGTCCTCTACCACCTCTGGTGTGACGATGGGATATTTCCCCTTGCCGCCCTGAAAGGCAGCATTTGCTCCAGTCTCTGTCCAACCATCGGCGACAAGGTTCTCGGGTTCCGGGTCATTCGAAATCTGCAGATTGAAGTTGTCAGCTCGAGCTGCTTGCCATCCTTTACCCCGGGCCACACGCTTCCACTCGTCTGGGGTAGTCTCCTTTTGGCCTCTAATCCCGACGTACGAGGGCGTCCGTTGGCACACGTACAGCTTCTCGGCATACTTGGCCACTTCAGGAATTACTTGAACAGCGGTTGCGGCAGTGCCAACTACAGCCACCTTCTTGTCTCTTAATTTAGTCATTTCCGGATTTTGTTGCGTACCCCCCGTCAGCTCATAATCCCAGCGAGCGCTGTGAAAAATATGCCCGCCAGCCTCCAGGTATTCGTCCAAGCCCGGCACGTCGGGCATTTTTGGTACGGTCAAGGGCCCAGCTGCAATAAACAGGAACTGAGACTTGATCTTCAGGTCGACCTTATCCTCATTCGGGCCAAAATCGCGAGTCACCTGGGTCGTCCATTCCACACAATCATCGTCCCAGTCCATTCGCGTGGCAGTCGTGGTGAAAAGAGTCTGAAGGTTAAACTTCTTGGCAATCGACTCAGCATTGGTCCGAATCTCTTCTCCATACGAGTATCTGTGTTTGGGAACAAAGCCAGTCTCCTCGAGGAGCGGTAGATAGATGTAGCTTTCCACATCGCACATCAGGCCGGGATAGCGATTCCAGTACCACACTCCTCCATACCCACTGGCATTGTCGATTAGGAGAATCTTGTCCGCGCTGATTCCAGCTTCAATCAGGCGAACTGCAAAGAGTAGTCCGTTGTGGCCGGCGCCTATGATGACAAACTGCCGAAATTCTCCGTCGTGGATCTCGGTCTCATTGGCTCGGGCGTGCTCATAGTCTACGAAGGGGTCTTTCGCAAATTTGGCGTCCTTGATCTCTCGCAAAGAAAGATATTGGTGTTCTGCTCGTGCTGCATATCGTTTATCGCGCTCTTCGGCGTACTTGCGCGCAAGGACATTCACGTCCGGTTTCCCTGCCGCTAACGGTGCTGTGTCGGTGGTCATGGTAGGACTGTCTCTTGACTCTACTGTCCGGTCAGCGAGGCCGTTATCAAGTATATGGGAAAATACGAGTCTTTGAGAATTGCGTATAACTCTTGTGGGGCGGCGGCGACAGGCTCTTTGTACACTCACATTGCTCTCCGATCACTGGGTAGGGAAGAATTAGGAACGCACCTCGTCAAAGTTTTACGCTTGAAACATCCGAGTTTACCGTAACATGCTATGAATTAAATCCTATCAACATTTATGATGTTCTGTCTTTGTGCAGAACATGATATCTGACCCGGATTCTACCGGCGGAAGAGCACTAGACGTGAACCTCGTAGTCTGCTGTGGGTATCGGATAAATCAAGCCTCCCGTCAAATCAGAAGGGTCCGTCTTTGATAGTCAGTAGTGTCCAAACTAGGTTTCGGGTATTTGACACTATCCTAGTCGATGCTTCACAGCTAATACGTATCGCTTCCTCCTCCCTCCTCGTACTCCTCCTCCGAGCATTAGTGTGTCAGGATCTATATTTATCCGTTGCCGGTGAGATATCGTCCTAATTCTGGTTTCATCTAATGCACATAGAGTAAATACAGTAAAGCAGAGTGTCTGAAGCAGTTGCCGTTGTTTTATGCTCAAGTAGCATTACGGCATAATAATGGAACCAGCACAGCGGTAGAAGTTTTTCAGCAGTTCCAGTCTATTGACGGAACCAATCCCGTCAAACGCTGTCGATTTTGACCCTTTATCTCGATGAGACTCGAACGCAGAACTTCCCGTCCCCAGCAGACTTATGTAAAGCCACTCTGCCCAGTCACGCAGCCATGAATTGGACTCTCTTTGCCAAACATGTCACGTAGGTCCTTGACTAACTCTTTTGGGCACTCCCATGCAGCAAAATGGCCACCCTTGTCATGCTCCGCCTGAAAAGCGATCGGACCAAGAGTAGCATCCCAGCGTGATGGAAGGCGGAAAAGGTCCTTTTTGAAGTGCGAAGTACCCAAAGGCACATCGATATACTGTGCCGTCACGTCAACGAGTGACATGGGTTCCCGATGCATCATGTCATAGTAGATGCGTTGAGGAGCAGCAGAACCTGCGCGTGAGAAACGATAAATCGAGACCCAGGTCAAGACTTCATCAGCGGTCCATGGATAATCTGCTGCCCAGTCCACTAACTTCTCGTAAATCCATGAAAGCAAGCCCACCGGGCTGTCAGTCAGACTGTATCCGATGGTTTGTGGCCGCGTCATGTGCTCCGTCGAGTACCCCATTCCGTCGGCCTGGTGTTCTTGGGTGGATGCCAACCGATTTCGGTCTTCCTCGCTCAGGCCGCCTTCAGCCTCAATTTTAGCGATGAGGTCTGCGTGCTTGGATGGATCCGGTGGATTCGGCGTCGGCATGTTCGTATGATGGGCTTTGCAGGATTCGGGATACTTGAGAGCTAGAAACCTGGTCAGGAAATTACCAATGTCGCCACCCTGAGCCACTGTTGCGTACTCTTATTAGCATAACGCAAGTATGAATAATAGGCTAGAGTGTCACTTACCATATTCAGAATATCCAAGACTTAGCATCAGCTTGTGGTATGCTTCTGCGTGTTGATCGAGGTTGAATCCTTCCTTGAGTGATTTTAGGTTGCAGTCCAACAACATGCTAGACGTCAATACTACTCACTTTTGTATTTCCCTGGGAGAAGCCATAGTCAATGAGGCTCGGGGCCACGACGTGGAAGGCTGGGAAATTTGGGCCCCCTTGGATCAACTCGGGGAGAATTTTGGTGACTTCGATAAAACTGCCAGGCCAGCCATGAAGGAAGATCAATGGGATCGCATTCGGGACGGCGCTTCTTTGATGGATGAAATGAACGTTATATGTGCCGAATCTGTCCACGTCTATGTCGGTGGTGAATTGAGGAAACTGGTTGAGTTTGCTCTCTTGCGCTCGCCAGTCGAAGGAATGCAGCCAATAATCAACAAGATTTTTGACATCTCGGAGAGGCGCGCCGCGACTTCGAGGCTTCTTGAGTGGTACTTCATCCGGCAATTCAGTCAGGGAAAGTTTCTGATGCAAGATACGAAGCTTCTCTTCAGGTACTGCAATTTTGAATGGTACAGGAGTTGGCATGATTAGTTAATGAGGAAAATCTTTCTGTTTACACTGCACGTGCGTACTGAACCTGAGTAGAAGGGTATTCGTACCCCTCTCGAGGGCGCCATGGGCGGCTTTATACTACTCTGGTCTCCCAGGCCTCGGCAGAACAGCTTCCTTCCGTTTATCAATGCATCGAACTACCCGGATATCGTTATCGAGTTCCAAGCTTGCATGAAATTGTCTGTAGGCTCAACTTGCAATTCCCAGGGAGAAGTTATCGTTGCCATTTTTCTTCTCCCGCCTAGCGCGGATAAATTCAACCAGTCATAACGACTCACGCACGTAGAGCCTGGCATAGACATAAATTTTACATATTGTTTCTCTGG
>MU004182.1:591031-635856 GCA_010093605.1 Lophium mytilinum | reverse complement strand
GGGGGGGGGGGGGGGGGGGGGTTTGAGGGCTATGTGCTCGCCCCTCCACATTAAAGATAACTTAGCTAAGAGGCTTACTCAACATAAAACTAGAAAAAAATGTCCGCCGTTACCACCGCTCGCAAGTTCTAGCTACAGACCTGCTTCTTTAACCATATGTAAGGATGCTTTATAACCGTAAAGCATTCCACGCATATTCGCAACCCCGCTATTATATCCAGCTCCCCAGTCGCGGTACGCTGCAGAATTACCGGTGGCGTAAAGGCCGGGGACAACATGGCCAGCCGCACTGATGACACTCCCGTCGCCGTTGGTGGGCAAACCCGCGGTTGGGACACCCACGGTAACACGATGAAGCTTGACTGCATAGAATGGCGCCTTCGCTAGCTCGGCGAAGCTAGGATGGGGGAGGCTGTAATCGCCAGTCATGATCGTGCCCCATGGCAGAGATCCACGTCCGAAGTCTTCATCTACCCCGGTTTTGCAGAAGCCGTTGAATCGTTCTGCTGTGCTCAAAAGCCCGTCGGCATCGATCTCTGCCACTTCGGCCAGACCGCGGAGCGTGTCTGAGCTCACAGCGATTCCCTGAGGTAATGGCTGGCCTGGGTAGGCTGGTAGCAGATTGTATTTTTCAACAAAGTTATGGTCGAAGACAAGCCATGCCGGCCAGTTCACCAAACCCTGTTCTTGTCCATCGTAGCGTCCGGCTTTGGCCGAGACATCGGGGTAAAAGGAATCATTGGCGAAGCGATTACCTCGCGAGTTGACAATGAATGAGTGTGGCGCTCCAGGGAGAAGTAACCGCCAGGTTGGTTTACCGTAAATAATCTCACCAGGAATTTGGTATCCGACAAAGATCGCAGTCAAGGCTGAGGGATGAGCTGGATATGGAACAGCGCCTACTTTGGCTGCCAAAGTAAGATGATCTCCTGTGATAGTGGGTATCGTCATATTGCCGGCGTTGATCAGGTTGTCAAAGCCGCGTACCATGTTGGGCTGGAGATCATAACCTCCAGTCGCAAGAAGAACACCGAGTCGAGCCCGAATGCGTTTTGTGGAGGAGGAGGAGGCATCGCGTGCTATCACTCCTGTAATCCTCCCCCCTTCGACAACAAGGTCAACCACCTCGGTCGATGGTTGAATCTTGACTCCGCGCTGTAAAGCGGCATATACCTGTGCGGCTGCTAGGCCTGCCCCGGAAGTCCGTTCGTCTGCTTTGACATGGCGCTGGAGGACTGTGCCGACATGCTCTCCGCCTTTCAACTGCATTGATACAAATTCATTCCCGGTTACGTAGCTGAAACCGTCGCCATATGGAGATGTTAAGATCTTGGAGGCCCATTCCCCAGGAAGTTTTGTTGCTGGAAAAGGTTTGATTTCGAGAAAACGCCCCTGAGGAGCAGAGCCCTTCACCGCTGGGTAGTAGTAATCGGGCAGATCTTTGATCACTTGCAGCTCCAAGCCAATGGTGTCGGTGAAGTACTTGATCGCCCCCCGACATTGGGCGAGATAGGACTCCCGTAAGTCTGGATCAGAAAAGCCTTGTGAGAGATGGTTGATGTAAGCTTGTGCGTCGCTGTCATTGTCTTCAATTCCTTCTGCCTTGGAAAGATGGGTTGGACCTGGCCAAAGTTGACCCGAAGACAACGCCGACACTCCGCCAATAAGGTGAAATTTATCCAGTACAAGGACACTAGCACCCTGCTGTGCGCCTGTCAAGGCTGCCGATAGACCCCCAACCCCGGACCCAACACAGATGATATCATATTCGCTATCCCAACTCATTCTGTGGAAAAGTTTGCTGCCTGGCGGACGGTAGTGGACGAGGGAAGTAGCCGCAGAGACCAAAGAGGGAAGAAGTTGAAGAAATTACTTGGGAGCCAATAGAGGAGCATTTAGCTAGCCAGCATGTCTCACGGTTGTGCTCCCGAAAATTCGGGCGATGCGTCTAATGGTAACTAGTAATATACCCGAGCCAGTCGGAATGGGCCTTAGGGTTAGGATACCCCTGTCCTCCGGGGGTAGACAAAGGCTGCCTTTACTATCAGCTTTCCGGATCACTGCCAAATTTTCAAATGCACGACTAAATACCCGATAGACGTACGCTCGAAACTGGTCTACCGTCTTGGCGCATTGCACCCTTTGGGAAGAAGGTCGTCTCTCCATCGCTCCCGTGTAGATAATCCGCCTTTCGGAACTCGGAGTATCCTACCACCCGGTCTGTCCCCAAAGTAATTTTTCCAAGCACAGGTAAACGGTGGATTTGAAAATACACGTGGAGAGCGCTCTTAACGTTGAATAACTTTTCTGAAGTCCGCTTCTCATCAATAGAGCTCACACAAAAATGGTAAGTAGCTCCCTTTTGCAGTATCTCAAGTTCTGACTTTTTTCAAAGGCGTCAACACACCAATCATCCTCGCTTTTGCCGGGAGTTGCCTTCGTAACAGGTGGTGGACGTGGCCTGGGGCTCGCAATTGCTGTGTCCTTTGCGAAATCAGGGGCAAGAGGTGTTGTGATCGTTGACATCCAGGATGATGAAACCATGGAAAGCGCGAAGACGGAAGTCGAATCTCAGGGAAACCAGGCAAGTTTTAGCAGAATTTGATGAATGTTCTGTGTTTCTTGCATAGCTTGCTTACGAGAAACTGGACGCTGTGACAGGTCAAATGTTTGCCCATCAAAGCCAATGTCACAGACGAGAAGGATTTCGAGAGCGCCATTGCTAAAACGGTCGCAGAGTTTGGACGTATTGACTACACAGCGTACGGGACTGACCTAGTTTAATGCGACACGTGACTGACTGACACCCAGCAACTTCGCAGGAGTGGGCGGCCCACATAAACCTATTTCAGAGATCAGTGTGGAAGAGTGGGAAAAAGTAATGGCCGTCAACACGACAGGGGTGTTCATTAGCACAAAACATCAGCTGTTGCAGATGATGAAACAAGACCCTATCGAATGGTAAGAGCAAAACATCTACAACCTCATCGACGATCCTTTTCTTCATTGTGCTAATACATCTGGTTCTGATCCAGGGAAGCTGGACGCGTGGCCGTTAGGGGTTCCATCGTGAACTGCGCTTCGGTGAATTCGATTCAAGCTATGGCTGGGACTGGCGTATATACAGCGTCAAAGCATGCTGTTGCTGGTCTTACTAAGGCTGTAAGTGCATATCCCTGATTCTCTTGTACACTTGCCTTGTTACAGCTATGGGGGAAAAGGTGCTAACGTTCCAACCCCCACCTTTGAAGGCAGCATTAGAAGCTCGACAGTATGGAATAAGAGTCAATTCGCTATCGCCAGGTTTCATCTTGACAAAAATCGCCGAGCCAATAGTCAAATCAGATCCCCAGGTTTTCGAGGCATGGAAGATGTTCGAGGCCCGCCAAGGTCGAACGGGGCAACCACAGGAGATCGGTGACGCAGTTGCGTTGTTGTCCTCGAACCAAATGAGCCTTGTCAATGGTCAAAATCTTGTCGTCGATGGGTGAGTTTCCCACGGTCCATCTTTGACACTAACATACTGACTCGTATTCACTAGTGGCTTTACGGTCAATACAACTACGTATTAAAGCTCTAGCAAAGGCTTTAGTTTTGAAGTTCAGGCAGAAACTTGACTCCATCCCCAGGTCAAAACTCGGTAGCTATAGACACAAACTAGCCATTTGCGTATTGTGACCAAAATATATTGTCCTAATCGTACGTGGGAAACAGTCATAACAAGAACATATCATCCTCTTCTTTTATTACTATGTGACAAACCGAGTTACTTTATCCAACAGATTAGTATCAAAAACAGGTCCCACTACTAGCATGAAGGATCTTTATGACTTAGTGTGAACTGAATACAGATTATCCTCTCAGTGCTGATAATCTTGAGAGTCAGGTCAAAATTTGCTGCAGTACCTAGACGTAGAAACGCCTCTCTTCATAGACGTCCGTTAAGGTGCTGCTTGCCCTCAGATGCTGCGTTCTTGCCAGCAATTCTTCCAAACAAGAGTGCTACACCGATTGAATAGCCCCCTCCAGGGTAGATTGACTTTTCGAGACCACCAACAGCTTCACCAGCAGCATAGAAATGAGGAATGGGCCGACCGAACTGATCAAGCAGGCGTGCCTCCTCGTCAACCTTCAGCCCTGCGTAAGTGATTCCCACCACGTGCGAGCGCACATCAGCAGCGTAATAGGGCGCTTGGTCGAGTGGCATCATTTCGGAGGACTTCTTCCCAAACTCAGGATCCTTTCCATGGACAGCATCCTGGTTCCACTTCGAAATCGTATATTCCACACTCTCGACAGGCATTCCGGTTAGGCGGGCCAATTCAGAAAGCGAATCGGCCTTGATGATGCGTCCGCTCGCGATCTCTTTGTGAAGCGTGTCCGCTTCCCAGTTCGAGCGCATTTTGAATCCTAGACCGTACGGATCAGGGTCGAGAGGGTGGTCGGTGGCATAGGTGAGAGCTCGAGTGTCAAAGACTGCCCAACACCTGGATTCTGGCTGTGCCACAAGGGTGGGCCCACCGAAAGAATAAGGAGCCATCTCGTTGATGAATCGCCGCCCATGAAGGTTGAGATATAGCAGCCACGGAGGCATGTACAGGTCGATATCCTGGATAAAGTTGGGTGTGGCGTCAAGACCTCCGGTGTTCTCGTTCACTACCGTTCCTCCTACCGAAAGAGCCAGGTCAATAGCATCGCCTTGGTTCGAGTCTGGTCCGATGTACCGAGTCCAGCCCTCATGCTTGACGGCGTCTGGATAATACTGAGCCAGCTTCTTCACGCTCGCGCCAAAGCCCCCCGATGCAAAGACAACTGAGTCCCCGTGAAATTTTCCCCCATTCTCTGAGGTGACTTTGATCCCACCACCAGTACTCCTCGTAATGCCAGTGATCCTGGTGTTTGTGTGAACTTGCACTTTTTGTTCGTCAAAGGCATTCACAATGGCGTTGATGAGAACGGCACCTCCAGCTGGACCTCTCCCACCAGTGTCCCCACTGGGCTTGTGACCTCTAGGACTCTTCTCCATGCCGGCGACGTATAGATCTCCGGGTTTGAATACCACACCCAAGTCCTCCAGCCACGGAATAAGATCAACGCAACCTTCTACCGTCGTCTCCAGAAGCTTCGGGCTGACCGTCCATTGGCAAATAGCTGAAAGATATGCAAGGAGCTCCTCCTTGGTGTCCTGGACTCCGGCCTCCTTCTGCGTCTTAGTTCCCCCTGCATATATAATTCCGCCTGACATGGAAGTCGCGCCGCCAAGTTGATCTTTTGATTCAAGCAGGATGACTTCCGCACCGTGACGGCTGGCTTCTAGTGCTGCTGCCACACCAGCGCCGCCACTGCCAATCACCAATACTCGTCGGGGTGGTGTCGAACTCATGGTGCCACTCTGAAATCTGGCAGCTCTCCTATATATGTGTATTGAAGCTGTACGTCGTGATTGTCCAGCCCAGCGTAGGAAGCAGCAATATAGCAGCTTACTGCAAGGACAGGTAGTAGCGTCAAGCTAGCAAGACTGGAGGCAAGACTTCCCGAGCTGGTGGTGCCGAATAGATATTGATTAGTGACTTGGTAATTGGTTGGAAAATGATCGACTCTTCCCCGCATCTGCACATCCTCTAGTAACCCTAAATATCACAGCATCTGAACATAATGCGATCGTTCATGACTGAACATCAATTATCCGTACCAGGGGGTCCGGGTAGAAGAGACTGCCGAGCCGGCGAAAGCTACAAAGCTCTGTGCTTGAATAATAAGTCAAATCTAGTGACAAACTTGAACTCTGATTGGAAATAATTTCCCGGTTCATAGACTCCCGACCCAAAGACGATGGTACTTCGCATATGTGTGATATCAATTCACCCCGCGTCATAGCTTTAGGATTTGCCGAAGACTCCCACCTCAACCTGACACCTCGGAACATAGAAAGCCCAGGAGTTCAATAGTATGAAGGGAGGATATAGGTGGATGGCGAGCATTTGGTGTTAAAGCCACAGCGATAAGCGACAAAATCGAAGGCCCCGCTACCCCAGATTATCCCCGGGTTAGCAGTTCATATCACACCACATTTCCATAAGTGCTGTCGGGCTGCGAGAGCACTCCTTCTCACTCTCACACTCAGCAATCATGGGTTTTGCGTCAACGGCCAGCCTTGCTGTCGCGATTATCGGCCTTTATCTTTTATGGAGATCACAAACCAAGCCCAGGTCTCTCCCTCTACCACCAGGTCCAAAAGGACTCCCAATAGTGGGAAACCTCTATGATCTTCCACCGGAAGGATCTGTGGATTTTTTGACCTGGATAAAGCACAGGGAGCTTTACGGTTCGTTGAGCGTTTCATCAATCAGAAGCTGAGTAGAATCTGACCAGGGGGTGAATAGGCCCAATCAGCTCTTTGACGATACTCGGCACTACAATTGTCCTCATCAATGACAAGCAATATGCAACTGATATCCTGGATAAAGAGTCTGCCAAGACTTCATCTCGGCCGGAATCAGTGTTTGCATACGAATTGTATTTCCCCCACTTCATTGCGATATTAGCGGTAAAGGATCACTTCATGCTGACACGAATCTTCTCCCGCAGTGCTGGTTGGAAGAAGTCACTTGCTTTGACAAGGGACAGAAGGCTTTTCCGGCAGTACCGTAAAGCTATGGCGAAGGTGCTAGGCTCGAAGATTGCGGTCGCAAAATTCCACCCATTGCAAGAACTAGAGTCCCAACGGTTCTTATTGCGGCTACTAAAGGACCCTAAACACTATCCTGAACATCTTCGAAGGTAGGTGCCGGCACAAACTTGTCTCAAATCCTCTTTAAAGTGATGACGACTAACGATGGATCTTGTATCAGAGAAGCCGGGGCCTTCATTCTAAAAGTCACCTACGGTTATTCCATCTTGCCCGAAGAAATTGACCCACTGGTCTCTCTGTCCGAATCTGCTCTCGATTGGTTTGTGTACAGTACCTTGCCCGGAAAGTGGCTGGTCGATTTCTTTCCATTTAGTAAGTATCTTGGCCTGTGTAAAGACGGCTTTGCGAATACTAAACCACCCGTCCGATAGTGCGCCACATACCGGAGTGGTTTCCCGGAGGCGGGTTCAAGAAAGCCGCACGGGAGGTGCACGCACATGTGGACGAAGTCATTGAGAAACCACTAGCCTTCACGATACACCAGAGGAAACAAAACAATCACGTGCCTTCCTATGCGTCAGACCTTCTTGACGACAATGAGCTACACAGCGATGTGGCGTGGACTGCAATGGGGATGTATCTTGCTGGTGCTGACACGGTATGCACACGCAACTCACCCACTCCTCACGCAAATCTCGCCACTAATTGTACTTAAACAGACCGTTGCTTCGCTGAAAGGGTTTCTGCTTGCCATGTTACTCTTCCCTGAGGTGCAACGAAAAGGTCAAGAGGAAATCGACCGTGTCATCGGTCGTGATCGTCTTCCGCTTCTTTCTGATCGTGACGAACTTCCCTACCTAAACGCGATGGTTCTAGAAACTATGCGTTGGCACACGGCAGGCCCAATAGCCTTACCTCACAGGGCAGATGAAGACATCATCTACAGGGGCAATCTTATACCCAAAGGTGCCACTTTGATGCCTAATGCCTGGTAGGTGTTTTGTCTTCTCCTATACCGTTCAAAACCTCTTCCTTGCCCAACTATTAGTATCTTGCAGGTTTGCTGCCCTTATCCTGTTTTCTTGTGGCTGAGGTTTGTCTTGCAGGCTGTATAACAACGACCCGGCTACATACCCTGAGCCACGAACATTCCGGCCTGAGAGATTCCTCGACAGCCCCGGCCACCGACGGGAGGCAGACCCTACCGAGAACATTTTCGGTTGGGGACGACGCATTTGCCCAGGACGCCTTCTGGCTGACAGTGCAATGTTTGTGACCATCGCACAAACTCTCGCTGCTTACACCATGACCTCGCCGGTGGGACCGGACGGGAAAGAAATCACGCCTAAAACGGAATACATACCGGGCATTGTCGCCCATCTTAAGCCATTTGACGTTAACTTCAACCTGCGCGATCCCAAATACGAAGAGATAATCCGAACTGAGGGGCAGCAGGATGCTTACGCCGGCGATGCAGAAATTCTTTCCAAGGTCACGTGGTAGTGTATCGTGGTGTGATTTGGGTTCGAGAATCGCTCGGTACTGCAATTTTCTTAGTCACGCTCAGCACCGATATGATGCTTGATGATTCGTTCATACTCTCATGCAGGCCACTTGGCTTATTGAGTACCAGTAGCTGTAGCTGTTCTTGGGACCAAATCCTCAGGAAATCTCCGAATGGCATAGGTCAAACCGTCGCCATAACTGCATTCAGGAAACATCAGAATGATCTCTTCTGGTCAGTCTTAATCGCCAGTCAAATCACTCAAAGTTCAAAGGCGTAGGGCACACTCGCCGATATGATGAATCGTGCTTTGCCTTGGCTGCTATAAAGAACTGACCGTCTAATTAGAGCGCTAACTCCATGGCCCCGTGAAGGAGCTGGTACTGATACCACATAGTAATAAACTTTATCATTGAGATGACGACTCTGAGTGGCAAGTCTCGCCTCGGCGTCAACTATCAGTACCTGCGAGGAAGTATTCATCTAGTATCTGTCTGAATAGAGCTCACCTATTAGACCAGGCAATTCAGCCTCTATGGCCCGCATTTGCTCGAGCCGCGCCTTCTGTGCTGGAATGACTTAGGAGCCTCATAACTCTGAGTTTAAGACACTTGAAGCCAGACTTGCTCCTCATTTCACGCCTATTTCTAGCTTAGCACACTGCCAGTATGACCGCCTGGACACGTCGCGCTGGAGGACCCCCCATGCCTTCTAACACTACTACACCGTCAGTGGTATCATTTCCTCCCTCCTCTTCGAGCTAAATTTCTCGTCCCGGATTTCATGTCCCCCATCAAATCGTGGTGGACTATAGAGCAGACCGCTCGCTGCTACTAGGTTCACACTAACCGCGTTTGTGTCAGTGCCTCCTTAAACATACTCTCCGGCTTAGAGGACACGTAAAAGGGCACACTAAATATACCTAACATGGGTTCTCTTGTTAGAACAAACCACAGATTTGCTCGCTCAAGACAACATTTTACAGACGTAGAGGGCACGCAAAGCGGCACGCTACGTGTACCCAACGTCGTAGCTTTTAGTGAAAGATTTCTCTGATGTGACCGCGGGAGAAAACCTTGGATATACGTTGAGGCCACGCAAGGGTTTACGCGGTGTACAGCTAACATAGTTCCTTTTTTGGGAGCAAGTCACGGATCTGACCGCGTTAAATGACTTTACTAAGCACAGAGGGCACGTGAAGGGGTACGCTACGTGTACCCACTGCAGTTCCTTCAACTGGAAGAAGTCTCGGATTCAACCGCGCACGAGGACTCTTTACCAGACCTGGCGTGCACGCAAAGGGGTACACCCAGCGTAGTCATTTTTATTGGAAAGAGTCTCGGATCTTACCGCGTAAACGGACGTTTAGTATCATCACCAGTACGACTTTGAAATGTCTACCTCTCGAGATATAGACATTCACCATCTTGACAAAAAGGCGGATAACAGATAAAGCACAACCGTCCTTTTCCTGGCCTGCCCGATTTCCACTCCACCTGTCTACACACCTGCGTTTCCTACTGCAACCTACATTACTCCACACCTCCACATCACAGACTTTCTCAAGACGGCGATGAGAGTCTACTCTACCATGCCAGTCGACGTGGACGCCGTCTTAGGCGCTTTGAAAACAGGACCGCCCTACCTCAAGATTGAGTGGGACCACTTCCGTCTAGCTGCCAACTTCGACTCTCACATTGGCAAATCCGTCGTCAAGATCGTAGACTATCACCGTAACGATCCGAACTCAGGGGGGTAAGTACAGTGACAAGCCATAAGTCTGGGAACACTGTTTCGCCACTGTTTGGGTGCCCCCGCCGGATTCTGAAAAATCAAGGGCGATGTCGACTTTCAAGTAGTGCAGATCGGACTGCCTCTTGACTAGATGGCTGCTCAGCGGCCAAGCTACCCCCGACAGTGGTGTCCAGCGAGCAAAATTGGAGCCCGGCAGTGACAGATTCGAGATACCGACAAGAAATACTGACTTTACTCAAGGCAATACTTCATCATCATCGACGACCCAAAATGGGAGCCAAAATCCGACGTCTTTGTGGTCACCCTCGATGAAGAAGGCGCCCCAGACGTCCTTCGTTTGCCAATTGGCGAAGCTAGCTCTGCCTGCACCAATCTGGACATAGCAAACATGAAGTGGAACGATTGGTTCAATTGGGACAAGAACGAGCGCTTTGTGAGACAAGGCTACAAACACTTTCCGGAGTTACCCGCCGGTGTCTTCAACCTCGCAAACGGCGATGGGGCAGAGGACGGGGACGAGGAGGCCTTCAAAGATATCATGAAGACGATCAATGCTGGCATCAACAAGAGGCGATCTGAAGACCATGATCCACAAATTGCCAGGTACATTGACAAAGACACGCTCGGCTCTGACGAAGATGCAGATGTCCTCAACCAGACGTGGCCCAGTGTTCTCATCATAGTCGACCAGCCAGCATTAGACACCAAGAACGTCCTCGCAATTCACGTTGATCCAAACACGTGGGCGAGGCTAGATGAGTGCCGTTTGGCTGCTGAAGTGGCCGGTGAGTATTTGCGCTGGATGGGCATGGGGTTCTGCAAGTGGAGGCAGTGGGACGTCATTATGGGGCCAAAATTGGAGGAAGCGATGGAGGAGCTGAGTGTTGCAGAGTAAAAGTATAGTGAGTACAGGATGCTGAGTATCACATTCCTGGAGGATGAGATTGGTCACTCGTTTGCCACCGCTTGGGGTACCCCTGTGTATTTTCAAGACCTCTAGCACGATGTCAATGATGATACGATTGGAATTGGGCTACCTCTTGACTGACTGGCAACCTGTTCGTGGGGCTCCTCCTCGAAGTGCTACAAACAGGTAGAACCTATGGTTAGTGCTTGCAATATCAGTGACAAGGTGTAAAAGGTCATAGACTGCCGTAGATTACAGTGCTGTGACTTATTTCACGCTTTTGCCACCGCCTGGGGCACCCCCATGCATTTTCAAAATTTTAGGCACAATGCCAATGATGATACAGTCAAAATCGGGCTACCTCTTGACTGACTAATGACCAGATGGCTGGGCTCCTTAAAGTGCTTACAAGCACGTAATCCCCAAGTCCAGTTACTGCAATATCAGCGACCAGGCGTAGAGGCTAACAGGATGCCGTAGATCACAGTGCTGTGACTTCCGTTTCGGCACTTTCTTACCACTGCTTGAGGCACGCCGATGGGCTTTTCAAACTCCAAATACGATGTAAAGGTGAACGCATTGGAAAGTGGGCTGCCTTTTGACTGGCTACTTATCTGCTAGCTGGGCTTCTCCGTACAGTAGCGTCAAGCGAGCAAGAATGAAGTTCAAGCAGTGTTATGTTAGAGGCCCTGAACTCAAATCAGTGATGTATGTCATTTTGAAGCGTAATGCATTGCTCTAGCTTTCTTAATACATATAAGAACACGACGCGCGGTGGCACAAGACTGGAGGTACATTCATAGCACGGTGGTGTATTTGAACTCAGCATCAATCATAGTCTCATTTCCATTTCAGGGTATAACTACCAAACCTCAGCTACTACAGCCAACTCAACTCTCACCCCGTCCTCAGACGTATCAACCAGAACAACAAGTCATCCAAGGCCCGAAAAGCCAACCTCCAGAAGCCCACCCAGACTGCACCTACTTATTATGGCTCAACGACCGCATCAACTTCCCAACAGCCCTCTTAAACCTCCCCTCCCTCTCCACCACAATCCCCGCATTCATCCACTCCTTCTGCTCCCGCTCCGCCTCCCACTCCGCAAACACCACACTCTTCACCACCGTCTTCGCCTTCCTCGACGGCGACTCCGCCTCCCACCCCTCCTCCCGTCTCGCCCCCGCCTCCGCCGTCTTCGGCGCACACATCCTCTCCAACGTCTTCATCACCTCCTCCGCCGCATGGTCACTCGGCATGCGCGCCCTCTCCATCCCACTAAACAGCGGCGGCGGTGGCACCACCCCGACCGTCGACATCCCACTAGACCGCAGCGGCACCACCACCCCCGGCGTCGACACATCCAGCCCCTCCTCACGCCTTGCATCCTGCGCCAGCGCCTCAGCGCGGAACTGCGCGCTGCGCTTGCACGCACAGCGCTCATCAGGCTCCATGTAGCAGCCCGCCTGACAGAGACAAAGCGCATGGCACTCGCAGTCCGGAGAGCGGATCGCCTGGCCGCTGACGCGCTTCTCCTCGCCGACAAGCGCGCGGTACTTCCAATTAACGTCCGCGCGGATCATCGCGACGGAGCGGTTAGCGCAGTCCCAGATGCCCGCGAAGGCGTCGTCGGAGAGGCGGCCGCGGACGCGGAAGCGGGCGCGGGTGAGGGCGGTGCGCTGGGGGGAGTTGTCGAAGGGGTCGAAGGTTGGGGAGAGGGCGATGGCTTGGGCGTGCTTGATGCGGTTGTAGACGACGGCTTTGTCCAGAGCGTGCATCAGGCTTGGGTCGGTGAGTTTGGTCCATGCGCTGGAGAGGTAGTCGTAGAGCATGCGGACTGTGAAGGGGATCATGTTGTCTTCGAGCTTGGGGCCGAGGTAGTGTAGGATGCGGAGCTGGAGGATGGGGTGCTCCATGAATTTTTGGAAGTGGGTGTGCAGGTCTTGGATCTTGGCGATGGCGAGGTACCAGACGTCTTCGAAGTCGCTGAGGGGACGCTCGGCCGTGGTGGCGGTGATGTAGCGGAGGGCGCGCTGGCTTGGGTGGTTGATGTCGTTGCGGTGCATGGGGGTGACTGGGCCGGGGCAGAGCTTGCCGGCGTGGAGACGCTCGAGGAGGTATTTGAGAGTGATGGCGTCTCCTTCTTTCTCTTGCTTGATGAGCGCGGCGCTGTTGGTCTCGTGGAGGACCAGATAGTTTGCAGTCTTGATGATGCGTTGCTTGGCCAGGGACTCATGAAGAGCTGGATGCCTCCGGAACTGTGCTGGAGAGGCAATCGGGGGGAGAGAGGTCGGTCCCGGCTCCGCTATGGAGAAGACGCCGCTGCCAGATCCCATGGACTTTGAGGAGGTCGCGCTCTCGGAGTTCATGGTGGAGGTTCTGCTGTAGGACGAGGACATGATGGGTAGAACGAATTGGATGACCAAGGACGAAGAAAGGAACTTTCGAGAGAGAAGCACCACGTAGCGCTGATGGCCGAAACGATGAACTTTCGCTGTTGTCGATGGACGTATGTCTGCGCAGTGTTGCGGCTTGGGAGAACGGGTCGGTTGATGTCGCTGGAAATAAGCAATTGGCGTCGAATGCCACTTTGAGAGAGAACTGCTGAACTGCGCTTAGGAGCGAACAGGAAAGAAAGAACTCTCACAAGCAGAGATGTGAGGATGGACGACGGAACAGAAAGAGGTGAGGTGAGGAGAAAGTGCGAGGATGGCTGCGAGAGGGTTCTGCTTCAATACCGCGGCAGCCTTCCTATTGTGCGTCTGTGAATGATGTAATGGAGCGGGTGAAGTGAGGAAGTAAAATCTCACAAGAGACCGCACCCAACAGCATCGATCTCTGCAGTTGCGACCTCACATATGAAAGATTTTTAATACCGTTACACAGCTGCGTCCCACTACCAGTATATTCACACTTTGAAGAGACCCATGTTGAAGAACCTTCTGCTATCGTGAGGTCTTGGCAGCGTGGCAGGGAGGAGTTTTGGGGCACTTCAGACTGGGGCATCAAATATTTCTTGGGTAACAACAAACAAAGCCGTCTATACTCAGCTTCGCAATTTCTGTGGATTATAAAAGAGTAAACACACAGAACTGGTCTAGATTCTCAATTGCTGCATCAACTCTTAGTATATATCAACAACGCCACGTGCCCTTCAGGAAGAATTTAAAAAATTGAAAATGTACCTCAACGCCATTTTACTAGTTCCTTCGCACTCGCGATCAGATGCTTCGCACCATCCTCCACAGCATCTCGATCCAGCACTCCGGCCGCAAATAGCCCACTACTCACCAGTAATCCCACCGCCGCCACGCGCGCGACCAGCCCCAGTGGAGATGGACTCCACGGCTTGACCTCCTTCCCACTCTTCGCTTCCGTGTACACAAAGTCCTGCTTCTTGTAGAAGATACTGCGCCACCAGTACAGGAACTGCCAGTCAGGGTACATCATAATGTTCATGCCGGTTTTCGGGTCCATGGCCCAGTTGGTGCAGCCGGAGGACCAGACGAGCTTCTTACATTCGAGTTGGGTCCAGGCGCTGTCGAGGCGGGCAGCCTCGGGCTTGACCTCAACGACTGATGGGACTGGGTTGAACAGTAAGAGAGATGGGAGGATGGAGCGGCTGCGGTAGGATGGGAGGGTCTTGATGATGGGCTCGATTAGGCTGAGGGTGAAGTTGATTTGGCACTCGACAGTGTAGATGACGGAGAGATGGCCGGTGGTTGTATTACTGGGGAGATTGTTGAGTAAGAGTTTTCGAAACAGCATGGAAGGAGGACTTACGGGCCCATCATGATGAAGAAGTTAGGGAAGCCAGGTACACATGTGCCGAAGTACGCCTGTGCGACGCCTTGGCTCTCAGAGTCCCACTTGTTTCTGGTCAGCTGAGTAGTTTAAAAAGATTTGAGAGTCTTACGTGTTTGTTCAGGCTGATACCGTTCTTGCCCCTAATATCCATAGGGAACAGCAGTTGGCTCGTAGCAAACCCGATTGCAAGAACAATCGCGTCGGCCTTGACCTCTCTTCCAGACTTCGTCCGCACACCACTAGGAGTGATCTCGTCTATCGGATCAGTGGCGACGAGTTCCACATTTGGGCGATGCAGGCAAGCTAGATAATCGGTATCCAGTACCTTCCTCTTGCACCCGATCTCAGTCTTCGGAATGAGCACATCCCAGTATTTCTTGGGGGCTACTCTCTTCACGTACTCCTGATTAGTCTTGACAAGATCTGCTCGTATGTTTCGTCCGCTCTGGATATTGAAACCGGCGAAGTCCTTCTCCATATCCCAATACAACTTCGCACGGTACAAGCGCATAGCTAGCGGTACGTATCGCATGAGCTTCTTGAAAGTTGAGGAGTAGTACGGGTTCTCTCGCTCTGATAGCCAATGGGATTGACGGGCAAATTGGGTGAGTTGCTTGGTTGCCTTTGGGCCACCACTCATGATGGGAACGAATTGCGTTGCTGAGCATCCGTTTCCTAAGGTTTCATTTAGCATATATAACCTGAACATATACTCAATCACACGAATAGTAGGGAATCTTACCAATCACCACGACATCCTTATTCTGCCAATCAAAGCTATGATCCCACTTCGCAGAGTGGAAAATGGGTCCCTCAAAGCTCTCAGCTCCAGGCGTATCACACTCTTTTGGCACCGACAACGCACCAACCGCAGAGATAACAATCTTAGCACGACGGGTAATCCGCTCCTTGGTCTTCTGGTCCTTAATAGTGACGACCCAAGTCTCGCTCAGCTCGTCCCAGATCGCCTTCTCGACGAAAGACTGGAAGCGGACATTCTCGAGAATCTTGTATTGCTCAGCTACGGACCGGAAGTACTGCTGGATCTCCGGGCGCATAGAGTATTTCCGGGTCCAGTCGGGGTTGAGAGCAAAAGAGTAGGAGTAGAAGTGAGATGCTACCTAAGTCCATCGTCAGCAAAGTAAGTTAGGAAGAAAGGGAGAGGGGACTCTACATCACATCCACACCCAGGGTACGTGTTCGCCAACCACGTCCCTCCAACGTCATCCGACTTCTCGATGATCTCGAAGTCGCGAACGCCATACTTCTTGATGAGCTGGACAGCCAGGCCTAAGCCCGACATGCCGCCCCCAATAATAAGAACTTCAGTATCAAAAGACATTCTGGCTTGGTCTGTGGAGTGTGAGGCAGAGAAGGAAATTGAGAGAGTAGGACATCAGGTTTAAGAAGGAAGCACGAGGTAGATAAGACTCATGAGGTGCCCAAAGGGTCCAACTGCCTTTGACGCGTGATGCATTCCTATTACAGGAACCTCGAATCACGGACGAATAGAAGGTGCGGCTCAAGCAAGTGTGGGGTTACGTAGACTCCCCGCAGTCACGATGATGGGATGGGGATGGAGAGGGCTGAGGTTAGGGAAGGTAAGCCGAGTTGCCCCGCGGGTTTGGCCAAACGGCGTAGCTGAGCCGACTTTCGTTTACAGCTTTCAAGAACAAAAGCACTTATATTTGATGCTTTAAGGCCCCTCATTCGTCGAATCTGTGAAAACCTTTGAATCGGTGAACCAATAGGGATATATTCACGTGACGCATTATCATCGCTCCGGTAAAGCAACAGCCGACCTCGCGATTGCTCTTCGACTCGAAATCTAGACAACTTCGTCCACAATGGCATCTAAGCTTTGAATCGGAACGAGGAGATACCGTTTCATCATCCCGACGCATTGAATATCAACAGCCAGAAGCCAGACGCAGATCTTGAGCCCCTCGCACCTCGGGCGGAAGTCCGCCGCAATGCGCTTACGGATATAAACTTACCTAGCTAGAAACAACCACCAGCCCCCTCAATCACGAATCCCACCATGTCACGACTCTCCCTCCCTTCCCACCAAACGTCCCGCCGACTCGCCCTCCTCACGCGAACCCTCAACCAGCCCCCGAAACCTACTCTCACAACCACAATCACTCCCTTCCCTAGGACACACACCCGCAAAATGTCCACCACCACCCCCTCCCCCCCAAAAATGGCCATCCTCGACGACTACCTCTCCCTCGCCGCTCCCCACTTCTCCCACATCCCCGCCACCACCCTCTCCACAACCCGCCTCGCGCCCCTCCCCCCCTTGACCCCCTCCACCCTCCCCCTCTACACTGAAACCCTGGCCCCCTACACCATCCTCTCCACCATGCGCGAGCGCACCCCGCTCCCCCGCACCCTCCTCGAGACCCTCCCCAACCTCCGCCTCGTCCTCGCCACCGGCTCGCAGTTCGAGACGTTCGACAAACCCGCCATGCGCGACCTCAACATCGCGCTCGTCGCCGCCCCCGCCCGCGGCCGCGTCGACGGCACAGGGAAGTGGGCTGGGCGGGGCTTGGTGGGGTCGGCGCGGGATGGGGGCGGGCATCCGACGACGCAGCATGCGTGGGCGCTGATACTGGGGTTGGTGCGGAATGTGGCGGGGGATGATGCGGTGGTGAAGGGGAAGAGGAAGGGTGGCCCACCCGCCCCAGCACCCAGCCCACCCTGGCAGACGACGCTGGCGACGGGGTTGCAGGGGAAGGTGCTTGGGGTGGTGGGGTTAGGCCGGCTGGGGGCGGCGGTGGCGAGGGTGGGCGTGCTGGCGTTTGGGATGCGGGTGGTGTGCTGGAGCGAGAATCTGACGCAGGAGAAGGCGGATAAGATGGCGGGGGAGATGGGGTTGCCGGTTAAGGGGGGTGGGTTGGCGGAGGAGGGGGAGAGGACGTTTAGGTTCGTGGGGAAGGAGGAGTTGTTTCGGCAGGCGGATGTGGTTACGGTGCATTATGTGCTTTCGGAGCGGTCGAGGGGGATGGTAGGGGAGAGGGAGTTGGGGGCGATGAAGGCGGAGGCCTTTTTTGTGAATACGTCGAGGGGGCCGTTGGTGGAGGAGAAGGCGTTGTTTGAGACGCTCAGGGCGGGGAGAATTAAGGGCGCGGCGTTGGATGTGTTTGATATTGAGCCGTTGCCGGTGGATAGCCCGTGGCGGACGGAGGACTGGGATGAGCCGGGGAAGAGCAGGGTCTTATTAACTCCTCATATGGGGTATGTGGAGGAGGGGACGATGAACACGTGGTATGAGGAGAGTGCGGAGAATTTGGAGAGGTGGTTAGATGGGAGGGAGCTACTGCATAGGTTGGTATGAGCTAGAAGATGACATATAATGGTATGGGCTAGAGAGATAAGGCATAGATGTGTAAATAGTACGGCATAGATCTCCTTATGACTAGAAGCACATTTCACTTTAGTAGACATACTGCTTTACTTTATCGGCTAGGAAGCTTGCACTTACTTACAAGCTTCGTGCATAAACTATATACCACCAAGTACTATGATGCATTGTCCAGGTCATTGCCCTTCTGCTCTATAAACAGCAATTTAATTAACGGCACTAACCGAACCACACCATAGGCCTCATATACCCCATTATTTTCTAGGTCGAGTCCCTTTCGGGGGGCTGCAACTTTCGAGTAGCAGTACAGTAGCTCAGTCAGGATCCTTAGCCCAGTGGCTCAAGTCACCGACAGTCAACAGCTTACACAGTAAAAACCCTGCGGGGTTTTTGTAGGGCCGCGGCCTGAGTTTTTTGTCACACAAGGTCGCTGGTTCGAGTCGCGTTCATTCCGACTTTTGATTATTATTACTTTGGTATTCACGTTGTAGGCGGATATGTGAGTTAGCTAGTACGAAGAAGAAAGACTTGATGATACTCGGTTATATTTGGGGATATGTGGTTAAGTCATCGTCCGCTACTATTATTTATAAGCCTATAAAACCCTCTAGTTTCAGCGGCTTCTAGGCAATGTTTAAAGCTGCTTGATACGCCGGATCGACCTCAATAAACGCAGGAACAGAGCTACCCCGCGACGAGGGCTGCGGCGGGATCAGTTCTGGGATATGCCAGACGTCCCGATTCCTTTCGTCGAAGACATCGTTGTCTGGGCCATTGCAGCCTTGCAGTGCTAAGAACTGAGATACATTAGCAATGCTTTGTCTTGCATTTGCTTGCCTGGAGACGGGGAAAGGGGTTCCAACAGGGGATCACGTGACGTGATATCAAGTCAGACATCGAGTCGCTGAACGTCAAAGCCGAAAGAAAATAGTTGAAGCCTACCTTTAAGCCGTCCAATCCGCCAATAAACCTCAAATCCTCCTCCTCGACATCAACAAAGCTCTTCAACACCCCCAACACCTGCAACCCCTTTCGGCCTTTCCACTCGCCTCCTAGATATCTCCACACGCCCCTGTCGACATTATGGCACTTGCAGACCCAGAGTTCGCGGCAAAGCCGATTACAGCTCAGTATCCTACCTAGCTGTGCAGTACCAATCTGCGCGCCATCGATCCGCAGAGCTCGCAGCGCAGCCGCCCAGCCCGCGTCTTCGGCGAGGATATCCCACGCCACACACTCCTCCAGGCGGTGCGCGAGACGGATACGGCGCGAGGTTGAGCGAGCGTGTGGATCCTCGATGCGAAGGGAGAGCGTGCGGAGGGCGGGTAATGCCTTCAGAGCGTGGGCGATTTGGGGGGTCAGGCTCCAAAGGGAGAGGTCTAAATGGCGCAGAGTGGTCTTATGGCGCGTGATCACGCTGGAAATGAGGGCGTTGTGGAAGGCTAGAAGCGTTGAGGGGTCGAAAGTGTGGGCGTCTGGGATTAGGACGTGCACGGCGTGTGGGTCGCAGTGCAGGATGGAGTCTTCGGCGAGGGCGAAGCTGGATTGCGAGCTGCGGCTGCTGCGAGGGATACTCTCGGCGAGAGAGGCGGATAGGGGGTTCCGGGCAGAGGCAAATGCGGAGGCGGTGTCTTTTGGGATTGGGAGGGTGGTGGCTCCTAGACGGCTCATAATACCCCCGATCCGGGTGGTGTGGATAGACAGAGAAAGGGTGTGTAAGCTTGATGTTGCGAGAGCATGAGAGGCGTGTGAAGTTTCAGAGAACTTTAGGAGCGATTTTACTGGGAGGAAGGAGAGAATGTGGACGAGGAGCTCGGGAGGCAGAGCCAAGAGAGTTGAAGATTTCATTCTGATATTGAACTTTACGAGATTGTATTTGATAGTACCAGATGCGCGAGATGTGAGGTTGACAGGAGTTCGCAGATGTCAACTGTCGGATATCAGGGGAAATGGCAGCAGCAGTCACACGAGGAGAACGGGCGCGTTTTGAAGGCGGTGCACGTCGCTGTTATCAGTTGGCGGGCGCATCGCCATGGCGTCACGACTTCAGCACTCGACGCAGCCACCCGCACCACCCCCGTGATGGGGTCTTAGAGTCGTATCATGGGCGCTGGATCGTCCACGCCTTGACGGTGAGGCAGCTGGCACTGTGATGGCGTCGAGCACGAGAGCAAAGCATTCGCGGTTGCGCTGGACATGCAGCTGATCATGACGTCGGGGCAGGACGTGTGCTGAGATAACAGGAATGGACGCTGAGGCATCTGATCCACAGCGTTCTAGAACACGTCCTTGCCAGCCTTATACCTGGGCGTCGGCGATGCTTGGCAGCCTTGTCGTCTCCAGCGGGCTGGACCTCCGATGAGATGGCGCCAATGCACGACAGAGGCATCCCATACGCAGACGGGTCACTGAAGTTGGTCCGCTTGTCGACGGAGTGTTTTCTGGCTGGGCTTGCAGGACGCCGACTATATTACGGAGGAGAGCCCCGTCGAGGGCAGTGGTTGAGACACGGCGTCTGCGGGACGGCTGCAGCGAAGGTTGGACAACAGATGCGGGCGCGGAGGCCTGTTCTTATGAGGCCGTCGTAAGTCGATGGTGTTGTGCCACGATGAGGCCGATCCATGCCACAATTGGAAGCTTCTCTCCCGCTTCTCGAGACGGGGGATTCCGTCCGCGTCGACCTCAGCCATCATGCCACGGCTGCAGACGGCGGTGTGGTGGCACACTGCAGAGTCATTCACACGGCGGCTGCACGCTCTACTCTTGCAGCTTTCTCCATCTGGCCACGTGGTGTCGGGACGGCCGAGTCAGACGATGAGGTGTACTATGGTATCAGGCGTATCTTTTGTATGTGGAGACCGAGGCACGTCAGCAACAGGGGATCAAAACACAGACCAATACAAGGCCTGTCACCAATCAACTCTTCAGCATCTGCTTTACCGCGTAACCGTGCGCGTTCCGAAATTAAAGCGCCACAATCCCCACATACAAAAGATACGCCTGATACCATAGTAAGAGATGCAGCAGATGCACCAGGCGCGGGCCCGTGCGCGCTGGAATATGGCAACCTCCGGCGAGCTGCCCTCTCCAGTGCTGCCTCCTCGCCTTTCTTCACCACTTTTGATGTCCAACGCAGGGTGGGCGAGGTTGAGGCGGAGGTCGAGGCGGAGGATGGGGGAAGGTTTGCCGGTCTGCGTACGGGAGATACCGTCCAGCCACCTCACCAATATAATCTTACCGCCGTGCCATACCGCGTTAGGAACTGGTACGTTGTTTTTTCCTTCACTTCCGTTCACGATGCGACCACACAACGCACTTCAAGACTCTGACCAGCCATTGATAGGGTGTGAGCCCTCTATCAATAAGGCCGTGTGCTGTAGCAGGTGCATTCAAGAAGCAATACGGTGGCTGCAGGCAAAAGCAGCGTTCTTGTATGAGCATCTTCGTCTCCTTCTCTAGACTAGCGCCGTCACCGGATCATCTTCAGGCACAACTTCTCGCCGCGGCCTCGATACGGGGACTCCCTGCCACGTCTCTCCGCCAGCGCCACGGCTTACCGCTTGCAGCCTTGACAGCTTCTACTGGCTCCAACTCTAATCTGCAATGCACGCCCTAACGCCACGCCAGGGGAGGCCTACGGGTCCCATCTGCCGAACCGCTGCTCCGGGCAGCCTGGCGGGCTTGTGGCGGACACTTGACAGGCGCGGCCTTGCGGGAGCTACGAGTAAGTCGGCGACGCCTCCGCCTGCGCCGCCGTCTCTATACACGATGTCATGGTCATGGTGTTGCAGTCGCGCTCCCAGCCACCACATTGGCTGACTGCGCAAAATATCCAAGACGGCACGCAACCACTTGCCATGCAAACTTTTCGGGACGCATGCAACCACTTGCTATGCATCACTAACGCTGCAGATCTGCCCTTGGAAAGACATCGCATGAAGCCAGGGCCAATGCGGAAAGGTGCGTGTTCCTGATGCCACTCTTGCCCACGTTACGACCGTGGTTCCCTTCGTACGAAATCAAAGTGTCAATAAAGCCTCAAAAAGCGGGATAGAGACGAGCTCAGGCTGAGAACCAAGGAAAATCCCCCACCGCGAGCCAATTTCTTAACCTCAAAATCCCTCAATCCACTGAGGAGGATGCAGAACCCCCTCAACTCGAAGATGATGCGAACAATGCGGTGCATTCAGAGTTGGCGCCAGGCTGTCTCCCGGCCTAATTATTGCACGCTTGCATGGCCTGGAATCCTTCTGCATGCCGCTATTGGGTTCTCTGAGGCGGCTTCAGCACTGTACCGTCGTGACGGTTTCAGCCACTCCTGCACTGTCAACCATTTCCATGTGCAAAAAGACGCAAGATTAGATTGCCATCCTGATTCAACTCTAGCTTCCCCATTCTTACCACGTGTGATTGGCGAACTCAAGATTCCGCCGTGCAGATGACTTTTACGGTCAAGCAATCCAGAAAAACAAACACGGCCACAACCAACGTCAACGGACAGGGATAGGGCGTAAGTCTTCCGTCCGGACAGAAATGCTTGACATGATCGTAATCCAACTGCCGAAACGCTCACCGCCAACGGTAACAGGCCCCTCCGCGCATCCGGTCGTATGGGGTTCCCATACATGCCGCAGATCTTGTGCGCATCCATCTTCGCGATCTTCCCGATCACCCTGGCACGCCTGGACGCGAGGCTATGGATGTGACGCGCGCCTATCCCCACAGTTTTACTGGCTGGCCAAGACCACATATCAGATTTGGACGTCTTGGCAAGTACATTTTCCCAGGTATTTCCTTTTCCCGATCTTGATCGCTTCCATGGATTCGACTGCGGCACTGACGTACGGGCTCTCTAAGCTTACGTACTCAACATCGCTCTGGACGCGTCGATCCTGGGTACGTCCATGACGCGCAAACAAGGGCAATCCTCAAGGTACGTATGGTAGGAATTCAATAGTCACGTTAACCCCCACAAGGGGTAACTATTTTTGGCTCGCGTGTTTGACCTCGTTGAGAGAGTTCGCCTAAAGCGTTCCCGAGGTCGCGAATGGATCAAAACAACCAGCAGGACCCTTTTTCAGCACTCAAGCACATGCGATTTTCCGATGCTACCCGTATTCACGTTACCGAGGATCGCCCAGTCTGGGGAACCACTTCCCCTCAGATCGCATCGCTCCAGGCTTCCACATTCACATTCACAGCCAAAGCAAATGTGCCGAGGCTGAAATCTCAGGCCACACCGCCGATCGCGGCAGCAGTTTACAATTTCGAAATCTCGTATTCGGTTGATACTGCAAACGGACGTGTTGGCCGGCAAGATCGTCGGCCAACCCCCGCTGACGATTCGACAAGATCCCGGTCGTATCCACAGCCGTTGATCTCTGGCCGCCACAGCCGTATCGAGTGCCGCGCTTGGCACGAAGGGGTCCCGTCCAATCAGCCCGCCAGCGCCGAGAATACTCCAACGTCGGAAAAATGCCCGATGATGCAAATCACTGAGATCTGAGATGGAGAAAAGGAGTTCGAGACCGCTTTTGTGCTCGGAAGCCGATCTCATTCTCCATGACTACATCTTCTCCATTTTCCCGGATCGCCCGGATTGCGATAGCTGCGCCCACATGAGAACTGACGACATGGGCAGTAACTAATATTTTCTTCTCACGTCCGAATATCTGCCGAGTTGCATCAACCGACACGGGAATGGACCAACAACCACAAGGAATGCAGCTCCTCTCACACCCGCCTTCTACTGGATTGCACCAACGTGTCAGATAATCCATTTCCCCTCATCGCCTCTTACGCCCGACTATCTACCGGATTGCACCATACGGCAAGGGAAAGGGGACCCAACAACCAAGATATCCATTGCCTCTCACGCCCGACGTTCCACCGAGTTACACCAAACGACGAAAGGTTGAACCACGGGCATATGCAATATCCAGTACCAGGACAGGAAAATCGATTTCCCCTACAATCGTGATTCCGTTTTGAGCCCCCGGCGGTGAAAAAACGAATAGCAAGCTAACCTCCCGCCCACCTCCGCAAATGCAGCACGCCGATCTAAAAAGAGTAAAAACGCCTTGCGAGTGATGAAAATTTTGACAGTTCAGACAGCCACCCAATACAGAAGAACACAAAGGAAAATGTTTCGTGTATGCACCCACCCAATACCCACAGACCCGTGTTTCTATCTTTGGTTTTCTCTGTAACCGACGTTTATGCGAAACCAACCTGTCTTCTTGGTGGGTGGCGAAAGCCTGTCTGTTCTCCACACGGACAACTCAGCCTCGCGGATCCTTCGCGCCTCAGCCTCATCAGCCGCAACACCAACGGCCTGCCCGCCCGCCACCCCTTGCTGGGGGCCTGGCCTGGGCATTTTGCGGATGCGCCACTCGCTTACGCCTATAACGACTGCCGTGGCTGAAACGGTTGTTTTGCTCCCTCGTTCGCTTCCTCGCTTTCCTCTTCTTTTGGCAGGTACTAGGATCCGTTGACGGGGGTGTCTGGTCAGCTTTAATCGTGACGTAATCGTGTTCGTTGTAGGAATCGTCCGGAGCCGCCTCGTTTTCTCTTCGAGAACCCCAGCATCGTTAAATGCCAGAAAGCTTGCACACCCCAGCTTCTTTTGATAGTAGTAGACCCAATCAAACAATGCCATCTCTTCCTCTCGCACAGGGCTCTTCAACGATCCTTTCTCGTCTCGCCCAGTGATTCAATGCGCTGAGCCGAATTCTCTAAAATAGCTCTCTCTCTCTCTCTCTCTCACACACAAACACACGCATGTGCTCCGCAACGCATCTCCATCCCCCCCACACACGCACAAGAAAATCATTGTCATTGCGCCCCCTGATACCCGCCCCCATGCTGCCCCGCCGCCCCCGGCGGCCCGGGCTGCTGCTGATGCCCCCTCGCATGCCTGCCCTGCTCATCCGCGCCCTGCTCGCCCTGAAACCCCATCGCGGCCCCCACCCCAAAGGTCTGGAACCGCATGCTCGGGCTGAGCTCATACGGCATCCCCGCGCCCATATGCGGCTGCGGCTGCAGATGGTGCCCGTGGCCGCCATGCGCCTGGGGATGGTGCCCGTGGTGGCCGAGCGAGCTACCGGGACTCGAATCATAGGCGCCCCCAGCCGCCGCGCCGCCCGGGATGGGGGTCGCTTCGTGGGAGGCGGGTGCCGAGGCGGAGTGGGTGCTGTGCGGGGCGGAAGAGTCGTAGAGGGACATGTCCTCGATGCGGGAGGAGGGGGGCAGGAGGGAGGCGGCTTGTTGTTGTTGCTGGCGGAGCGGCCCGCCTTGGGCGGAGATCTGCGATTGCAGCTGGCGCATCAGGTCGCCGGAGGTGCCGGGCATGTTGAGGGCTTGCGCGGGCAACTTGTATTCGGGAATGCTGGCGCTGGAGACGCTGGACGAGACGGAGTGCGGGTGGGGTGCGATTTGGAGTGCCGGGTTGGGGTGGATGGGCGGCACGGGAATGTTGAGGTTGGGGAGGACGTCGTTGATTTTGGCGTGGAGGAGCGGCGCGTAGCGGGTTTGGCCGTTGCGGAGGGTCGAGATCAGGGCGACGAAGCGGGAGAGGAAGTCGCGCGGGCCCATGGAGAAGGTTGTCGGGGAGAAGGGGATGACGGCGATGACGTCGGTGAGGCAGCAGGAGATGTCGAAGAGTTTTTCGATCTGTTGGTGTTAGCCCAAACCTTCATAGAATTCTGTTGCGATTGTTGGGGAGCTTCTGACAGGTTGCTTTTTTGGGAGATCGAATGCGATTAGGGAGGTTGTGCGGGAGTGAAATTGAAATCTCAAGTCAACATACGAGTCCCACGCCATGCACCTCCATCGCCTGCTGTGAGATATGCTGCGTCATGCTAAGCAGATCATTCGAAATCTCAATTGGGTATTTGAAGGTCATGCCGGGGTCGGTCGCCAGGCTGCTCACAAAGCCCTGACTGACGCACAGCTGCCAAACAACCGTCCTGAGCCATTGCTGCGTAACGCGAAGATCTGCAGCCTGGATTTCCGTGCAATCGAGGTATGCAGGAAGCATTTCTTGCAGCTGAACTTGCAGAGAGGCGAGCCATGAAGGGTTAGCACCACCAGTGCCACTCGGCGTCGTCTTGTTCCAGAGGGCGATGAATGAATCGTCGAAGGGCTTGTAAAGGTCTAGCAGCTGTAGGAACCCGGAGAGAGCCATGCTATCCGAGGGGTCTTCGTCGAGAGAGGGCGGGTGAATGGTCGCGTGAAGGGTCACAGGACGGTGCTTGTGGAGCGCATATGCCCTAGCTTTCAGTTAGAAAACGCGTTTCGACGGCTCTGGCATCTTCGTGCGGTGGGTGGTGAGTAAATAGCAAGGGCCGCGAACCTTTCAGTAATGATTAGAAGCCAGTAAATGCGCCGTCTATTGGCACATTCGACAGTGTCTGCCGTCTTGTAGGTCCCCTCGTCATGCATGCCAATGAGCTGGGCCATGGTAGTCGCCTCTCGCAAGTGGAACCACGCGCTGTTGTCCTTGTCTAGGCAGAAGTAACTCCCGTAGAAGAAGAAAGAGGTGACGATGGCGGTGGTGGAGGGGTTCTCAGCGTATTCATGCCCCTTCCGAACGCGCACAGCTTCCTCGAGCAAAGTGATGCCCAAACTAATGACCGGCATGTGGCTCATCTCCGGATGCATGTGGACGGTAGGAGGCACGCTCATGTTCGACTGGATCATAACATAGGCGCAGAGGGCCACAATCATACAGTAGGAGCCAGCATTCTGGTCCATGCTCATGACGGAGTCCTGGAGGCGCTGGCGCTGCAGAATAGGCTGAGAAGGGTACAGGTTGGAGAAGAAGAAGTCGATGCAGCTCTCCACCAGGCCAGGAGGAAGCAGGCCCGGGGTACGTGCAAATGACGTCGGCAGCGGACGTCCATCGAAGCTCAAATCGGGAGAGTAGCCGCTGGCGAGATGAGACTGCCTCTGGGTCTCTCGCAGCTCGGACAGGACCTTTGCGCGGCTGCCCTTGGGGCCTTTCTTCTGCGGAATGGCATTGTAGGTACACGTCAGGCCGGCTGAGATGCAGTTTTTGCACGGATTAGTGCCTTCGCCAATGCACCGCACCTTCCGACGGTGACAGCTGTGACATGGTGAGCGGGGAGTGCTGGGAGGGGACAACAGCAATGACAACGCACCTGTCGCAGGCTCGCTTGACGGGAGGGGTGGTGATGGACGAGGTCGAAGACATGGTCGCAGAGGAAGTTCGGAGTATGGGGCCCAAGTCCCGTCAACAGCATGCAGCGTCTGACGGAACGCATGGCCTCTGAGGGCGAGGGTCAAATAATAGGGCTGGACAAAAGGACAGTGAATGGGGCAAGAAGGGTGCAGGGCATTCGCGCGAGGCATGATACTGGTCGCGATGAACGATTTGGCGGACCCACACAACCCTGCCTAGCATCGCCCTTGGTGCTAAGGTGCTAGTGCAAATATGCCCTGTGGCCCTGGACCAGCATGTTGTCCAAGACATGCAGAGCCATCGCTGGCGTGGCCACAGCGCTGCAGCGCCTGCCCGCTCGCGGACAATGGCGGGAGTGAGACCGAAGCGGGCCAGACTGCAAGCCCTACAGCAGCCTACAGCACCTCCAGCACCCTACCGCGTTTCGTGGTCGGCGGATCGCGGACCAATGGTGGGCTGCGGAGACGGTTCCTGGGGGGGCCGTCTCGAAGACCAAGAGCGCCGTTACGCTGTGGAGGGCTGTGAAATGCCACTTGCCAGGCCTTGCACCGCCCAGCGTTTACCCGTTGCGCCTCCTTTCTCACCGCCCACATGGCCCCGGGAGCCCTCATCGATATTCCAAGTGCTGCCGGCAGAGCGACGACCCCAGGACCCCGAAAAAGGCCACGATGCGCGTCGCGTCTATCCCTCTGAGGCTGCTCCATGCTGCTCCATCCGCCCGCGCGGTCCTCCTGTGCGATGGGCTGCACTCCCACCGCCACACCCTCACACCCTCACCCTCGCCGTCGCCATCGCCGTCGCCGTCGCCCACGTCTCGCCCACGCCTCGTGCAACGCCTGCCAGTGCCAGTGCCCGTAGTGCCCGTCGGACCCCCGCGTCGTCATCTCGTGCTGTCATTGCTGCTGCTGCTGGCGCCGCCCGTTGCCCTGAGACCCTGAGAAGAACCGGACATCTCCCGAAATCTCAGTCCACTTTGCCGATCGAAGCCGCAGAGATGGCTTCCGAATGATGCGACGTGTATCAAGTAAGGTTGTTGCTAGTCGCGATCCGCATGCCCACGCGCCAGACCGCGGTTCGCCCGAAAAAAGACCCTGGAGAGAGGCTTGCAAATGACGCTGGGCCGCCGCCCATATCGAGCCGTATTGCTATCGCGGACATGGCGTGCATGGCGGGCGGACGGTCGCGGAGAGTCGGGCCTGGCGGACGCTAATTAGATAATTTTTCTCCCGAGCTTCCAGGCCTTTTGACGATGGTGGGCGGCTACGAGTCCGGTACGTTTTTTCCGCGTCGCGTCAATGCGATCGGTTTATTAGCAGATAAGGGGAAGGTGAACCATCTAGCTTTGTGGCCCCGGCATCTGCCGTCATGGCTTCTGCGACTCCATTCCAGTGGTCCGGGTGGCTGTTCGTTCTGTCTCAAGCGCTCTAGAGCAGGACTCTTCCGACTTTGGGTCAAAGTCTCCGTCTGAGGCATCCCAGGAGCCCCGTCGTCGACGGCCTTCCTCCCGTTTTCTGGCTCGGCCGACCGTGAGCAGCTCAGTCTGCCTCGTATGGATGCATCAGCTTCCGCAAGCGCAAACCTTGCTGCCCCCGCGCGTCCACTGTTCAGCTGGCAGAGCCGAGATGGCACGGGTAGGCAGGCGCTGCAGTTGCCCAGTCTGTCGTGTCGTTGAGCGAGTGTGCAACTCGGTGTAGACTCGGGGAAGGCGACGTTGGGATAGTTATGTGCTCGCGCTGAGGCGTAGTGAAATAGTTCAGCCGCCTTCGTCATAGAATACGGGGTCGGGTGCGAGTCTCGGGAGTCGAGTCGACTGTGCGAGTGGTTGTGGCCACGATGAACCTCGTGGGACGTCCGAATAAGGCAGAGTATATATACTCATCCCCCTCCTCCGCTGAAGGGCCTTTGTCGGACGCTGTCACCCACATTCTCGCGAATAATGGGGCTTTCGAGTATTAGTGATATGCTCCGCATCCGCGAGAAGCGCCGCTCCGAACCTCGAATGATAGCACCGACCTGGCCGGCGACAGCTCCGCAACTTGGCGGGTTTGGTCGGTTCCAGCTGCTGTATTTGCCCTGGCCACGAGAGAGGCGTCGAGATGCACCGACGGCGTTTCGGTGGAAAAGCCGCCGAGTGGTAGAGGGTGTGGGATAGCGAAGGTATCGCGAAGCTAGCAATTGCGGGCCTCGAGGCTGTCGCTGACAGGCCGGGAGAGCGTTTTGCCGTGACGTCTCGTGCAGAGGACCGGGAATATGGCGCCATCGTGAATGCAAAGGGTCCTGCTCGGGAGCGAGGGTGGATCTCCCGCTGCCTGCACGACAAATGTCCGATGTTGGTTCCCGGTCGTCTCCCGGGCCGAATTATTATACCGTCGAACGACAGCTATGTGGAGTAGAGGAAATTCAGACTCAGCGCCGGGCACCAGTCGTTTATATGTGAGCAGAGTCATAGGTATCATGACTTTGTGTAGGCGAGGATCGGTGAAGAGGCATCGGGAATAAGCGTTCCACCTCGCGCATCACCCCAGAAAACCTTGGAAGAGGCAAGGAGCCGCCAAGAGACGGCATGTGGTCCGCTGATGTGCTCGCGTATCGCCACATCAGACGTTGAGCGTGCAAATGATTCGTCCAGATTTGTACATATCTACGGAGGCATGTATGTCCACCCCGGCTGCGTACCTTTTCTCAACCTCATCCGTGGGAAAAGCATGACTAGTGGCAACCGCAAGGCTGGCCACCTAGAGGAATTCCAGCCTTACACAAAGAACCTCCAAACACCTTGCTCCCATATGCCATGCCAAACACCCATCGTGATCCCGGACACCCCCGCAATACCTTGCGGAAAACGACTAACCCAATTACCGTACACCCATAGCCCTTTTTTCATGCAAACATCGACAGTCACAGCGGGAACAAAGCTCAAGAGAACTCGACACGACTGCCGCTTCCCCTTGCTAGCTTCGCCTGTGCCCTCTCCGCCCGCCGCCTCCTACGATTACTATCGTAATTGCTGACGTCTGTTTCCGTTCCATACGTTTGCGTTCCTGGCGGACTACTCATCCCACTCGCAGCAGCGGCCGGTATGGGCGGAGGGGGAGGCGGTATGAACGTCTCCTGAGAAGCAAGCGACATTTGAGGTGGAGGAGGTAACGGGGGAGGGCCTGGTATCGTTGGCTCGGGCATGCGGATAGGTGCTTGCTGCTGCTGTTGTTGTTGCTCTTGACGAGCCTGTGCTGCTTCCATTGCCTCCGTGCGCCGCCACCGCTCATCACCAGTATTGCTCAGCGAGCTCACGCTGCCACCCCTATTATTCCTCCGCTTTCGCTCTCGTTCCGCCGCCGCTTCTTCTTCGCCTAATCGTCGCAAGGTCACGTGCCGTCCGTCGTTGTGCATCTTAACCTTTACCGACACTGGTGGAGATGCTACGCTCCCGCTGTTGCTGCTTCGACGTCGGCTCTCATTGCGGCCTGGACGAGAAGATGATGCCACAGCCGCGCCTGCGAGTCCGCCAGCTCCAGCAGCTAATGCGGCATCGCGGCCGGCATGATGACGGTGGTGACGGCCGCCACCTGCTGATGTATAGGCTTCCGATCCTGAATCGTGAAGAACGCCGTAGGGATCGTGGGGTGGTGGTGGCATGGCTAAGCCTCCTGATGACATTTGTGGGTTTGTAACATTGGTCCTGCTTCCCGGAAAGTTCATAGGCGGTGGTGGTAGGTTGTGTCGGGAGAGTGCTGGATTAGTCCCGGTTATGTCCGTGTAATCGCCCACCGAGGATTCGGGGGGTGGAGGCCGACTGCCTCTTCGGCTGCCTCTTCGACCAGGGGCACCGTCTCCGGTATAGTGTCTCCGATTACTGTTTGCTCGAGCTATGCGTTCTTTTTCAATCTCCTCTTGTCTCATAGCTTCAACTCGTTCCTCGTCTCTCTTGTTCTTCCGCTGGTTCCACTTGTGTCTAGCAAAGCCAAGCACACCGAGACCAAGGATCCCGTTCCGCACGCCATGACCTCCACTACCACCCGCGCCACCGTCATGCCGAGCATCTTCACCACTATAACTAGTCCTGCTGTCGTAGGAGTCCTCGGAGATTTCGCTTCTGCGCGGCCGGTGAGTCTGTCGAAGTGGGCTTCCAGTCAACACAGCAGGCGGGATGTTGCTATGTTCCTCATATCTGCGTCGCCTATCATTGGCAGGTGATTCTGGAGGTAGTCCTTCTTCGATCCTACTCAGATCGGTTTGGCTGACAGTGTGGTTTCCGCCAAGTGGTCGGCCGTAGCTCACGTCGCTCAGGTGATCATCATCGCGTTTCTTGCGTCCCATCAGACCTCGCACGGCAGCAATTGCACCACCGGCTGCAGCAACTCCCAATAAACGATCCCTCCACGTCCGCTTTTCGCCACGATGACCGTCTTCGGTATACTTTTCCTCGTCCACGAAAGATTCGGAGTGGCGAGAACTGCGATGTGAGCCAATGACGTCCGGTCTACCCTGACCATGTCGACTGCGACTGCGACTGCGACTACGGCTTCGAGACCGTCTCCTCAAAGCCGCCAAACCAGCTCCGAGAACACCGGCTCCGGCGAGAGCCTTGAGGCCACGGTGCTTTCCTTCACGAGTCCGGCCCGTCCGCTCTGTTCGTTCGCTGATGTAGGTTCCACGGTCGTCAAAGCCGATTTCAGGTTGATTTCGGTAGGTAAGAATGAAGTACACTGCTAGTAAGACGAATCCCCATATGGCGTAGAGAATAAACAAGGTTTTAGGCGAGCCATAGAGCGTTAGTCCTAACGCTACTTGTATGACACCGAGGATTGCGATTGCGCGACCAAACCATTGGTGAAGCTGAAAGATTAGCTTGCAATTTGTATATGCGGGATATGACTCTTACCATTAGTTTGAGAGGTATCTTAGTGCGGTTTCTTCCCTTCTCGCTCCTATGAATACAACCTCCTGCAAATGCCTGGATGAGAATGAGGGTGTAGATTGCAACACCTATGCCATGGTGTGGGTTTGTCAAGCTTCGTTTCAAGCCAACCGCCTGAAAGCCCAGTATGAATACCACTGTCGACAAAGCCACGGTAAGAATTTGGAGCCATATATGTAGTCGTAGAGCTAAGCGAGGATTGCGGTGGTAAAATCGGGCAATGAAGATAGCTGCTGGTATGACGCCCAGGAAAGTGATAGCGGCGACGATGGCATGCCCTTTGATGATGCTGTGGTAGCCGGGCATGTTCTTGAATCGATTTCCCATGCCTGAATTTGAGTGTTAGTTTGACAACCTCGAGGTATATATAGGACGGGACTGACCATTGTATTGTGTTGTCGCAAGGTTTAAGCCTTGCAGATTGGGCAGCAAGAAAGTGTTTCTTGACGAATCCCAGGTTCCATCTCCCACGTACATAGTGTCGGATGCGTAAACACTACTTCCGGGGGCTGATAGCTCTGCGTTTGCCATGATTGCGAGTTGCGTCGGTTTTATCTAGAGCTGATAAATGAATGCGCCTAGTCGGAAGTAGTCTCCGAGCTCGAGAACGACGGGAAAAGAATGTGCAGATTATAATATCGGAGTCGAGAAGCGTCCGCAAAGAAAGAATAATCGTAAAGTCGTCTCAGTATTATGTACGGTCCTGTCTCCGGTGCTGGCGATGTGCTGGCGGTGTTTGTAGGGCGAGCGAGATATCCACAACAAAATGGCTGTCAGCACTGGAT
This sequence comes from Lophium mytilinum, assembly GCA_010093605.1. Taxonomy (NCBI): domain Eukaryota; kingdom Fungi; phylum Ascomycota; class Dothideomycetes; order Mytilinidiales; family Mytilinidiaceae; genus Lophium; species Lophium mytilinum. Next base: position 602,980 of record MU004182.1, on the reverse strand, counting down.
GCAGAGCATGCCCGGCGAGGCGGACAGCTCGAATTGCGTGGTTCAGTCCCTCTGGAGATGCGCGACTGCGTGGTGATCGGGGTGAGAGATGTTCAGATGCGTAGAGGTTCGAAAGATGGTGGTGCAAGCAAGGGCCGGTTCGAAAGCTGCGTGTGCAGACGGTGAGAGTTGGCAGGGTGGTGTGCGCTAAAATCGCTGCTTGTTTAGGTACGTTCGCGGGGCAACCCAATCGATAGCCCCCACACCACTCAACGGCCTCGTCATCTCACCCTCTTCATCATGTTCTTTACCATCATAATAGTGTTCTTCAAGGGCTTAGTATCGATCGAATTCACCAGTCTAAGAGTCATGATCCATTCGCGATGCATGGTTCCCTTCGGCTTCAGATCGGGACGGAATGGCTCCACAACGCCACATCGACTCGAACACCCACGGCGACAATAGCATTGTCTTCGAGGGGAACTACCCTTCCCAGTATCAACAAGCCCTAGTCTTAGAACATGTGCTATGCATGTTATGCCCGTCCAAGTGCATATGCATGCAGCTCGAGCAAGCTGACAGCCCATCTCCGCCATGCTATTCGTCAGCCTAGTCCTCCGTCCGCTCGTTTTCAGCTCCGCATGGGTATGGTGTACGCAATCAACACCGTTGTGCAACGCTTCAGATGCATTCTAGTATTCCTAGTCTGCTATGTCTACTCGGGAAAAGTAGGCTTTCTTGCTTTCTTGGTGTCGTGTGCAAATAAATTCCTGTTGTTCAATTCTTTCTTGCTGCTAGTGTCAATAATCATCCACATATCATCGTAGCTCAATATTGGAAGCCGCCACGATAGCAGACGTACAGAAATTATTAATTAAAGTCCTGCCCAGTCTAATGTCTATGTCTATATGCAACCTTGACTCTATCAGGCTTCCGCCATGCAGTATCAAAATTTAAGACGCGGCCTCCCCCGCCCTCAATCGCTCCGCCTCTGCTGCCTTTCTCTCCTCCTCCGCCCTCACCCACCGACGGAACGCAATGGTCAACAAGCTCCCCGACGCTATCTGAAACCCCTGAAAAATGACCATAGGAATCTGTAGCTTGCTCTCATGAACCTTGCTCAGTCCAACATACATGACCGTGCTCAACGGGACACCCATCGCAGGCGTCTTCGCCGGACAGCAGTAGCAGCACGCTATGACATCCACCTTGGGCAGCCAAAATATCGACGTCGCAAGCGTGATGCTCTGCCAAAGGATGAAGAATGCGATCGAGATGAAGACGATAAAGATCATGTTCGAGGCTTTGGCGCTTTCAAAGGCGCCGCTACCGAAGGCTTGGTCGAAGGTTTGCCAGATGATGATAAGCAGCGACACCGAGCTCACTTTGCTCAGCTTCCACGTCGTGAAAATGGTCTTGCACTGCTTCGGGAAAACGTTCTGCACCACCTGTCCGACGACCATGGGAAGAAAAAGCGAGAGGCCTAGTTGCTTGAACACGCGCCGGTAGATCTCGCTGTAGTTGTTCGCCCCGGTTGGCAGGACGTCTGTGTACCATGCTCCCGTCGACGTGTACATGGAGACCAGCGCTGGCGTCAAGAACGGTCCCAGGAAGTTGCCCAGGGTGGATTGCACCACTGTCAGCGCGGTGTTGCCGTGCGCTTGCCGCGTCATGACCACATTCGAGGATATGGTTGTTGGCACACAGCCCATGAAGATTAATCCGATAAGGAACCACGGATCCATGAAGTTCGGGTTCATCGCGCATAAGCTAACGACTGCGAACGTGGTTGCGGAGGTCATGAGGAAGCATTGGACCTGCACGTAGATGTGCAATCGCCAGCGGGAGTAGTTGTCGATCAGCACGCGGGTGGAGAGCGTGCAGCCTGTGATGAAGAAGATGATGGAGACGCAGAGGTAGGTAACGACCGTTTCCTTGAGGTGTTGATGTGATTCGGGGACTTGGGCTTGGGATGATATTGCTATGAGGCAGGCGAGAGCAACAAGGAACCATTGGTCCTTGATGAGCCATAATAGGGAAGTAAGCCATTTTTTGGGGCCATTCTGTTCGGGCTCCTTGGTTTTGATCTGATTCTCAAGTTTCGAGGTTTTGGGCTCTGGCTCTGGATCCGTGGTTTGTTGCATTCCCGCTTTTTCTATATCTCCTTTACTATTGCTCTCCATGCTTGATCGAGGGGACTTTATTGATGATAGTCCGGATGTGTGGCCTTTCTCGACGTCCTGGCCTTGGATCTCGAGGTTATGACTCATCGTCGAGTCAAACGCTCCTTAACCGTCTTGAAAGATTGGGATAGAGATCATAGAGGTAATTAAGATTGAAGTAAAAACGCAACTGACGTGTCGCGAGTGACAAATGCAGTAAGATGGCAATATATATGTTTTCTATAGACTCTCACAGATAAATTCGAATAGAAAGAGCGATCAACTCTTTGTTTTGGTTGCAATAGGAGGCGATATGTAAATTTACAGTGTGAGAAAGCAAAGGATCGGCACTTGTCCTTGCCCTTGCATGTCTGGGATGATGGAGCTAATGAGGTGTGTCAAATCTGCCTGAGGAAGTACTGAAGAGCAAAAGTTTGTAGCGACAGCGATTCATGATGCAAAGACGTAAGATGAGGCGTCAATGTCGATTATTGCCCTGCCGAGAGCCGATCGGGTGCGCCCGATGTCGGTTGATCGGGAATAAGAATTTGTCGGGTGCAAAACAGCACGGAATCCTTGGCAAAGCTCCCTACCACACACACGTTAATTTATATAAGGAACGTTAGGATTCTACCTAGAGAACTTAATTTTTTTACTACATCTTAATACTACCTAACTTAATAATTAGTAAGGCTATTAATACTATTATAGAGGCTATATACTAACTTTTTCTAGTATTATAGTATCTTTAAAAGCCTTTAATATCTATATTTCTATATAGTTAATATATAGTAAAGCCTACTATATCTTCTTTAATTAGAAGGCCTCTACCTCTACTATTAGTACTTTAGATAAGGCTATTTCTAATTTTCTAGATATATTAATATCTACTTTTAAAAAGATACTAAAGGCTTTAAAGGCTATAATAGTATTTATAAAGATATTTATACTTATAAAGGTACCTATACTTATAAAGACTTCTATAAAAGTATAGATATATATAGTAGAGTAGGCCGCCTAATATAGAAAAAAGGCGCGCTTAATAAAAGAGAAAGACCTATTATAGAATAAAGTAGAGACTTAAGTTACTAGATATCTATTAGCTACTACTATATATAAAGCTATAGATAAAAAGTCTAAAGCTATAAAAGGCTCTTTAAAAGGCTCTATAAGAAGTAGTAGTACTCTTTTAGATACTATAGTAGCTTCTACTAGCTATAAAAGAGGCTCTACTACTAGTTATAAAAGAGGCTCTACTACTACTAAATTAGTAGCTAAGTATTAGAGCTTAAGGTTAGAACGTTAGAATTATTAGATTAAATAGTATTAATATTAATAAAAGATAAATATAAGAGAGAAAGAGGTTTCTAGAATAGATATTATAATATTTTAAAGGGCGGAGTAATATTTACCCGTTCTATAGAGCCTCTATTATATAACTCTAGTTATATATTATAGTATAAATATATAGCTATAATATCTCCCTTTTCTAAAGAAGCCCCCTATTAAAGCTTTTTATAAGAGAGAGTCCTTTCTATACTAGAGTACCTATAATTACTTAAATATCTATAAAATAAATGCTAGATTATACTCTAATTATAAGTAAATAAAGAAAATAAATTAATTTATAAAGAATTACTTATTCTTTCTATTTTATATAGTCTTCTATAGCCTTACCTCTTAGTATAGTCTTTCTATTATTAGCTTAGTAGTATTTTTTACGCGTAGTATTACTATATATAGTATTACTATACGTAGTATTACTATATATAGTATTACTATGCGTTACCTTATAAGAGTTATCTATTTAAACTAGGGCCGGCTATAACGGGGCCGTAAGAAGCTATATAGCTATTATAGCTGCTAGTCTACTACTAGATACTTATAATAATCTATACTATTATATTATATTAATTATTATATATATCTATAGTTAGGCCTCCTTAATAAATTAATTTAACTGCTAGTCTAGTAATTAAATTATATAGCTTCCGCAGCGTTAGTTATATAGAGGTCTATTATAGTAAGAATAGTAGCTAAGGTTAGTTTCTAGTCTAATAGTAGTTTAAATAATAGATAAGGTTTTAGTTTCTTAGAATATAGATAGCGGTAGTAAAAGTCTATAATAAGGCAGGGGTAGCTATTAGCGTACTTATAATTATTCTATTAGAGCTTATTATAGCTAATAAATTTAATCTTATATTAGAGTATACCTCTTTTATCTATAGCTAGATTAAGTTATCTTCTATTAAGATAGTAGTTAATAATCTCTTTAGTATTACCTTTTTAATAAGTTAGTATTATCTATATAGGTAGAGGCTTAGAATTATACTATTCTTTTATAGGGACGGCGTTAGCTAGATAGAGTAGCTAAGAATAAAAGATAGGGTGTAGGTTTTCTATACTCTTAGATAGCTTAAGCTTATATATACTACTATTTTTATAGCTTTATAGAATCTTAAAAGAACCTAGCTTCTTAAAGTTAAGCTTCTTATTTAGGCGAGTTATCTTAATATAGCGCGTGTTAAGTATAACTATATTACCTAGATAGTATATATAAGCTAGTTATTATCTAGCATTAGTATATTTCTTTTACTTAGCTTAGGCCTATTTAATTTCTTAATAGAGGAAGGTATATAGCTTATTAAGCCTATCTATAAGTCTATCTACTTATTCTATAAGCTAAATTATTAGTATATTTATATTAGGTAGTAGTTATATAGCTAGTATAGTACCTATACTAAAAATATAGCCTTTAGTAGCTATAAAGAGAGCTACTCTAGTAGAGGTATTTTTTATAGAATTAGCCTTAAATTTAGTAATAGTAAGGTAATTAACCTAGTTATCTTATTAGTAGTTAATATATGCTCTAAGAAACTATTTTAGGCCTATATTAGTAATTTTAGTTTATCTATCTATATTAAAATAGAAAGTAGTAGATAGTTTTAGCTTAGTGCTAATATATTTATATAGGTAAGACTAAAAGGTTAAAATAAATTAAGGGCCTTAATTAAATATAATTAATTCTAGGTATCCTTCTATATACTAGATCTATTCTAGAAAGGCTTAGGTAACTTCCTCTACGTTAGTTATTATTATAGAAATAAATTTATATATCTTAAAGAGTCTATTAACTACTACTATAATATATTAGTAGTCTCTTCTAAATTAAAAGTATATAGGTAGAGGTTCTATAAAGTCTACTATAAGGTTAGTCTAGTATTAATCTAGAATAGATAGCGGCTTAAGAAAGCCTTACTTTATATCGCGAGCGTACTTAATATAGTTGCACGGGTGGCAGGCCTTTATATATTAATTAATGTTATAAGTTATCTATAGCTAGAAGTAGTATATTAAAATATAATTATATATAGATATTATTCTACTATAGCTAACTAGAGGGGGCTTATAAAGGCTTTTAATAATAGCTATCTAGAGTTTCTTCTTAGTAGGTATATATAGATAGTTCTTTTAAATAAAAATTAGGCTATTATAAATTATATAGTTATAGAGCTTAAGTTTAACGCTATAGTTTTTAATAATATCTATTAGTAGACGGCGTAGTCTTACTCTAATAGCATTCTTAATAGCATTACTAATAGTATTATTAATAAGTACTTCTTATATATAATCTATAATATCTTACTCTACTATACCTTTAGTAGAGTTACTCTATAACTCCCTCTATCTTAGTAGCTTCTATAGTTCTTTATTAAGGTTACTCTAAGACTTTTCTTAATTAAGTTCTACTTTACTAAGGTTATATATTATTACTATAAGAAAAACTATATTATAGGTAACGCTATCTATTATAATATAGGCTAGGTTAATAGCGTAATATATTTCTAGTTCTAGGTTATAGTTCTTTAAGATTATTTATTATTAGATTTTATAGCGTTTATTATCTTAATCTAGTATATTATCTAGGCGTCTAGTTAGTAGATTAGCCTTACTATTATCCTTATCTAGTTAGTAAGTAATTTAAAAGTTAAATTTAGAAAGAAACTCGGCCTATCTAGCCTATTATTAGTTAAGCTATTTAGTTTCTATAAAGTATTATAGGGTGCAGTAATTTAAAAGGACTTTAATTAGATTACTATATCTATAGCTAGTGAGTTCTATACGCTATTTCTTAAAGGCGCGGATAATTACTAGGAGTTCTTTATTATAAATCTAATAGTTAAGTTAGGCTACGCTTATTTAATAGAATATAAATATAATAGAATATAAAACGCTATTAGCCTATATTTAAGATAGTATAGCTGCTATAATAGTATTAAATGCGTTGCATTCTACCTATATCTCTAGATCTAGATTAAAGTAAGCTATCTATAGGGTATTAATAAACGCCTACTTTATTTACTTAAAGAAGAAGTCTTTTAAGCTGCCTTTTTACTATAGGAAAGTAAACTACTTATAAACTTCCGCCTTAGTAAGCCTAGTAAGAGAACCTATAATATCTAAGTAAGCTATAATAAAATATCTATAGAAATTATAGAAACCTAGAAACGCTTATATATTCTGCAGGTTCTATAGTTAGGGCTAGTTAATAACTATTTTAATTTTAGCTAGATCTATTTTAAGGCCGTTAACGCTAATAATAACGCCTAAGTATTTAACCTCTTATTTATAGAATTTACATTTAGTAATATTAAGAAATAGGCCGGCTTTATAAAGCCGCTAGAGGATCTTCTTAATATAACCGATATATTCTTTAAGTATTTTACTAAAAATAAGAATATTATTAAGGTAGGCTATATAGAAATTATCTAGGTATTTTAATAGAATATTATTAATAAAGGCTTAGAATGTGGCCGGGGTATTATATAAGCTAAAGGGGAGGACTATAAATTTAAATAGGCTATATCTTGTAAGAAATATAGTATACTTTTTATTGCCCTCTTACATATAAATAGTGTTAAAGATAGTAATAACATTAAACTTAGTATAGTACTAAGTGTTTTTAAGTAAGGCTAAAGTATCCTTTATAGCTAGAGGAATATTTTAAGCCTTAATTATAACCGCGTTAAGGCCTTAATAATTAATATAGATGCGTAGGCCTCCGCCTAGCTTATAGATAATAATAATAGGGGCTATATATTATCTATTACTTTTTCTAATATAGCCCTTACTATATATCTTATTAATAAATATTTTAATAATAAGCGTCTTATCTTATAAAAGTCTATAGACTTTACAGGCTAGAGCCTTAGTTTCTAGCTTAATATTAATATAGTAGTTAATATCTATACTATTCTTTACTTTATAATATAGTAGAAGCTTATTTACTTCTTTTAGATTCTATATATTAAGGAGACTCTAGTATTCTATAGGTACTAGTACTTTAAGTTTATTACGCGTTATTAGCTTACGCTCTATTTTCTTAAAGAACTTTTACTAGTTATCTTTAGATATTATATAGAGGCTAATTATAGCTAGATTAGTAGTAAAATTAGCTAGGCCTATAATAATATTATAGCTATATAACTATTCTTAAGCGCATACTTAGGCTTCTACTTTCTTATCTATAAGCGCTAGTTTAAAGTGCTTAGGCTATATATAGATAGTATCTTTCTCTAGTAATTACTAGGCGTTGTATAGGCACTTATTACTAGATACTATACTAATATTAAGCGCCTTAAAAGTAGTAAGCTAGGTATTAAGCTTCTACTTAAATAGACGTTTACTAGTATAGGTAATAGAGTCTTTAGACTAGATATAAACTAGTTTATAGTTAATAAGGTATTAAGAATAATAATAGTTAGAATCTAGTTATATTATGCGCGTGCTAAATTTTATATAGGCGTTGTATATAATAAGCTAGCCTATACTAAGAATAATATTATAGCCTTTAAGGTTATAAATTAGGGCCTAGAATTTATTATAGTAACCCTTAATTTATATAGTAACTTTAGCTGCTTTATTAATAATAGATATAGATCTATTTAGTAGCTTAATATTCTATAGAGTAGCCTTATAAATATTAAGCTTATAGTACTTAGTAAAGCTTATAGATATAAATATAAAGCCTCTATATTTAGAGTCTATAAGAATAATAGATTTAACTATTCTAGTTAAAGTTTTAATCTTATAGTTAAAGTCTATTTATTTACTAGATAGTAGCGCAAGTCCTATAGCGTAAGTAGAGAGTTTAATATCTAGAGGCTTTAGAGGAGGTAGCTTAAGCTTCTAGATATATGCGAGAGCTTAAGCTAGCGTATCTTCTAACTATCTCTAATAATAACTTTTATTAGAGATTAAGCTTTTTCTAAGTTATTAGAGTAAGCTTTATAGTTATTCTTATTATATCTTTATTTATTATTATATTTATATTTATACTAGCACTTATTATTACTATTATAGTTAAAGGCGTTAAGTTCTATATTATTAATACCTGCGGCGGCTAAGCGCTTATTACGCTAAGTTTATAATATAGTCTTACCGGCTATAGTATACTCTAGATTACCTACGCAGTAGTTCTTCTTAAAATAGCTAAAGTAACGCCCTTCTTTAGTAAGGCGCATGCAAATATATAGTAGAACGCTTAGTAATAAAACTATAGTAGTTTTCTTAACTATAATAAGGTTATTAGTTTTAGTAGTAGCTACTTTATATTAAGCGCGGTTTAAATTACGGCGGCTATTATTTCTATATATATTATTAAATTAGCGTGCTATACTTTATACTATAAGAAGCTTCTTTTTAGCGCGCTTTTTATATTAAAGTTAATATTAGTCTTTATATAGAATATTATTCTTTACTTAGTACTAGGTTTTAAGTCTAAAGTTAATTTAATTAATAAGGTCTATGCGTAGCGTTTTCTTAAGATAATAGTATTAGGTTATAAGTCTATTATTAGTTTTATTATACTTTAGTCTATTAAGAACTATATTAAGGTATTAGAGAAAGTTAGCTATATACTTATTAGAGCGCTATTTTATGCCTTTACTATTAAGTTAATCTAGAAGGCAGTTATATTAGATAGAGTTCTTTTTCTAGAATACGGCGTCTAGGTCTTAGATAAGTTCTTTAAGTAAATAGTATAGATTACTAGATATAAGTAAACTATAGTCCTCTATAACCTTATATGCGCGTTCTTTATAATAGCTAACTACTAATTAGATTTAGATTATAGTATTAGAATAGGTCTATTAGTCTACCTAGACTAAATAGAGTAGATAGTTCTTCTATACTATATATACCTTTACCCCTAATTTAAAGTTCTATAGGTATATATATTTAGGTTAGAGGCCTTATTATCTATATTAAGAATATATAGGGCTATAGACTTATAGTTAAATAAAGCTATCTAGGTTAGAATTACCTTCTTCTCTACCTCTAGTAGTAGTAAAGTATTATACTAGAATATAGTTACGCTAGAAGTTTTCTAGGTTAAGAATATATAGTCCCTTTAGTAGAGAAGAGGAGCCGTTATTAGTAGAGTTATAGTTAGATAGATATCTATCTAGGTCTATATATAGGTTGCCTTCTACTAGTATATTATAATAAAGTTAGGCTTTAAGCTAAGTAATTTAATCTAAGGCTTACTAGTATATAATACCTAGCTAGTTAAGCTAAGCTATTTAAGCCTAGAATTAGGTGTATTTCTTATTATATCTATAATATATGCATACTAAGTTTACCTTCTTAGCTTCTAGTATATTACCTAGGGTATAAACTTACATATAAAGCTTAGAGAGTTTACTGTCTATAAGTAAGTATTTCTTATTAAGACTAATAACTATAGTATTAGCGGCGTTTTACTCTTATATAGTAATATCTATTTTATACTTATAGTCTTTATATTTAGTATAAGTTAATATAATATAGTTCTACTACTATTATAGTATAAGTTAAACGTTATTAGTAAGGTTCTATAGAGTCTATAGCTTATATTACTTATAGGCTCTATCTCTATAGCATATCTTAAAGATAGAGCTATTAGCGCGCTAGGTAATTATAAAATATAATTATTAATAGTCTTTAATGCGTATTATAGTAGTCTTAGTTTTATTACTCTATTCTATACCTGCTACTTACTAAGCTAGGTCCGGGGTATTAAATCTAGTAATAGACTTAATGCAGGTAGACTAGTATTATAAGGGAGATATATTAGAAGAGAGCATACTATAAAAAGGTACTATTCTTAGATAGTTAGGGTTATAAGACTAATAGTTAGGCCTAGAGGTAGTATTATAGTAGGCTATTATATTAGAAGTATTAATATTAATATTAATATCTTAGTAGGCTATCTAGAGCTTATTAACTTTATTATCTATATTACTACTAAACTAATATTCCTCTTCTTAGCGGTTATATTTATCGGCCGAGTTAAAGTTAGAGAAAAAGTTCTTATTATAGGCGATAGTTATATTATTAAGGCCGGTAGTTATATTCTTAATTCTATTTAGTAAATTAAAGTTGCCTAGTATATAGCTACTAATATAGAAAAGTAAAAGTGCAGTTTTCTCTATAATAGTTTATACTAGAGGAGCTAGAGTAACTAGTAGAGGCTTGCCTATAGTACTAAACTTAGTTTAATAATATTAAAGCTTAGTAGGCGTTATAAAAGAGACTAGTCTAATAAATAGAGCTAGTTAGAAAGTAGTAGCTAAAGTTTATAACTATAACTAAGTTACGCCTTATAATAGTAGATTTACTAGCTAAATAAGAGAAGGCTATAGGCCGTAATTAATCTATATTATATTATTATTATTATCTCTAGTAAGAAGGTAGCGTAGGTTAAAAGAACTATTATCTTAGTATAATATAATGCGGCGAGGATTAATTAGAATATAATTAATATTACTAAGAGAACGTCTACTAGAAGGGCGTCCGCCTAAAATAGAGTTACTAAACTATAGGGCTTTAGTATAGTTAAAAGTATAGTAGTTAGAGTTAGCTATATAATAAGATATAGAAAGATTAGTATATAAGAGAGAAAGCTTATAGGGGCGGCCTGCTATATTTATATACAAGCTATTAATAAATTTAGATTATTTACTACGCGCGCCGGCGTATAGAAGGCTTAAGAAACTAGTACCTATTATAGCTAGTTATAGAGTTATTCTAGAGGAGTATACTAGTTGCGCTTAATTGCGGAGGTTAGCTATAGTAAATTATTAAGTTAGTTAGTTTATTTATAAAATGGGTAGTATATAGATAATAAAAAGTATATAGAAAATAGATAGTCTATAGATCTTTATTCTATAACGCTAAGTATATATATAGGCTTACTATTATCTATACTAAGCTTTCTAGGCGTTAGTCTCTATATAGTAATAGTAATTAGTTAGTAATACTAGGTGCGCGCACGCGCTATTATTAATACTAAGCTTTCCGGGCGTTAGTCTCTATGCAGTAATAGTAAAATAGATAAAGAAAGAAGTTATAGAGCTATTAAAGTAATTAATAAATTAGTAGGGACTTTCTAGAGTACTACTACTACCCCTCTATTATAGGGGCTTATTAGAGCGTCTACTATAGTTATAAGATCTATTATCTAATATTATATATAATAGTTAGATTACTTTATTAGGGGCCTATAGTACTACTAATAGAATACTATATTAGTATAGTCTTTATTAGGGGTCTATAACTCTACTAATAGTTACTATATAAGAAGGTATAGATATACTATAGCTTATTATAAGAGCGCACTCTATTACGGAAAATTTTTTTCTAAGGGTTACTTCCGTTACTTCTAGAAGCTAGAAGGGTATTTATCTTATATTAGGGCTTAAGGTTAGAATGTTAGAATTATTAGATTAAATAGTATTAATATTAATAAAAGATAAATATAAGAGAG